>JALPQD010000820.1:0-525749 GCA_023101885.1 Typhlomys cinereus | reverse complement strand
AGAGAGGGAAAGAGGGAGAACGAGAGGGAGAGAGGGAGGGAGGGAGGGGAGGGAAAAAGGTATAAGAAAAAAGAGAAAAGAAGAAAGAGAAAGAAAGAAAGAAAACGGAAAAGAAGAAAGAAAGAAAAGAAAGAAAGAAAGAAAGAAAGATAAGAGAGAAGAACACTTTCTTCCTGTTTTTTTCTTTCTTTCTGGTTACCTCAACTATTTTGCCTCAGTGACAGAAAACTGACTAACAAAGGCATCCTGGGCTGAAGTAGCAGGACTGCTGAGAGCCTGAAGAAAGGAGCAGAGCACATGTGGGAAGAGTAGCTGAGCGGAGAGAGTGAGGGGAGATGAGGCAAGATGGGGGTGGGTTGCATTGATGGCAGCTGACGAGTTTGCGTTGGAGTCCAGTGAACAGTAACTAGTAAAGGCGCTGTCAGCACTAGAGAAGTGGCTGTGTGAGGAGCGGTAGGAGGATCTGAGGGTGTTTAGCTTGGAGAGAGGACTTGGGAAGGTGACCATCACCTTCAAGTATGAGAGGGATCTGGGTAGCAATATGTCAGTACATATTGTGAGTTCATAACTTTTGGCCCAGTAATTCTGTCTAAGAACTTTAGCTCAAAGTAATCATCCAAAATGAAGACAGAACCTCTAGACTAAAACCTTCATTACTTACAAGAACCAAGAACTGGAAACAAATTACATGTCCAGTACCAGGAGAGCGGTTAAATAAATTACGACAGATCTTTACAATAGAATATTATGTGGTCGTTAAAGTATAAAGACTTTAAGGGTGTGAGAACAAACTTGTAATTTGTGGCAAGCAGAGAGACAGGATATGAAATGTCTTCTGTGGAAATGACCTCAATGACATAAAAATAATGGGAACTAGGTACAAATGTCAAAGGCTTATTCATGGTTACTGCTCTTGGTGAGTTACTAGGTGAGCGACATGGTTACGCTGCACAGTTCCAGGGATCATTTGTACATAGATGGGAGGTCTCAATGAAACCAAACTGGCAGGGGCAAAAACATGCTACAGACATACTTGTGCCCTCACTCTGGTTGTCTGGACTGTGGAAACAAGGCATACCAGGAAACTAAAATTTCCTTTTCCCCCAGGAATCTTATGCCAGGAGCAGGAAAAAGGTCTGGTGCTAGCCAAGGGGAGAAGATTCCATAAAATTCTCAAAACTTGTTAGACCACCTTCTAAGATAGACTGGGGCCAAGAGGATGATGAATGGGGTCAGTGGTGGGCGTGGCCATACCTTGACCAGAAATGCTTAGTTATGCGTGTCTTCTGTGCTCCCTCCGTTTAAGTTTTGTCCTCTTGCTTAGACCCTGAAGATGGCTTGGAGGGTCACTGGGTCTCTCTGTCTTTCTTGCCCATGTGACCACATTGGATAAATCTTCTTTTTATGCCTTTTGTTGCCTATTTGGTTCTTAGTTGACTTACCGAGTACTGGTGGCTGAGCCCAGCCTGCTGAGGTACAGGCCATCGCCACAGGTCCATTAACAGTGGTGCCGTTGAGTAAGAAGGATCCAGCCTCGCCAATGAGAATTGTTGAATGGAATTCCTACTACTTAAGTATAGCTCTTATGCTGCTTGCTTTATCAACTGTGTTACTGTGTTGAGTTTATTGAATATGAACATGTGCTATTATTCTCTCCCATGAAATGTCTCTTAATCCCCTCAATCTGAAAAGCAGGTTTTATTGCTAATCCTATTTATCACATAAAGAAGCCAAAGCTCAAAAACTTCAAGTAACTTGTCCAAGATCTTCGCATTGGAGGCCAGAATATGTGTTTTCAGACTGTGATGAGACACTCTTAGCTTATCTCTTTTGCAGAATATCATGCTCTGCAGTTATGGGTCAACTTAATTGCACTTAGCTAGACCTTCTTTACATGAAGAGCTCCACAGTCAAAATGGTACTCTTCTTGGTGACGCCTTACTAACTGCATTTCAAAAAGGTGACTGAAGGTACTGGTGAGATAACTCAGTGGCCAGACACCTGCTCACAACCTCGTGACCCCAGTTTGATCCCTAGAAGCCCAGGGATTGAAGAATTCTGAAAGTTGTTCTCTAAGCTCCACTCCTATGCCATGGTATGCATGTCCTCTTTACTATCAAATAAAAATTAATTAATTAATTATTACATAAATAAATAATAATTTTTAAAAAGAAAGTGATCCAAGTGGTACAAAGACTTATGATCAAGAGAGCCAGTCATTGGTTTAGTAAAAGTAAGTAACCGATATCTTCTGAGACTTCTCAGGAATGAAGAAATGTATCCTCTGAGTTTCTTACATATATAAACTCATTTCATTCTTTGTGTGTGTGCTTTGATTTTTGAAACAATGCTTCTCTATATAGCATAGGTTGGCCTCAAACCCATGATCTTACTGCCTCCGTCTCCCAAGTGCTAGAATTACAAGTATGCATCTTCATGCTCGATTTTAACTTAATCCTTTCCACACTGTACCTTTGACAACATTACAATATTCATTTGTATAGAAAGACTTTGAGTTTAAGCAGTTTCTCAAAGTCACAGAGCTAAGCAAGTTATTATAAGTTACTATGGTGCAGTAAAGCTTTCTATACTGTAAATATATAGAATGGAATGAAAAATAACTTAGAAAGTATTTCAATAACAGCACCAGAAATTTTCTCAGGGACATCACTTTCTTTTTTTGTGAGAATCTCTTGATAGATTACCTGGGAGAAAAGGTGTCAATGTGCTTTTTGGCCACAATAGAATATTCAAGCTTCTCTGTTGGCAAGAATGAAAGGAATTTTCATTTTGCTCTATGATAGAAAAGGAGAGAGAGGTACACTGTATTTGCAGGGGGTGAAACCAATAAAGTGGGCTCAGGACACAGTGATAGATAGGAGGGCAGAGAGGCCAACAACATTGAAGGACACTTTAATTTCTCTTAACCACCATTTGTATTTAAGATGAAAAGCTCTTCCTTGGTGATGTCAGTAAGTGATACTATGATTAACTACAGTGCTGCTGCTGCTGCTATTGGTGCTATTGTCTGAAACTGTGAAAGGCTCTGTGGGGTCAAGATCGTAGTTCAGTGGTAGAGCAACTTGCCTGAGCGCGTACGAGGACCTGGCTTTGATCCTTCATCTGTGAAAAAAAAGTCCTGAATTTCATGTCTGGCTGGATAGCATACAGAATCAATCGATTTAAAACAAAACTCAAGAATTTGAGTCACAAATGTCCCCCGAGATTTGTACAAGTTCATGTGAGATATCATTACTTCACCCACTCTAGAACTCGGGGCTCCAGGAGATCCTGCCTAAAGCTCTCCAAGACCCGGGGCCCCAGTAAGCACCGGAGTTTAGCTGCTTGGCCGGTTGAAGTGTTCTAACCATCCTGGAATCTTACTTTCTCTGACCACACTATTTTGAAAAGAAGACATTGTTCAGAGAAGATATGTAACTTCCTCAGCTCTGTGGCAAGAGAGGGAGAAGCTGAGGTTCAAAGCCAAGCTGGCCAGATCACAGGCCTGTGACCTCCCTGTGACTTCCTATTGTCTCCCTTGGCCTGGTCTTGGTGCAGGCGGGCCCCCGCAGCTTGAGCGGTGCAGACTTGTTTACACTGAAGAAACAAGCAACGGCTGACCCCTGTGGTGTGAACCTGTGAGCTAATTAAAAGGAGCAATAATAACCTGGAGTCTGGCAAAATTTTTTCAAGTAACACTTTTCTGGTCTCACAATTGCAAAAATCTCATGTTTTGTTTTCAGTATGCAAATCTATGGCAAGATCTGCTCAGCCCTAGTAAAAGACGTCCCATGAGTTTAGAACCTTTTTAAATAAAAAAAAAAAATTACATTATTGGACACATCTAGAAACACACAGACTAAGACACGTGTGCACACACATACACACACACACGGATATTTTGACATGACATTTCTTTCATACATTTTGTTAGGGTACAAGAGTTTTATTTAAACTGAAATTACAGGTCCCCTTACAAACCATTTAAATAAAAGAAACCCACGATAATCCAAGTATTTTAGCATCTGCTAAAATGCTAAGCTGCTCTCTCTACTGTCTTTCTTTGGCTCCCTCATGTAAACCATGGGAGGGAATGGTGTGCAATGGTTGATCTTGATGGCCCCCTTGAAAGGACTTAGAATCACCTTGGAGACAAGCTCTAGGGTGGGTTTATGAGAATATTTCCAGAGAAGTTTAACTAGGAGGGAAGAACGTTATCTGAACATCATTCTTTTGGTGGAGGCTGCAGACTGAAGAGAAAAAAGGCAAGGAACAGGAACATTCATTGCTCTCTGCTTCTTGATTACAGATACAATGTGACCACCTGCCTCCTGTTCCTGCCACCATGCCTTCCCTGCTGGGCTGTACCCTTAAACTTGAGCCAAAAGAAACCCTTTCTCTTTTAGGTTGCCATTGCCAGGTTATTCGATCAGGATAAGAAAAGTAACTGATACATGGATGTTACAAGAGAGGGGTTCAAATTCGTTGGAAAATTATTTATAAGGCAAAAAATACATCAGTTTCTAAGTTGCAGCTAAATGACCAGATTGACCTAGCTATACCATTCCTGGGTGTATGACTGTAAGTCATCGTGTCACAGAGAACCATGCACACTCATATTTTTGCAGCCCTGTTCACAGTGGACAAGTTATGGAATCAGCCAAGGAGTCTATCAATAGATGGATGGAAAAGAAAAATGTAGATAATGATATTTTTAGGAAGACTGATACAAACTAGAGACATCATATTTTTAAACAAAGTAAGTCAGACTCAAGAAAGACAAATTTGTGAATGCTAGATTTTACACAGATTCGTAGAATCATTTTATTATGATATAAAAGTAAAAAGCAAGATGTTCTAAGGGAATGAAGGGGCTAGGAAGAGGGGGAGAGGTAAAGGAAGAGGGGAATATGAGTATGAATATTGCCACAATACATGACATACTGCTAAGAACATGATTTAATAAAATCCATTGGCATGAACATTGAAGACATACTAAAAATATATATTCTAGGTAGAGGCAATTGAATGGAAAAAGTTCATTATTTCCTACCCGGAGTGTTACCAAACCAAATAATTCTTATTTCTTTTACCTTTTTGTTGTACCTTACCTTGGGGGCAGAAGAGGCAATAGAAGTGCCCATTTCTGAGAGATGGAGTTTCAACAAGTTCTTCCTTTTTCTGTTTCAATATTCAGAAACCCACCTGCCCTCTCCAAAGTGTTCCTGTCCACAGAGGTAGACCACATCATAAAAATGTATATTTGACATAAGAAACCACACTGCTTCAGTCCCTCTGACAGCCAGACTTTGAGCTCACAGAGAAATTACAGACGTATGTCTTTAAAATCCAGTGAGGGTCTTTTTATGACCCGTTACTTAAATGGCAGGTCTGGAGCTTTGGTACAGTTTTATTTTTACTAATCGTGTAATGTACACTTGCAAACTCATTAGTAAAGTGTTTGTTTAATTATGTAAAAAAAAAAAAAAAAAAAAGCCCCACAAGCCAGAAAATTATTTGGATTGCTAATTGTGTAATAGGGTACAAACTTTTTTTTTTTTTTTGAGAGAGAGAGAGTCTTACTCTACAGTCCAAACTAATCTCAAACTCAACTCAGTACCCCAGATTGACTTCCTTGAACCTATTCTGTAGCTCAGGCTGGCTTCACATCATGGCGATCCTCTTGCCTTAGCCACAGGAGTGATGGGATCCTAGTTGTGAGCCTCTTCTCCCAGCTGACGCTTTTTAAATAGCGTATCTGTTCACTGACAATGTCATGCCTGTAATATAATGCATTCCGATTACTCCCCCTCCCTTCCTCTCTCCTTCCCAGCCCTATGAACTCCTTCCTTCACCAGTCCCTTTTCCAGACTCATGACTTTTGAATTTGTTTTGTGATCCCTTTAGTTTAATCAGAGTCTTCTGTGTGAACGTCAGGTTGGAATTCTCCAGTGGAGCCTAGTGGGGTCACCAGTGGGTACACATTGCAAGCATCGACTTACTCTCCCTGATAGCTTAGCAGCGAGGCATTGCACCCCCTGAACTCCTTGCTTATCCGTGCCTGGCTGTTAACAGACCCGTATCTGGGTAGATCCAATGTAAGCATCGCCAGCTGTTGGAAGTTTCAATTTCAATGGCTGTGCCTTGCCCAGAAAATAGAATTTGGGAACCCTTCTGTTTTCTGATGTTTCACATTCTCCCTCTTCCTCCTCCTCCTTCATCCTCTTCATCTTCTTTGCATGTGTAGATGTGGGTATGAATATATATGTGGGTGTGTGCAGAAAAGGGCTATGTGTGTGTCTGTGGAGGCCCAAGGATGATATTAGAAACCATCCTGGATTATTCTACCTCCTTATTGGTTCCTCTGGGATTTCTGCCTTCCAGGGTTGGAGATACAGACCATTACATTTCTGCCTCACCTTTTTATGTGAGATCTGGGCATCCAAACTCAGTCCTTTTTCTTGCAAGGCAGGAGCTTAACCCCTGAGCTATCTCTCCAGCCCCTTTACAGTCTTTCCACTCTCTCTTCCGAAATAGTCCCTGAATCTTCACAGGGCAGTGTCAAGATCTTGTGCAGCTCACACTTTAAAAAAAAAAAATCTTGAATTTGGGCTAGTTTTACATTTCTATTCAGTCAAGTTTCCTGAACATCTCTTTTGCATTTAGCACAGCCACAGAGCCATAGAAATGAGAAACAGACATTGAAACATCCAGAGCTGCTAGTTTATGAGAAGACAGACCAGAACACATTGAAGATAATAGCACAGTTTCCCTAGAGCTAGAGCTACGTGGGCCCCCAGAGCAGAACATCTGGGGGGCTTAGAGGAAGGAAGGACAGTCTCGCTTGGGAAAAACGCAGATGACTTCACAGGTACTGTCTGAGATGCTCATGAAAGCGGAATAGGATTTCCTCCTCGAAGGAAAGACATAAAGGCACTGCTTACTCCAAGAAGCCTTCCCCAACCTCCAAAACTCTTTATTATATATTTCCTGCTACTGCCTGCTTCCTTTCCTGAACAATGCCTTTCCCTGTGTGACAGGTAACAACCGCCAAGTTTCCATTTCTTCCTACGATTTTCTAGTTCATGCCTGTGAAGTTAATGTAGGTAATGCTAGCCTGCGTGTCTAATGAGAGTGGGACCATGGCTTCTCACTCGCTCAGCAGAGTCCCAGAGACAGAGGACGTTAAGTGTTTTTGCTCAATGGATGAACGATATGCAACAATATAGTTTGGAAAATGCAGACCGGTTCATTCCATGTCTCTGGAGGACACGGGGTGGGAGGTGGAACTGGAAAACTCCAGCAAGCATTTGTGAATGATGAGCTCCTGATCCAAACCAAGGAAAGCAGATGAAAGTGACAGCTAGCTGCCCAAGCCTTTCTAAGCAGCAGCCTAATTGATTCTCCTGCAACTAATCTGTGATTATGTGCATCCGGTGGACTGAGTCACTGTCTAAAGCCAGGAGAAGCAAAACTCTGATAGCTCTGTCCTTCCTTCCTCTCCCTCCTTTCCTTTCTCTCATCATTCCCTTCCTTCATCGACCCCTTCCCTCTTATTTATTTATTTTGCCTCTCCTTCCCATGGAGGGAAGCTTGGGTGTGGGGGAGACAGCTCCCCTTTCTACCTTCAAAGTGAGATGCATGTGCCCTGAGAATTCTTAAGCCTCTGTGCTAGAAAGACCCTGGACAAGAAAGTTGAAGGAATCAGGCTCAGGATGGGAGGTAACTTCTAGAGAGCAATACAGGCCCCCCCCCCACCATCCTCTCCTTGTCTCTCACCCCTTTCCCAAACCCACTTGCTTTTCATTCGGCAAAGGCACATCTCCAGGCTTCTGGTCCCAGTGGAGTTTCTTGTTTCACCTCAGCAGCCTTAGGCCCCTGCCAAACATCTGGCACTTGACAGGGATGTCCCCTGCTTCCCTCCTCTCCTCGGGGAGCAAGGGGGACGGGTCATGCATTAGACCTTGATTCTACAAGGCCAAGCATAGAGTAAATAAACATGGGCAGGGAATGCACACGCTCAAAAGAAAAGGGACACAAGACCCCCGTGTGGCTGTCTGTGAGACAGCCTCCAGGTGACTCCCTTCTTTGTGGGGCACCCAAGACTCTTCCACCATCTACCCAACTCCTTCTTCGCCTGAAAGACAGAATTATATATGCTTCTTAAGGCATGTCATGCTCTGCCACGCTCCCAAGCCTGTCTCTTCTTGCTGCATTCCTTGTGGGAGTATTCTCTCCTGACTTGTGGACCTGCAAGTAAGGTTAGTTTCACAGAGTTATTTTCTCTGCAGAGCCTCCTTGAAGCATCCTAAGGTAGGACTCCTTCACCCCTTCTTATTCTGCACCTCTGATCTCTTACACTTCCATTATTACATGTACCTTTCTGGATTATGCTTACCAGTATCGGACCTGATGAGATAACTCAGCGTGTAAGGCACCTGTTCAGAAACCCAATGATCGGAATTTGATCCGGAAGCCCATGTGGTGGAAGGAGAGAATGGACTTCTGAAAGTTGTCCTCTGACTTCTTCCCATGGGCCAAGACATGCACAGTCCCTCTCTTTCTCTCTCTGAAGCAAATAAATAAATATATTTATCAGTTTTTTTCACCACAAATATGGTAGTCCTCCTTAATAACGACAGTCTCCTTCTTACTTTCATGTATTTTTCATTTGTTTGTAATTCACTGAGTTTAACGCAGTTGCCCACCTGATCATAAGTGGGAAACTTATTTACAGGACAAGGAGAACTTACCAATGGCTACACAACTGAAGAAAGTAAATATCCTGCAACTATTATCTGCCAATAGCTCCTTGGGGAGGGGTGAGGCCGCGTGAGCCTCGGGCCCCATCTGTGATGGAATGTTGTCAAGCATATTCTGGCAACACTTCAGCAAAGTCTTTGTGCAGGAGGCTAAAAGATGGAGCTAATTGGAGTGGGAAGGTGACAGCACACAATGACTCTGAGCTTGCCTGGGAGGATCCATGTGATAGTTAATCCTGGGTGTCAACTTGACCACACTTGGCATTAACTAAGATCAGCAGTCTGACTACCTAAAGAGATTATCCAGATCAATACATTTACCATACAAAGACCAGCCCTAGATCTGATTGGAACCTCCCAATAGCAGACCAGATAAAAGGACCCATAGAATGGAAGACTTGGAAGAAGAGAGCTTCCAGGATGTTTGCAATGACTCAGCCTGTGTCCAGCTTCAGCTATGTCACCTCCGCCATGAAAGACGGTTTCTCCCTTCTGGAACTGTAAACTGAATAAATCTTCCTTTCTTTCTTAAGTTGTTTGACTTTGGGTGTTTCTCTTGCAGCAACAGGTAAGAGTAACTGTTACAGTCAGCAAGGTGTGATGAAGATACCAGAGACGCCCACCACCATAGAGAGCTCCTGTTACAGGTGAGGGAACCGGTGTTGCTAATTGAAGCTTGGGATTTTACTAGGATATGAGATTCTGAGGCCTTGTGAGTGGCAACCACGCCCCCATAGTCCCTGTAACCTCAGAGCTTAGCAAAATCCTGCATTTTCTGGATGTTTGGTAGATAACAGACACATAATGAACATGAAGGGACTTTGTTTGGGATATATAGTGTGGATCCTTCCCCCAAAACATTCATCAAATTTATGACAAATAGTCCAATGAGGCCTGTGAGGGAGGACAGACAGACACTAAACAAACATTTTTTTTTTAAAGTCTGATGAGTATTTCAAGGGAGAAGTCTTTGGTGGTAGACTCCCCAAGTTTGTGTCAGAAAGGCTGTTTGAAGAAATGAAATCAACACTGTTGTCTGAAGACTAAATGAGCTGTGGGGCAGAATGAGAAGAAGCATGTGGGGAAGGTCTGGAGGCGCGCGAGGGAACTGAGAGAGGATCACTACGGTTGACGTGTGGTGGAGAAAGCCTGGTTGCAAGAACCGAGGTCTGAAGCAGGTGAACTTTTTACTTAAGTTAGGAAAGATCATCCTGTTGCTATTGATGAGAACGCATTGGAGGGAAGCAAGACCTTAACTAGTCAGACATTCAGGGGTTGTTGCTGATGTCCAAGAGGAGACGATGGTGACTTTGTGTCTAGATGGACAGTATTGGAGAAGTGGGTGGGTTTTGGAGATGTGCTTGCCCTTGACTGAGTTGGACACAGAGAGGTAGGAACACAACGTCAAGCTGGCTTCCAGGATCCTGGCCCAAAGAGCTATAGATAGTAGATGGTGGTGTCACAGAGAATAAGGTTAGAGAGTGGGAGGTGATTGGATCTGTCTTACTCATGCCAAACTTCTGATGCTTGTGGAATATTCTGGAGGATGGAGGGATAATACACAAGCCTCTGGTTGATGGCCAGGACCAGGGAGAACCATGCAGTCACAAGCAAGCAAAATTTAAGGACTCAGTAACTGTCATGGCCCTGTAAATACAGGGTCAGCACATGGGAACCGAGGTCTCCTTAATTTTGTTCCTTAGGCGCCTTGCTTACCTCACTCTTGTCTCAGCTCCGTCTGGGGCAAAGGACAGCCCTTCTGACTGGAGTGACAAACTTCCATATGAAAACCGTAGGTGACAGAGACTATAGTAGCTATTGTTTAGTTTCCCAGTATTGATTTCTACTTCCTAAAGGCACGCAATTTCATTTTGGGGTGTTAGCTTACATCATTGTGTGTCCTGGTGGGCCTCTGTGTGGGAAATTAAGTGTCTCATAATAGAACTCGAAAAAGGCCAGCAAGGAAACACTCTACATGTTTCTACTGGAATCTCAAGCACATGCTGTACTCAGTGGCTCTAGCCACTCACAGAATTAAAAAGAACTACCATTTTAATTAGACCATTGAAATTCTCTTGTTATCTTACTGTCTTTCAATTTCCCTCGTGGCCATTTTCAATGCCAACAGAAAAAAAATGCCACTCTCACAGGAGCATGACATGGTGAGATCCGTTAACTACTGCAGTTTTGTTACTTTCCCTGACACCGTTTTGGGAATAAGATTAGGGTAATTAGAGTGATGGGGCCAGGCGGTGAAGAGGAGCAGGAAGAGGCTTAGAAGACAAACAAGGCTGAAAGCAGGCCAGAGACAATGAGAGAAGTCTGATCCTTGCTACATTGTTGGGAACTGCTGGAGGGGACCTCACCTGAAGTGAGTTGAGTTAGGAAGGTAGAAGCCACAGACTCCTTCCTCAGGAAGGGTCTTGAATAAAAGAAATGTTCGCTTCTCTCTGACACAATACGCCAGAGACCTGCCACCTGCAACATGTGGATTCCATTCCTGGGTTCAAAGCAAGCATTTTATGTGGTCGGTTTCTCAAAGGGAAGCGCAAAGGAAGACCTGGAAAGCGATCTCCTCTATCTCAGTTTCCAATCTCCTTCCTCCTCCTTCTTCTATGTTCTTCTTCCTTTCTCCTGTTTCTTTTCTTTCTCTTTTTTTTCAAATGATGACCAGAGAATTGGTTCTAGACTCAAGAACAAGCTGGGAAGTCCTTTGTACACAGTATCGTACACAGTATGCATGGAAGAGATGAGTCTCAGGTCTGGGTCACGTGGAGACAGGGAAATCTACTAATAAAAAGAAGAAATGGAAAATAGATTTTGGGGGGGGGGTACTGATTCTTTTTTTGGCCAAACGGGGAAATTCTCTTTCTTTCCACTGATGGTAATTGAAGTCGAGGTTCCTGTTCTTTGCAATAAAAATGGACCTAACACAAGAGGATTTATGTCAGAAACTTTACTCTTTCTGCTGTTTCTCCTTTCTGTAATCTTGATGGGCTGTGCTTGCATTGAATTTGATTTGCTAAGTGGGACAGGGAAGGAAATACCTTAAGGTGACCCACCATGTGCCCACCGGTCTTCTAGGTTACTGACATGGGCTATATGCTTTAATATCAACACGACTCTTTCGCTTTTCATTTTAATCTGTGGTTTCCAGGTGAGAAAATAAGGTGTGAGAGGTTTATACAAGGCGAGACCACAGTTGATAGAGTTATAATTGGATTCCTGTCTGCCTGATTTCAAAACCTTTGGTCCTTGCATTCTGCACCGTTGTGTCACGTGACAGTGAAATGTGTGATGGTTCAAGCATTACTGGGAACATGGTCAATCAAGAAAGATGGACGCTGGGGATGTATGGAATGAGCATCAGTAATAAGAAGAACAAGTGTGTTGTGTGTGCGCCTGTGTGTCTGTGTGTGCTGGTCCACAGAGATGGAGAAACCATCAGGAGAGAGACAGATGCCAAAAAGCCCTGGCTCTCCCAAGAGCAGTCCGTGTCCATCAGGCTCCTGATTTCTCTTTGACAGATGCCTTGGGCTTGTCCACGTCCAAGTAGACGTCTGCAGCCTGGAGCATTCCTTGACCTGACTTGCTTGGGGAGGCTGGTTGAAAAAGTGGAAGCATCACTCAAGAGGTTTGGGGTTTAATGTGGAAAAATATCAAGGTCCACGCCAGCTGCCAGGGCTGCGGAGAAGCTGCTGGGTAAGCGGAGGAAGGAAGCTGGCAGTGGGGCAGCAGCAGCGCGCAAGGCAGGAGGGTGGGGAGGCAGTTTATAGGCAGGCTGGATTTCCAGGAAGGAAAGCCACCCCACCCTCCATCCCCTAGGCCGCAGCAAGCTGCCTTCGTGGTCTCATTCCAGAGAAGGCCTTCTCACAAGAATTCTATTGTCTGACCTTCAGGAATGACAGGAAGTTTGTTCATTAAGGGGCACAATGAGGAGAGCTGCAGCCAAGGACTTCAGGGTGGAAATGGGATGTCACTGAGTTCTCTAGGAACCTGAAGCCAGGGCCTTAGGACAAGTACTTTGGAGCTGAGCCCTGAGGCTGGTTATTCAAAGTCAGTCTTGGGATACGCAGTATCTCTGCACGCTGTGGTTCCAGGGCTGGAGTGTCCAGTCTCTCCTGCCACACTGAGGGATGCCCCCTGCTGAGCCAGGCAAAGCTACTCGCTCAGCCCAGAACAAAGGCTGCAAGATCCCCTGGTGGGGGGGGAG
The DNA here is from genome assembly GCA_023101885.1 of Typhlomys cinereus. Classification (NCBI taxonomy): domain Eukaryota; kingdom Metazoa; phylum Chordata; class Mammalia; order Rodentia; family Platacanthomyidae; genus Typhlomys; species Typhlomys cinereus. Next base: position 512,774 of record JALPQD010000820.1, on the reverse strand, counting down.
GGGAGTCCCAGTTCTCCTCTAGGGTTCTCCTTTCCCCATCTCTGCTTCTCCTTCAAAACCCTGATCCAACATCTTGTGTGATCTGGAAAGTCCTGCTGGATGGTCATATGCCTGTTTGATACCACGCTCATGTCATTTTTATTTGCATGTTTCCTGACAATTCCTCAGCATCCAGGTGTCCAGAAAATGTAGATAAATGAAGAATCCTGATATTTGTTATCTTTGTTAAAAGTTATCATTGAATAAGTAAATAAATGGGATCTCACTACAAATGTTGAGCTATGAAATTCATCAGACCTTTTGTTGAAATCTGTGTTTTAATTGTTGTTTGGTGGAGTATTGTTACTGCTCCTATCAGATCTTGCAGTCCAGTGGCCTGCAGTAGGCAAACAGTGGCCTGACATTACTGGTGATCCTACCCTTCCAGCTCTCAGCTCCGTAGACTGTCGTCTGTCAGGCAGGAAATCGAGATGGAGCTGCTCAAACTTGTTCCTGCTGAAGATGCCATAGGTCAGGCCTGAAAGATCTCCCGGGCTCCTAGCAACAACGGCGGACAAGTGGGGATGAGAAGCCGTAGGGTAGAGCCTTCCCTGAAGGCAAGGATTCCGAGAGCTTTCTCCAGGGCTTTTGCTCACCCATCACTGAGTACCTCACCCAACACTTGCCCCTTGTTGACACTTAGTCAAGGAGAGACATGGAAGAAACATCAAATGCAGATTACCAAAGGCAAGAAGCTGATCTGAAAGGCCACATGTCAAATGATGCCTACTCGGTGATGGTCTGGGAGGTGCCAAACAAGGACAGGAAAAAGATCAGTGGTTGCTTGTGGTCAGGTGGGAGGAGGTAAGAAGGCAGAGCATAGCACAATGAAATACTTCTTTCGATGTGATCTCCTAATGGTAAGCAGATGGCATTTGTCAAAACCACAGGACACACAGCATGAGGAGAGAGCCTTCATGGAAACTGAGGAACGCAGTGAATGACTATGTCAATACTGGCCTGTTCATCAGACAATGTACTCTGTTAATGCAAGCTGCTAGTAACAGAGAGAATTACTTACAGAGGGGAGGAGGGCTGCAGGATTCTGCAGCTTTGGGTAATTTTATCAGTAGGAGTAAAACTCACCTTCTTACCAAAAGACCAAAAAAAAAGTCCATTTATAAAAAAGAAATGTCTCTTGAATCATAGCTAACATTTGTTTAGCACTTGTCACACGTCAAATGCTATCCTAAGTCACTTCTATTAGCTTGCTGGAAATATTCTCAGCTCAAGCCTGGGATGTAAGTGCTGTTACCAACTTCAGGTTACAGAGGAGTGAAGCAGAGCCAGGTGAAGTAACTCACCCAGACCCACACAGCTGGTAACAGCAGGGTTTGGTGCTGGCCCCACCCATGCTGGCTCCAGAGTTAGTACCACGTGGAAGATACTCTTCTATTATGTGGATGCTAGTCTGGTTGGCTTTCTGTTACTGTAACACACACAAGAGAGAAGGTTTCTTACTCATGGTTCTGGAGGTTCCAGATTCCTTGGTCCTGTTGTTTTGGACCCATGGATAGACAGCATATCCTGGCAGGTGCATAGAAGAGAGAGAAAGAAAAACAAACAAGCAAACACTGATCTCATGGGCAGGAAGCGCAAGAGATGTAGAAAGGGGATAGGGTGGCTGGGGAGGTGGCTCAGGGCTTATATAACTGTTGCTTCACAAACAAAGGGACCTGAATTCAGATCCTCAGATCCCATGTTAAAAAAAATGCTGGGTGGAAATGGTGGGGGAGGAGGAGGGGTCTTTACTTCCAGCACTGGAAAGCAGAGTTGGGAAAACCCAAAGCAAAGCAATAAGAAGATAGTGCTATCCAGGATATTCCCAAAGTCACGGTTGGGTTTCCACAGGCATACACACTCAAGTGACTTTAGTATAAACATACACATACTTTACACAAGGGGGCAGAGAGAGAGGGAGGAGAGAGGGAGAGGGGGAGGAGAAAGAGAGGGAGAGGGAGGGGAGGGGAGAGAAAGAAAAGAAAGAAGAAAAAAGAGAAAGAAGAGAAAAGAAGAAAGAAGAAAGAAAGAAAGAAAGAAGAAAGAGAAAGAAGAAGAAAGAGAAAGAAGAAAGAAAGAAAAGAAAGAAGAAAGAAGAAATAAAGAAAGAAGAAAGAAAAAGAAGAAAGAAAAGAAAGAAGAGAAAGAAAGAAAGAAAAAAAGTGAGGTTCCACAAATCCCTTTTGAGGGCACACCCTGAATGACTGAAGGATTTCTCCTGAGGCCCTATTTAGGCAGGATTAGAATAGCTATGCTGGGATGGGTCTCTAAGGTCTTTAAGGTCTTTGAAGGTCTTGGAATTCCGGAATGCCATCCCCCCACCCTGCTGGGATCTCCCTGAAGGAACACCCCTGCTGACTGACTCCAATCCTCCCAGAGATAAAACGGCTAGTTTCCCTATGAAGGGATTATGGAGATGAGCTCTCCACATCCAACAGACAAGTTGATCTCTAGCCCCAGGAGTTGGGCCCAGAGCAACTGGGTTGGGCCCCAGTGGAAGCTAACCAATGAGAAAGAGCCAGTTTCCCTGGGTTCAGCCTAGGTGTACAAATATGCCTGACCCTGGCAGCCATCCTTTGTGCCTGCCCCCATGGCATTTTAGTACCATGAGTCTGTTTCTTATTTCTTGCTCCTCATGGATTCCATGCCTGGGGTCCACGAATTCTCCAGGGCGCCCTAGCTAGCCCCTCACAGCACTCGGAGTGCCTTGAAGTCTTTTCTAGCTGTTGGCTTCTCATGGATTCCATGCCTGGGTCTATGAGTTCTCTGAGTTGCTTGCCCTTTGTGGCGCCTGCCCCTCATGGCACTCAGGGTGCCATGAGTCCGTTTCTAGCTCCAAGTCTCTCATGGATTCCATGCCTGGGGTCCGTGAGTTCTCCCAGGCACATGTCCCTCATAGCACTAGCTGCCTGCCTCTCATGGATTTCATGAGTTCTCTGGCGCCCTAGCCCCTCATGGCACTCCACGTCTGGAGTCCATGAGTTCCAGCCTTTCTCTCTTCTAATAAACTCTACCTTAATCCTCTACACGTGTTCTGCTTTCAATCTTTGACTCCAGAACACAAGAACCCTGCAACATTGGGGCAGTCGTTGCCGCGACATTTGGCTCCTGAATAGGAACCCTGTAATATTTGGTAAGTGGAGGAAAGACTGTTCCTGCAACACTACCTCTCAAAGTTCTACCATCTCACACCCTCACTACCCTGAGGACTGGGCCTTTCACACGGACTTTTCCGAGACGAGACATTCAAGGTATAAACTATAGCACATTTGAATGAGTGTTATATTTGCTCAGTATTCCTTCTTCCTGGCTGTCAAAGGACCAAGTCTTTCACACAGGCTGTGACAAGTGACTGTCCTCTGTACTCTCAATATTCTGCAGACAAAGCAAATATACAATGTTTGCTGGGTATCTTTTAAATGATTATGTGGCAGTTACTCGTAAATGTCAACTTGACAATTGAAAGCTAAGCCTTTAGACAAAACTACGAAGAATTACTTAGTCAAGGCAGTCAGTCCTCTGACTTGTAGGAGATTATCTAATTGATGTGAGAAGACCCAGCTTGTACTTGGCAGGACCATTCCCCAGGTAAGTGGATAAGATCAAGAGAGACCTGGCTGGTTTTGGCAGGTTGGAAAGCTAGAAAGTATTTCCTTCTCTCAGATAACCTCTTCCAGCTCTCTTAGCTGTCTAAGGGGTGAGAATGATTCTGTTTTTCTCCTTCTTTGCAGCACCTGGAAAAGGAGAAGGGCTTGCTTAATTAACATTTAGTATTTGCTGAATAAATGAAGGGACTCCAGGATACTACTTTGAAGTGAATATGACCAAGTCCACATTAGGCAGTCTTAAACTGGGAAAGTCTCTGAAAGTCTTGGAAGGTCATTTCCAAAGCTGGGATTACCCTGAAGGAACAAACCTATCTTAATCCTCCACAGAGATAAGGTTACCAACTTCCCCCAACCCTCTGTTTATGAAAGGATATGGAGATTAGGTCTCCATTGTAGATAAGCCCTACCTTGAGGTGGGTACAAGGTCAACTGGATTGGGTCCCAACATGAACAGACCAATGAGATGTAGAAAACCAAATGTTCCAATCAGGTTTGCAGAAACTAGAGCTAACCAAGGAGGAAAAGCCATTTTGACTGGCTTTTATTAATAATCCTGACCTGGCAGCCATCTTTGGCTCCCTTGACCCTCATGGACTGCGTGTCTGTGAGTTCCTTTCATTTTTCTTGCCCCTCATGGATTCCATGAGTTCTCGGGGGCTCTCTTACCCCTCATGGATTCACGTCCGTGAGTCCTATTCTTTCTCTTCTTTAATAAATTCTGCCTTAATCCTCTATGTGTGTTCTGATTTTAATCTTCAACTCCCGAACACAAGAACCTGGATGCAAAAGACCCCAGAGTGACCCTGTAACACATTCATAGTTCTCATACACCGTGTCTGGAGGCAGCAGCAACAGTTAACCAGCCTGTGTTCCTCGCTTCCTACCTGCTGATAATGCGTGTTTAATACAGAAGAATTTCACTAGGCTTGGACCTGGACTCTTCAAAATATATAAGTAAACTTTCAGTGGAACAAACCCTCTTTCCCGTAGATTCATAATCACTTGCCTTAACACAGCGTGGGGGGACCCTTGGTTCAGAGAAGAAAAAGAGCAGGTTTCCCCCTCTCAAGCACTTCGTTGAGGATGCACTGACTGAGTCACAGCGAATTACCAGCTGAACCACAGTAGGCACGTTAGAAATTGGGTTGTCAGGGACTCACATTACGTAGGATTAATATGAAAGGCCTCGAGTATCCTTGGAATTTCAGCGACCTTTTCCTATCAATGAGGACATTGTTCTTCTGGCCCATCAGTTCATTCATAGGAAATGCAGTATTACTTCTCATGGTCACCGCCCACCACATCTGGGGTGGGGGCCAGAGGCTGGGAGTCTGCACTCCAGGCCTCCCTGGGTTGCTTTGCCTCTGTCACCCCCCAATCCCAAGTCTCAGAGCGCCTGGTTGTTATTTCCTGAATCTCTTTGCAATCTTCTCAGTGGTTTTAGCTGAGAATTAGGAGGTGATTGAACAGGTTCTGGGAGCCTAGCAGGTCTTAAACCTGTCATCGGTGGGCTCCTCCCATCCAGTGGAGGGAAGTCGCTGACATAGAGCCACCAAAACTGTAGGCCGCAGGAGGAGGACCCAAAGGCCAGGCATTTCATTTTCATTTAGAGAAGGCACCGTGGCTCTAACGGGGCTGTCATCATGTTTCTAACTCTTCTCTGCGATCTGAAGAGTTAGCTTTCTTTATTTTATCTTTATTTTTGCCTTCGTTTCACAGATAGGCGACCTGGATCGGATCTTGCAAAATGACAGGGACTACTGGCATTCAAATGCACGCATACCAGACTACAAACACAGGGCTGGGTGTTCATGGTGTCTTAACCATATGCCCAGCAGGCATTGTAGTTTTAGATTCTTTTCACATCTATTTCTTACTCTGACCCTGTGATACAGAGCTAAATCGGATACTGCTATTTTTTTCTTTGCTGGTTTTATGAGGCAACGTTAGACACGTTTTTCCGACTGTATGGGCCACCGAAGTAGAGAAGTAATGAATAATGAGGGCTCTGCAGGTTGGTGAGGCTGGTACAGATTGGGTGGGGAAGGAGAGGAGACCAGGGGTGAAAGTGGGACGAATGTCAAGATCAGAGTGAATGACACTCAGCAGATCTTTGAAACATCTAGTGGGAAAGTTATGTCTCTGGAGGACCCGGTAAGGCCTGGCAAACATGCTTTGCTGAAGAAACTTTAGTCAGATTCCTGAACTTTCTCCAGGCCTGTCTGTTCACTTCTTGTAAATCCAGTTTTAGCAGGAATCCTGCTAAGTCAGTTAGACAAGAATGACTCTAACTCTGCCATATCTGAACACCTTCAATGTGTTTCTCACCTTCCCTCATGTTGCAGGAGAGGTCTGGCTGCCTTGGTTTGTCTTCGCTAAGAACCTGCCTTCATTCAGCTGAAATGTCCCTTTACCCTAAAAGTCCCTGCTGAGTCATTTTCTAGCCACCGTTCCTCACTCTGCACCTTGGTTATAAATCCTTCCCATCCTTGCTGCATTAGTAGTTGAGCCCATTCTGTGCCTTCCATAGCACAATCCCACCGAAATAGCCATGATACATACCCTCTGCAATGAAGGACTATTGCTTGCTTTTTTAAAAGGACCTACAACAGAAATTCTAGGAATGCCCTGTCAGAAGTTAGGGTGCAAGGAGAGAAGGGTGGGCTTGGAGCACCTCCGAGGAGGAATCACAGGAAGTAGGAACAAGGGCCCCCATGCAGCCATTCCCCGGGTGTAGAAGCATTGGCAGCGACCAGGATTTGATGAACAGAGAACAATGATTCAGAGCCAGGGCCTACCCTTTCCACTTCTTTCTGGGGTCATTTACTCTTACTCTGGGTATTGTGGTACAGAGAGGCAGGGCAGATTTAGATCCTCCATCTCTTTGACGACCCAAGAGTCAGCTTGTTCCAGAGGTCTGTTTCTCAGAGGAAGGAGATGTAAAAGGGCTTCCTCTCTTGGCTTATTCTCCTCCTGTGACCTTGGGGTCACCTATGCTGGATTGCTGGGAAGCTGGAAGGGCGCTCCCCCACCCCGCTGTCTACAGATTTAGCAGAAGGTAAAGACAGGACTGGAGACTGAGCACCTCTTTTCCCCAATCGGCCCAGGCTTCCTGCGGCACTGATCCGGGCTGTAATAGAGCCGGTCTTATTTTATTTTTTATTAAGTTCATGAACTTTAGAGGAAGGAACCTGGAAAAAATGGTCTCATTACCTCAGGAATGAAGGCTCATGCTTCTTTTAATGCCAGACGTTGGCGTGGCCTTGCCTGTTTGTAGCCACAAATAATCTGGGTGGAAAATTGCAATGGAGCGATGGGGCACAAACAGGATGACTGCTTGGGATGAAGCAGGTGGGGTGGGGGCAGTGAGTTTAGTGAAGGGACAGTGTAAGACCAAAAGCTCCTGGGTGGAGACTTGCAGCCTTCTGTGCAGCCAACCATTATACAGATTGGTTCTGGAAGGACAGAATCTAGATAGGACCAAGGCACGAATGTGGATTCCAGAAGGATTTGATTCCAGTTTCAGCCTGGCTACTTACAAACCAATTGTCTACCAGTTTCCCAAACCTCTTGCCTGTCAGTTTCTAACATGTACAAATGATCTTCCTCTCTGGATTATTGAAGGGGCCTGTGAAAATGCAAGGGAGGTTCCTGGAGTAGAACTTATAAAGGAAATGGGGGTACAAGTCACATCTCTAGTGAAGCATCTACTTATGTAATTCAGGGCAGTGGTTCATATAGTTTGATGACTAATCAAGAGGCTGACCGGATAACAGAATCTATGTCATCCACAAAAGGTTGTGGAGGAAAGCTGAATTTCAGGTTCAGTTCAGCTTTGGTCAGTTTTTTTCCAAACATGACCCTCTTTGAGGGCTCTTGTTAAATAACATGAACTTCTGGTTTCATCCCATAAGCGCTCATAGGGACCCGGGTTTAACAAAAGTCTCAGATAAGTTTTAGCATCACAGAATTTGGGAAACATTCATTAAACTTTGCTGTGCTGCTCAATGACTAGTGTAACAAATTGGTTTCTTTTCTGTGTGAGTAAAATAATAGCACTGCAAAAGTCATCTCAAAGACCCCAATTTGTTATTTTAAAAAATATGTTAATTGATGGATACCTTGGGGAAGACATGCCACAGTTTTAGGAGAAAGAGGTTTTCTTGCTCCTTTCTGCTTTTTCCTCTGTTGTTTTCTTTTTCTGCTGAAAATTTCTACATACCATTCCCTGCTGGTGGACTGGGCTTGCTTGTCCAGCACCACTTCAAGAACCTCTTCCTCTTCCTCGAGAATCACATTTTTTCAGCAAATGTCCAGGCACATACATGCCCATGGAGGCATGAGGAGGGAGCCAGTGTTCTGAAGTTCTCTTCAAAAGCACATTCCTCAGCTACCCAAGGGCATCTTGTTAGGTCCCGCCTCTCACAGGTCTCTCCACCTGCTAATAGCACCACCCTAGGGGAAACTAAGTCATTAACACATGGACTCTTAACTGAATCACAGTATCCAGGCTACTGAAGAAACTGGGGTCAGGAACCCTCACGAACCTCTCCTGGGGGAACCGACTTGTGCAATGTGGTACCAGTTAAATTGCGTATGTCCATTTTTCCTTTACTTTGTGATATGTAAGAACAACTGGTTTCTCCAGCTTCCTTCTTCCTCCCTGCACGACAGGAGACAAAAGGCTTGAATCTCTATTTTCTAGATACCTTTGTCTTAAAGTCCTCTCCTGTTACTGTAACAGAGCTACCCGGACAAAAGCAATTTAAGAATGAAGAAGGGTTCATTCTGGCTCACAGTTTGAGGTCCAGTCTATGATGAGAAGGGGGGAGTCAAAGCAGTGTGTAAGAGCTGGAGGCAGCTGGTGGAATTGTGTCCACAGTCACGAAGCAGAGTCATAAATGCTTGTGTTCAGATTGCTTTCTTCTCCTCATATAGCCAGGCATCATGATCTGGGGAACAGTACTGGTTGCTATTAGGACAAGTTTTCCCACCTAGGCTGGCTAGCCTAATCGTCTTAATCCTTCATAGACATACTCAGAAACTACACAATCTCTCACAGGTGTGTCTAAAAGAGACTTGTCTTCTACGTGATTTGAGATCCTTCAAGTCAATAATGAAAGTTTATTGGGCTTGCCCAGGAATAATGGTCTGGGAGGGAGTGAACAGGGCATGCATGGCTTAGCATGTGGGACCAAAGATGGCTCTGGGAGCTAGTGTCCTAGGTGTAACCCTGATCACATTACAGAGAGCCCTAATTGGCTTATAGGGGCCAACATAGATTTATGTTTAGTCTTACCTATGCAGCCTGTGTGCTATGCTGACCATTAAGGCTGGCTGTTTCGCGTGCTCTAGTTCTTTGTCTAATATAAGCTGATTTGTCACCCCCAATAAACGGAGATCTTGCTCTGACAAACTCCCCGTCCGTTGCCGAGTCTCTGGAGGGCTAAGGCGGAGATGCGGGCGGTCAGGCTTTACTTATCTCCGTCATCACAGCCAGCAGCTGTGTAACTGAGTGAGTGAATGAGTGAGTGAATGAGTCTCGCCTTGACAAAATCCCTGCTGTGTCCAGAGTCCCCTGGATTTGGGTGAAGGGGTGAAGGACCTGCAGCACGTTCACCTTTCTCTGCTCCGACGGCCTGGAGTCATCACAGTGTGTGCCTGGGAAAATCAGCCCAGCAAAGATTAACCATCACACCTGCTTCCCAGATCCTCCCCCTCAGCCTTCCTCCAAGCAGATACTTTCGGGGGGGGGCAAGGAGCAATCTTTTGATGCTCTCACTGTCGGGCTGCTTCACATGACCACAAAGACTTAAGATGCCTTGATTTATTTTTCAGAAGATGTCCCAGAAGTCCCAGATCTGGATGTACCACAGAGAGAATCTGAAGAAGCTCTCGATGGGACACATTTGCTAGTTGCACTTACAAGAGAGGAATGTGATCTCCAGATCTCCTTACTTGCTGCTGGTGGCAGAGACCATCATTCCTTGGGGTTGTTGGTTCTTGCAGGCATTCTTGGAAGCTTAGTCTCGAGTCTTCTTCCTTCTAATCATTTAAAAATAACAAATGACCTCCATCAGATGCATTGGAAAATTTGGCAACTTGAACTGATTGATCCCAGATGACTTTTCCCGATGGGGAAACAAATGGTGGCGATCTTCATGATCACTGTGTGATAGGTAGAAGTAGGCGATTAGAAATCCCTTGCTTGTCATCTTTGAGAAGATGCAAACTCAGAAATATACCGCATAGCATTTCAAAGCAAGAAACTAAATGGTCCCATATGCTACAATTTTAATAGTAGCATTTAGTTTGAAAGAGAGGGCACTGCTCAGTCTGTTGCATAATACCGTTCATGCAAATTTAAAACTACATGCATAAAACAGCTCTAGAATCAACATGACATAAATCCTTATGGCATGTTTCCCAGTTACAATGAGCACCTGCTTGGAAGAGAGAAATAAAAACAGAGAGTATGAAATCAGGAATAAATAAACAAGCAGACCTCGCAAATCGTAACCTATGAACTTGGGAGAGTGGCTTACCAAGATCACTAGAGATGGGGAGAGTGGGAAGACTCGGCGCCAACATGGAGAGAGAAAAACACATGGGAGTGCTTTTTCCTCCACATCCCTGACAACATCCGTGTTCACCATGCGATGGTGTCTAGGAGCAAACGGCCTAAGGCAGCAAGGCAGTCACTCGGTGTGTTGGTACAGCCATGTTTGAGGACCTTGGGGAGACATAGAGAGAAGGTCAGTAACTATTTTGGTCTGCCTGGAACTTTTGCAGTTTTAGGACTTTCAATCCTGAACCCCGGGTAACTAAGATGGGTAATTAGTGAGGAGACATAATTATACCTTCAACTGTATGTGAAAGAGTTTCCCAAGAAAGAGAGCAACTGAGTACACCCTTTGGACCTTCAGAGGTCCAAATCTTTTCACAGGGAAGCACAAAGTTAGTGGAAGGAACATTTTGCTTCAGTCCATGAAGGGTTTACTTGCAACTAGCTGTGCGCCAATGAGCAGGCTGATCTGAGGATATGCTGATCACTAATACTTAGTGAGTTTCTTGTAGGTATATAATCTCATGAAACCAACACCATATTGCATTAATTTATGAGAAAGTGAAATTGCTTTCCCAAGGTCAGGCAACGAGGGCTTTGAATGCAAAACCCATCTGATTCCCTCAAACCTATGCTCTTAACCAGTCCATTTTAAGATAACCTAAAGCATTCTTTCATTCCAAGATGGTAAAACTAAGTGCTATGTTGTATGCTGCAGAAAAACAACACTCACAAGTTCAGAAGTGAGGAATTTCAATGGGAGCTGGACAAGTCTGAGACTAATTTGTCGAGATATCGAAATAGTCAATTCTCCTGAGTTATTCGCCGGGCAGCAGGCACAATCTTGAGAGTTTGTCTCTGGCTTGGGCTCTCAGCAACACTTGATAAGGGAAGAGCCCCAAAGAGCTTTACAATGTGCCAGCTACAAGAGCTCATGCCAGACCTCTGACTGTAGGCATCAAAAGCAGGTGCAGTGTCTGCATCTGGAGACAGCAAAGATAACTAAGACAGTTGCCACTGTACTGTGTTAAAGAAGAGTGGCTGCCTTTTCTTGTGTATATGCTATGTACTATGCAAGGTGCAGAGTGCTATGGTAGCCACCCAATATTTATTTGTTTGCTTGTTTGTTTATATTTTACATATAAATATAAATGTGTGTGTATGTATGTGTGTGTAAGAGAACACTTGAGTATGTATGCCTGTGAAGACCCATGGATGACATTTCATCCTGGATTTCTCTACCTCCTTATCATTTTCCTATGAGGTTTCCCAGGTTCTACCTTTCAGGACTCGGAAGTGCAGGTCGTCAGTATATCTACTTGGCATTTCTATGTGTAATTTGAGGGTCTGAACTCAGGTCCTTTTGACTATGTGGCAATGGTTTTAACCTGTGAACCATCTCCCCAGCCCTCAAAAAAGAATTTAGTGAACAAATAACCTTGTAGTTTGGCGTTGTGCTTCACAGCCCTACTCCATGCAACTGTCTGTGGCAGGTCCTGACCCGCCCATTGAATAACTAAGGACTGCTGAAGCTCAAAAAATTAATGATATCGTCACATACTGCATCTACCATTTCCATGAAGATGGTAAGTGGGAGACTCTAGGGATGTGTCTTTCTTTCAATAGACATGCTAAACAAAGCTGCATATATTATTTTGTTATGCAGTTGATTAAAAACCCAATTTGTGCCGTTTTGGTTGTTGTTGCAGTGCTGGGGATCAAATCTAGGGCTTTATACCTGCTGGGCAAGTGCTCTGCACTGAGCTACATGCCTGGCCTACTTTGCAATATTTGGACATTACTAATAACCATGTTTCTCTTACATTTCAACCCACTTCTCTTGCCAGTATTGAGATATTTTTAAAAAAACATATCTTCATTTTTTCTTTAATTCAATTTACTTTTGGAATAGAGACATTTTCATTGTTGTGAATCTTTTTCTGTGCACATGTATGTGAACTTGTTTCTGACCTCCCAAACACTGGGGTAATAGACATGTGTACCACCATGCCCAGCTTTTCAAGTGGATATGAACTTAAGGCAAGTGCTTTTGTCTGCCTTGAATAAAGATATTTGCAATTTGATTGGATCATCCACTACAGTTTAGTGATGCTGCCACAAGGATTGCCAACAGTATCTTCCAGGCATATTACTGAAGATTTTGCTTTGGAATCTATTTATAGGTCAACCTCTTTGTAATTCACCATTTGCCCTGCAATGACTTTCCCATGAGAAGAAACAAAGAATATGCTCAATAGTTTTTGTTGAATGAATTTGTTGTGGAGAGGCTTACTTTACAAATCTGTACCGATCAGTTTGTTTGGTTGTTGGAAAGGAAAGGCAATACGCAATGGCAGCATTCACCCTCCAGAATGATCCTGGTACTTTCATTCGGACTATTTATTGTGTATCCAACCAACTAGCATCTGTCTGGGTAGTATCGCATTTCTGCTTAATGTTTCTCTGTCTTTTTCTCAAGACATCATACAGAATTTGTCAGATGCTTGAGTGGGAGAGTATGGCAGGATTCATGAATATCCTTTTAAACTGATTATTTTAAAAAATGCTCCTGAACTGTGTAGTAATCAGTGACAAGTTAATTTGCCAAGCTTCTTAACTTCATCATGAATTGCTTATTTGAAAGCTAACCTTTAAGTCTAGCTCTTTCATTATGGCATTTTTCTGATCCTGAAATATTTTAGAGATTCCTTCAAGTCATTTTAATGTATCACTTGAATTGGATGAATTGAATAACAGATCTATTCGTTAAGCATTCTGTCATTTGTCTGTCAGTCTGTCCATCTACCTATCCACCCTCCATCCATACATCCACCCATCCATCCATCCGTCCATCCATCCTTCCACCTATCCACCCATCCATCCATCTACCTTCCATCCATCCATCCATCTATCCATCCATCCATCCATTCATCCATGCATCCATCCATCCAGTTTGCTGGCTTTGTTGAGTATGTATAATATGACATGCTGTGTAAGATACTGTGAAAATGCAATGACTAGGGGGAGGGCATCAGCAACAAAATTAAATAGTTGCATGTCTTCCATTGGCTATATGCCCAAGCTAGTTATGGGAGAGCGAAGAAGGTCCCTCTGCATCAGCTGTGTGCCAGGACATCCTCCTGGAAGAATTGGGCCTTAAGCTGCAGGTTAACTGCTGGGTGGGACTTGGTTTGACAGAGTCTTTGGTGAGGGGCATTTTAGGTAGAAGGAAGGCAGAACATTTACATGAAGGAAGTGGAGGACCAAAGGAAAGCTGAGGAATAGAGTAGGTGGAAGTCTTACCTTTCTCCCTAAGCATATCTTTAAGCATATCCTCCACTCACGTATCCTGTACCTGAACTCCTGTGTGGTGGGCAATTCTGGGCTTGCTAGACAGCTACTTGCCACCAGCAATATATTCTCATGGAATGAGGACTTGTACAACAACAGTATTGCTCCAATCAATAAGCTGACAGAACCAAAAATATTCCTAGGAGGATGGTGGGAAAAAAAGGTGACTGTGTAAATGAACTCTGAGGAAAAAATCATAACTCATAAAAAATTAAGTCTTATTATCAGCAAGTGTGTTGTATAATCATCCACACAGTTAGTGCTATGTGTGCCTTATCCCAGTCACAAAGCTGGCTGGGAAGCTAGGATTTTTATTTATCTATGCTTGCACTGTCTGTGAGCCATATGTTATATTTTTGACTCCAAAAAGTAGTTTTCTTTTAAATAAAAATATAATCGAAATCCGATGTGGTATCTCAAGCTTCTCAACTTCTTTTGCCATTTGCTAATCAGCATGCCTAGTGATTCATCCTCTACAATCAGAACCTCTGAAATGGAAGAACGAAACTATAGCCATGCCATCAACTTGTCTGGTGACTTTACTTATTCCTTAGCTCCCCCATGAAATGCCCTCATGAGACACTTTTACATGGTCCAGTTAAACAAGCGTCCCTCAAGGTAGAGACTCCACTTAGCTCCTCTATGAAACATCCTTATGTGACAGAGGCTCCACTTAGCTTCCCTGTGAAATACCCTTGCACGACATATTCACATAGTCCAGGCAAATAAGTGATCCTCTAGGTGGAACTCCATAGCACATTCATCAGAATTACTTTCAACTACCCACACTGAAGATTCTCCAATCTCTATGCAGACATTCTACACCCAAATCTCTGGAATCTATGCTCAGCTATCAGTGTTTCTAACTTTCTCTGGTGGATTCCCATTGACAGGCACTGGGCATACACATCAACAATGGACATTATAAGCTCTTGATTGCTGTGTTTTTTCCGTCTTCCAAGCCGCCTGCTCATGAGCGAAAGATAAATATCTTCATGTCACACACTTTCTGAGATGGAACATATGCATTAGGTAAACAAGCATGACATCATGACCTGATGGTGGGAGATGACATCAAACCTTTGCTATTATTAATTAAAAATCAAAGTTTGTAAACTATGTGATTAAAAACATATTTATTATAATAACTTTACAGACTTACACTGTAGTGTGAATATAACTGTGACAACAGTAATGATGGCTGAAATGGTTTGTGTTGCTAACTTAATACTTTCAGGCCCACCTGAGGGGCAACATCCAGATTTAAGGTGGCTGGGCCTGTCTGTGAGGGATTGTCTTGATTGCACAAGTTGATGGGAGAAGACCATCCATTGTGAATGTGACCATTCCCTAGACAAAGCATCCAGACTGTATAAGAATGAGGTGAACCAAGCATGAGTAGCCAACCACATATTCATTCAATCCTTTTGTTTCCTGACTGTAGGTGTGAGTGACCAACTACTTCCAGCTCTTGTTGGCATGATTGCCCACAAATAATGGACTGTAACTTGGAATTGTGACTCAATGAACTGTTTTCTGCCCTCCCCCCAATGGCCAAGTATTGCTTGGCATTTTGCTGCAGCAATGTGTCATGAAGCTAAAGCCATCGTGTACTAACAGCACAGTGTAGTATCACAAACTCCATGTTTACTGTACACACATCAGGACCTTGCTGCACTGGCTTCATCAAATTCTCACCCTCTGATTCTGCCCAGTGGTTTGTTTTTCAACTCCCAGATCTCGTATCATTCCCTCACAGGAAGATGGACATGGCTAACCATGGGGTTATCCTTACACCTGGAGAAATACACTTTAATGTCTAAGTGATACATGGGTGACACATGCAAACTCCTCCAATCATCTTGCTGTTGGTTTGTCCAAATTACAGTCTGAATAGGACCCACATACACCATACTTTGTTACTGTATTTTGTTTCCTTTTTTTCCATGCTATGTATGTAGGCGTGTTTGCATGTGGGTGAATACATATGAGTGCATATGTGTGGAGGTCTAAGGGTGATGCTGGGAATCATCCTTGATCACTCTATATCTTTGTTGTTTTATGCCTGGGTTTCTAATTAAACCAAAATCCACCTTTAGGGCTAGTCTGGCTAGACAACTTGCTCTGGGTATTTCTATAGTTGGAATTATAGGCACATTGCCATAACTGTCTCACATTTTTACATAGCATCTGGAGATCTGAACTCTGATCTGCTGAGCCATCTCCCAAGCCCCCACTACTGTGTTTCTTAAGCCTCTTGTTATCCAGAACACATTTTTCTTCCTTACTGTCTTTCCCTCCTTCTTCCTTTTTAATGTAGTATTTTCTTAAGATATATTAGCTCAGACAATCTGGTATTCTGAATTTGTCTGTTTGCTTCCTTGTGGTATCATTTGACTGGTTTCACTACCCCTCCTATCACAGTTACATTCCATCATACTTATTTAAAGTCGAATTTAGCCCAGTTCTGAGGCTTTGGTTAGACTGAAGCTCACTTTGTAAGAACATCCCATTGTTGCTACCATTCATTGTCCTTTCATAACAAAGAGCACATATGCATGGTTGTCCCATTTTTAATGATCCTAATCCACTCAAGGGTTTAGAGGGTGACTCTGATACCTCTGATCTAAAAATATCTTATAACCCTTCAGCTGGAGATTTCATGTAAGGGTACCTCTAACCCTTCGGCTTGTGATGCTATCTATGACTACCTCTAATCCTCCACTTAATGATTCTATCTATAGTTATCTTTAACTCTCCATCTACTGATTTCATCTATGGATACTTTGCTACTTCAAGGTTTGAACGCTGGTGGTTTCTTCCGTCTTCCCCACTTATTTACCAGAATCCCTTGGCAAACAGCTATTTTGCTTACAAGCAATGGATATCTGATGACCAGTAAACACAATTTCCTCTGGAATAGCAAGATGTGTGCTTCTTTCCTTCTAACTGCTGATTTTCGCAGTTGCCATCTAGCTAAACACGCAGGGAACACCAAGATCATCAAAGCCCTGGGAACATCATGGATGCGTGGACTCCGTAGCCAGAGTGTGGCAGTGCAGTGCAGTCCTCCAGCCTGCTCTGGCCCTGAATCCTTTGATTACCGCCTCAGCACACTTGGATTGCCTTCCTTCTTCTGGTTCAAGAATTCTCTGGAACTTTCTGGCTCCTGCCCTTAATCATCAACCATTTCCAAGAGTAAAAGCCATAGCTCGTTGCTAGGTGTGTTCACTGTCACGGGGTAATAATTGCTTCCCGGTCATTTTAGTAGGCAGAGCCAGAAAATATTTATTTTCTAAAACAAAAACACCCAAACAACAAAACCCATAAAAGCAAACCACAAGGTCAAACTAACCATTTCTAATCCGAATATAGCAATTAAATTAAATTAGAGCTGAGTTTAACTTTATTGCATTTACACTCAGATCTCTTTTCCCCCAAACTGAAACTCTCGAGTCCTAATAAAATTAGCCTAAGTAGTTATTTGCAATACCCATAATATATTCCTATTCTCATTTTAC
The DNA here is from genome assembly GCA_023101885.1 of Typhlomys cinereus. Lineage (NCBI taxonomy): Eukaryota > Metazoa > Chordata > Mammalia > Rodentia > Platacanthomyidae > Typhlomys > Typhlomys cinereus. Next base: position 495,690 of record JALPQD010000820.1, on the reverse strand, counting down.
TCTCGCTAGCATTCCAAAATAATTTCTCAAGTGGGCGTCAAAGTTTCAGCTGGTATGATGCACGTTAATGTTTGTTAGGTGCTTGTTAAGCAATTAAAGTGTAAATGGTTTATGTCTAAGTGGTTACCTTAGTTAAATCCTCCCTCCAAACCTAGGAGGTGAGTCTTGTTATTATCTTTATGACACAGCTGGGAAAGGCGGTCAGCCATGTCACTGAACACAGGTACAGGACCACACTTACGGCAAATGGTTAAGTTGGGCTTTGAATGGTCTATCAGGCCAAAAACCCCATTCCTGTATTCATGGAGGAATATTCCAGAATGAAACTGACCTATTTCAAGTTACAACAAAAAAAGAAGTCAGGCCCATCTAAGGTGGTTCACTCCAGGCCTACCAAGTATTTCTCCTTCAGGACTGGTTACCTGTGTGTCTTTTTGTTCCTTTTACTTTATTGCTGAAGATAAAGCTCTCAGCGATACTTTTAGATATCCCGGTCATCCGGCCAATGCTGAAGCACATTCTGATTCAAATATAGGCTAAACAGGAAGGAGGGGCTATTTTAGTTGTGTTGTTAGGAAACTGGAGGGTTCCTGTTTGAACTTCAGCTTTGTTTTTTTTGAGAATAAGAGCACATTCCCACATGAAACTGGTTTATTGCCCTGCCAATCTCCATCAGCTGCCTTGAGCCTCAGGACTGGGGCTGTGGTTGAGTGGGAAGTGAGTGGAAGCCTTCAGCTATTCTTGTTGCGTTTTTGCTCACATGAAGCGGGGTGGAGTCCATGGGAAGCTCTGACCACCCGACTCAGAGGGCCTGGAGAATCCTAGGCTCAAGTTATATGGGAAGGGTAAGTGATAATAAGACTGTCGAGGTAGACAAAAATATTATCACAGAAGTAAGAGTGAAACCTAAGCCGTCTTGTTTCGCCAAAGACAGAAAGAAAAATACCAACATAGAAATTTGATCACAAGGCATAGCTGGTTGCGATTGCTGAATGGGAGGACAGCGGTGCACTAAACGGATGAGGAAAGAGTTGTGTACTAAAGCCTCATAGATATGCTGCTCCGAGTGGATCACCCAGGTGGCTGTGGTACTTCAAAACCATGCTTAACCAAGCTGGGCCACAGACCCCCATCTCTGATTCATCTTAGACCTGTTGGGCCAGAATCTCCATTTAATAAGACCATCGGATCCAACTAAAGAGTACATTCGAGTCTGAGGAACACAGGACTTTTTTTTAAATTTAATTCTTCGATAAGTCTCTCATATTCTCTCCCTATCTATCGCCCTACCTCATTCTGCTCTTCCCACTGAGAATCTGTTGCGTGTGTGACCTGCTGAGCCCAGCAAGGGCTGCCTGCACTGGCAAGTGCCTGCACTCCAGCTGAGCACAGGTGGTGGATGAATCACTGAAGCCAGTGGTTCCCTTTCCTCCAACCATATAGTGACCATTAATATTCACAGAGAGGGGTGGGGCCGCCAGAGCCCTTTCCTCATCCATGACGTGATACTGATGGGTCCTTTGCAGTTCATCTGAATGTTGCTGATGAATTCACACCAAAACAAGAGGGTTTTATCCTGGCATTGGTATAAAGACCCCGTACTAATACCAGGAGCCCAGAAAACTGGCCATATCATAATCATAGGATTGCTGAGAGAGGGGCAGACTTCCTCACTTGCCAGAATGTTTATATGCCAAAGTATCTCCCTCCACTTTATCCACCTACCCATAGAATGTTCATGCCACCATGAGCTGGGTCTTCCCACATCAGTTAGACTTAGGATTTGCCTTAACTATTAACTATCTTCCCAGATGTACCCAAAGCTCAACCTGCAATTGTCAAATTACCACCTGCATCTAACTATCACAGGCTCAGTCTTGTAATAGGTCTTGTGAGGTAAAGACAGCCCACTGAGTTCATGGACATAATAGCCATATATCCAGGGTTTCGCAGTATGAGGATCGCAGATCCAAGATTAGTTGGATTTTCAATGGGAGAACATTGATCAGTGAATTAAAAACGGCCAGGATGAACATGGCAGACCATCTTTCTGCTCTCTTCTGTCATACACCCTGACCTGTAAAAGGATGAAACCCTTTTGGAAAGTCAGATCCACTGAAGGAATGAACAGAACAATGTATTGCAGAGTGAGTGTGCCGCTGTAAGCCACCAGGAACTGCAACCTGGCCATGCACTCGTCACTTGAGGCCATATGCTTCTCCTGTGCTTCACAATGGTCTTACCAGCGTCACCTCCAAAATGAATCAGCAGTACTGGCAGCCTTGACTCACTGCGTCCTGGAGCGTGGAGCCTAGACCAAATGTCAACTACGTCATTTTAGTTTAATTTGGACCAGTGCCATCATTCTATTTTATAGACTCTATGTGAGTTGTCCGGGGCCATGTGATTTAGCAAGTGCTGGGGCTGGCTCTTTATCCCAAGTATATGGCTCCAAATCCATGCAGCCCGTTATCCGGACAGAACTGAGATGATGCGATGGCAGCTAACAGGTAGGTTTTCCCACTCCATACTCTCAACAAGCCTGGGGCATCGGGATTGTCACTTCAATTTAAAGATGAGAAAAGGTAGTGATTTTGCTTAAGCTCACACAGCAAGTAAAATGGGAGACGTTGGACTGATCTGTGGTCCGCATCATTGCAAAGTGGTTAACCAGCCTTTCTTGATGCCTACAAGCTGTGTCAGGACTATCTCCATATTACTGAGGTTTGCTGATCTTACATTGTGAAAATCTACGATAGCAGAAAGTGTCCTGGGCACACATCTCAGGGAAAAGACTGAAAATAGTCTTGGAACAAGCCTCTCAATGGATATAATTGTCATTGTACCAAATTACTTCCTTCAGAATTTTTCCTGGGAAAACTTGTGACAGACTGAAATTGGACCATTAGCAGCCCATTAAAAATGAAAGCAACTGGAATTCTCATAATAGATCAGTTCCATAGAATGGGTTTGGATGTGGCAATTTCCCATCAATGCATCTGTATTTATCTTCTCTGCACATCCCAGTCTCTGATCTTTTCTCCGGGGACAATACAGGATTGTTTCGACAATCACTAGTTTTTCCTCTTCCTCTCTTCTTTGTGCTACATCATTTATAGGGGTGGGGAACACAGGAGGAAAACTTCTCCGCCCCAGCTGGAATGCTTTGTAAAACTGCAAGTTTTGAAGTGTGGCTGGGGTGAAAGAAAAACAAGAGGGACATGACCTTGAAATGCAGAAGGGACCTTAGTGTGGGACCAGCATAGTCGTCTTCCCTGTGATGGATCCTTGTCGTAATTCTTTTTTTTTTAAGTTGTAGTATAATGGTTTTGTATTTAGTATATTACTTCTCACCATAGATGTTACTCAATATAAAGTTTTTTTTTTTACATTAAATCTTTTCTCATTGTAGTATTAGGAACATTGAATACATGTTTACTTCTTTTTATTGTTTGGACATAAAAGTTTTAATTTTTGGTTATTTTGGTATCTAAGTACAGTATCCACTTGAAAGATAAAACAAAAACCTAATTAAAAAAACATGGAGAAAAAGACTCCTCAAGGATCCAGGAGGCAGTGATTACAACTGAGCAATATTGATTCGCTAGTTTGTAGGCAAACATTTTCTTCTCCCTATTTCATGTGCTTTGAAAATCATGAAAGTAGGAAAAATATGCAAATGTAAGCCATCTTATTTTGACCCTTTTTCTAATCAGCAAATACAAATTACACGTTGCACCTTAGTGCACAATTTGTTGTAAAGAAAATGTTACCTTCCCCCTCATTTAACAAATATCTGTTTCCATTTTATAAGAAATAACTGAGAATGTGAAATCACCTTATGAACCGATTGTTGGGAGCTTTAGGGTTCAAACCTCAGGTTTAGTCTCACTAACACAATGGTTTTCAGGGCGAAGTCAGAAGGGACCATCAGAGTCACATCTGTCCATTCCTCTTCCGGGCATCTACCCCTAAGCAAGCACAAATGCCCGTAATGCTGAGAACCACACCTAGCAAGAGGGCGATGGCATCTCCGGCTTCTACTGCTTCAACAACAGGCAGAATCAAAAGGAGTGGAATAAGGACTAAGAACAACTGTGTTGAAACTGAGGTCATGATGCGGGATCTCAGGGCTCAAGGTTCCAAAGCAGCGCTCTCTATGAAATTCTATCAGATTTGAAATCGTCCCTTTCTGCAGCTCCGAGTGCTGATGCTAGGAGATGACACGTGACACAGCCTTCCAGAAAGCAGCCATTACAGAAATCCCCTGTTGTAATTCTTGAGTCAGTGGATTGAAGGCGTCCACATGGGTGGTTCTCTTACGGGTTAGACCACAAAATTCCTCTAGTGGGAGATTATCAAGTTGCTTCTGATGCAGTTCCTTGTGGTACCTGACATATGGCTTTCCATTTCAGCTTTCCTCGATTCCTGTACCAAGTCTGGTTGCCCTGCCGTTATAGCAACATCCTTTTTATTTTCCTTGCCTCCAGTGTGGGCTTTTAATGTGTCCATGAGACAAAATCCATTAACATTCCTTCAGGATGAACCCCAAACGCCTGGATGTCTCATAAAAGGCCTGTCATTCACTGGACCCCACTTTTGCTTTCTGGGCATTCTGGGTTTTGTTTTGTATTCCATAAGGTGTGTGCAGCTGAAGAAAGTTAGGTTGCAATTACAAATAAAAGTGTACTGTCTTGCCGGGAGGGTGGGGGAGTGGTTTAAGTTTTATTTATGCTCTGCATACACTGAATTGGCAAGAGTCCCTGCCACTCACAAGCTGAAAGCCTTGGGGCATCTGCCAATTACATCTGGACTTTTCACCAACATACTGTAGCCATATGTTGCCACCGAGGCCCTGAAATGGAGTCGTTCCACACTGAGGTGTTCTGGGAGTCCGAGATATACACTTAGAGCGCAATCAGACTTAGTCCAAAAGATAATTTAAAATATCTTTTTAGTGACTTATTGATCACATATAAAAATGTTTTGGATGCATGGCGTTATGTTTTATATGTTGTTAAAAATGAATTTGCCTGGTCGACTTACTTTTTATTTTACTGTAGCTGGAAAATTTAAAATTAAATTAAATTAATAAGTAAATTAAAAATATATATGGAGAGAAATACAAAGTAAGCCATATATATATTGCTTTGTATTTCTCTGGTACAGTGTAGAAGGTGACTTTGAAAGTTTTCCTTGTTGAAACAACAGCAGTTGCTTCTCCCATTTCAGTGGCCAATGCCAGTCACAGGCTCTACCTCACTTCAAAGAGGCAGCTCAGTGGGAGAAAGGAGAGGAGGAGGGGACTATTTCTAACCATATGTGATGACTACTCCTGAGCTCTTATTGGTTCTCTGAGCAGGACATGGTGCAGTGCTAGCCTGAAAGCTCCTCCCTTCCTGCGTACCTTGGGCAAACTCCTATTCGTCCTGGAGGAGGTGACTCCAAAGCAGCCTCTATCAGGAAGATGTCCCAGATTCCTACTCACCCGGCCAACATGCCCTGCCCCCACATGTGATGTAGAGCTGATCACACTATTGTCCTGATTAGATCTTGAGCATGTCATCCAGGCCCACAGTGAAGCATTTTCACATACATTGCTGTGGCAGGCTCTACACCTCAATTTCCACTGAATCCCGGCCACCTTTCACACCACCTGACATGGCAAGTACTCAGTTCAGCGTTCATTGTTCAGTGACCACATATGGGATGTCTTGCGTCCGTTCATCTCCATATTCCTGGAAAGTCTCGTGGTGCTCATGAGAGGGGGGCTATTCCAGGTATACCATTTATCCACATGGCACGTAGGAAGAATATGCTCAGTATAGAGCAGATTGTCACTTAGAAAATTCATTGCAAAAGTAGAAAGAACCCTGGGGCTGGTGAGATAGCTCAGTGGAAGGCACCTGCTCATCAACCTAGAGACCTGAGTTAGAACCCATGTGGTAGAAGGAGAGAATTGACTTTTGAAAATTGTCTTCTGGCCTCCTCCAGTGTGCCGTGGAATGCAGGCATATTCTCTCTCTCTCTCTCTCTCTCTCTTTCTCTCTCTCTATCAATTAAATAAAATATTTAAAAGGAGAAGCCTGGCTGCTGACTCCTAGTGCAGTGCTCTTGCTCAAGCTCTCTTCTTTTCAGACTGTTTTTATTTCCTCCTAGTTCTGTGGGAGATGCGTCTCTTCTCTGCTTCACAAGGCTGAAATCATCCCTCTGTGGAGAGCTGGGGAGGAATTTTTGTTCCAGACTCGTTCAACTTGTCCACAGGATTCATTTCTGTGTATTTGTAGGACTGAGGAGTCTGTTTCCTTTCTAACTGTTGACCAGCGATGTTCTTAGCCTCCCAGAGTCACTTTCTTTCCTGAACCTGTCAGGAACCTGTCAAGTCCTGCCTATACGTCCCACTCCCTGCATGTGGTTTCTGACTCTTCCCCTTTACCTTCCATTGAGGTCTTATGAAATTAGATTGAGTATGCTCTGATAATTCAGATTAATCTTCCCTCCTCAATAATTCTTATTTAAATCTCATCATAAAGTATTTTCGTTATTTAAAGTAACATTTCTATGTTGAGGGATCAAGATATGAGATCTAGGGGTCACTATTTAGTCAATCATAAAGATTACATTAAGTAATACATGGAGCATCTCTTTTAATATGCTTGACTTTATGTAATCATTCACTAAGTGGTATGTATTATAATAACTGTCATGTTTTATTAACTTTATTATGGTCCCTCTGAATAAGGCAGAAAGGAGTATCATCCCAATCTACAGATAGATAGAGATAGGCAGAGGGATGAAATAATTGGTTATCTCTGATGGTGGATTGCATCATCAGTGCTGAGCAAGGCATCTGGGAAACCTTAGTTTTGTTCCTATGTTGCTGTCTGGATTGAGTATTTCCATATTCTTAGCTTCTTATTCAAAGCATTGAAAAAGTATGCACGAATGACAAAGCAGTGGATGGATGTACAGACACATTGCAACGGAGCAATGGGCTACTTGAGCTAGTTTCCTTGAGCGGTGATCATCATCTGGGGCTTTCTTACATAATGTCCAGGATGAGGAGGAGGGGCTTGTTAAGAAGTGTAGTGTGATGAATGGATCTCTGTTTTGATCGACAGGCTTAGGTTATGCAAACCTTTCCTCATTGTGCTTGTCTTTCCCAATGATACATCTGATTTTATACATATGCATGGCCTAATTACACATAGGCATACAATGGTAAATAGGGAATTTTCCCTAAAATTTAGTCAGAAGACACAGTATACCTTAGAGTACATATACCGAATACTAGTTCAAGCTGGATTGGCCTCCTGGGTATGTTCTGAGACATGTTTGAATGAAACTGACCACTAAAGGGAGTTATGAAGGGGCCGCTAAGGAGAAATAACTTAGTCCATTGTCTGAAGTGTGGTTGAATGCAGCTTGATGGGATCCCAGGTGGCCAGGCATGTTATTAGGAGAGGAATGTGAGTGCAGTTCAAACCCAGTGGAGACTAAGTCGCCAAGCTGTCTTTAGACTTGCCCACCTCCTTCCCTTTTGAAGATCTGCTAAGCTTCAGATACTTTGAAAAGCGCTACTCAAAGCAGGGACCATCTGTGGGTTCCACGCTGGGCAAAGGGAAGATCAGTAGAATTAAGTCAAATCTCAAGGACCCAGAGCTTATAAGTAGTGAACTTGGGACTTGAATAAAGGTATTTTTTTTTCTGCTTCTTCTTCCCCCAGCATACTGACTCCTCCATCTGTTTTCCTTCCACACTTCCCTCCTGACTTTCCCAGGCTGACCAACCCCCTCCACCCCCCCCAAGCCCCCCTCCACTCCCAGCAGTGCTAATGTTTCCTTTTCATTATGGATCTGAGATCCAAAGGATACATGACTTTCTCAAGGTGAAATACTGACAGTGACAGGATTCATACTCAAATCTTTATTCTTCCTTCCTCTGACAGGCTCGGGATATTTACTGACTGATGCAGTAAATAAGTGTTGATGAAGAAAGACCTTTTTTCTCCTCCCCCCTTCTTAGTCCACGTGAAAGAGCTAGCGAGGCGGTTGCTCCAAAGGACTTCGTAGATTTGGAAGGAACTAAACGTCTTTTTTGCCATGTAGGGTAATATTTTCTGAAGACTGAAAGTGATGGCCATATTCCTCTGGGATTGAGAGTTCTGGGGAAGGACCAGCTGCCAGGGTTCTGGGCCTGATTCCTCCTGGGATTTGACTCCGCCCCGAGGGAGTAGCTATTGAGGCTATAGAGAGGACGCTTACTGTAGTCTTCTTTGCCATTGAATCTTTTGTAAATAGGCCGTTTTAAGCCCGTGGAACAGGAGCCTGGGAGGCCGTGAAGCCCTGTATCCCACAGAGATTTTTTTCCTGTGCTCTTTGTGGTCTTCTTAGTGTTCACAGAAAGAAAAGCCAGACTTTCCATTCAGGGCAATCGTTTCAGTGGATTTCAGTCATTGTGGAGAAGGACTTTGTGCCAACAGATACTGACCAACTAAAAATATACTCTTTTTTTTTTTCAAATTTCTTGACAATGGAAGAGGAGGTATAGGCTCACAAAATGTTTCTGCTAGTGATCATGGCTGCTGGAGCAGCTAATTACATAAGTTCTCACCCTGCACAACCTTAGTGAACCCTAATAAGGTGAGCAAAGCAGTGTATCAGTTAAGATGGTGAGTTATCAGCCCCTGATGCAGTAAATAAGTGATACTTTGAAAAGCGCTACTCAAAGCAGGGACCGTGGGCCACTGGCAGAGCTCAGCCGGGAACACTGAGACCTCGCCGCCTTGGCCCCGCGGACATCACCTTCCTCTGATTATAGGCGATGCCCGAGAGAGGGGACCTGCAGTATTTCAAAGCTAACATATTTCAATACATTATTGCCACAAAATAGGTTATTCAGTCTATCTCAAGGTGTTCACTTTTTTTCCTCCTAAATATGGGTAATAGCATTTAGGTACTGCTTGGGAATGAAAGGAAATGTAAAGATGGCTAATGGCTGTGGTTGGCAGGGGGTAGACGCATGCTCAGTAAGGGCCACTGTTCTATTATAGGCTTAGCAGCTGTGACTTGGGAGGACGCCTGATATGGGCAGTGTCGCATAGAGAATTACAAACAGGACATATGTGACTGTAGAGACTTTCAACATGCTCTTGCATGTTTCCCCAGGCTGGCCATTCTCTTTGCAAGAGGAAGCTCAGTGGAAACCTTTATGAAGTACAATTATGGAGTTGGTTCCCTGAGGCCCCATATTCCTAACGGCTTTCCTCGTTAGCTTTGGACATACACTACTGTTACAGTGTCATCCTTACCAGATATTAACCTACTCTGTATTTCTGTTTCTACTGCCATTCTTGTCAGTCCGCAGTGTTATTTTACTATGTGTTTTCTCATGAGATCTCAGGGCAGAATGAAATAGGAACCCGAGAAACAAGGGAATAAATATGCATAACTCGAATTAACATGATGCTTCATGGTTGATGAAGCTGAGCAGATCCCTTTTACTCACTTTTTAATTTACTTTTTGAATTTTTCATTTTGTGTTTTATCCCCTGTATCCCCCCTCTTCCCATCCCTCTCCTCTACCCCACTCCCCTCATTCTCCTTTCACCCACTCTCTCTCCCAACTCCTCCTTACCCCTCTTTGTGAGACCCATTGAGCCTGATCTAGGACGCCTGTATTGGCATGTGTCTGAGGCAGGGCATCCTCCGGGGCATGATCTGCCCACCAGTGGGCTAACTGTTGAGTTAGTAGTTTCCTCCTCTCATGACTTACACCAGGCACACTCAGAATCTCAGGATGGCATCACATCTGTTGAAAGCCTCACCTCTCTGTGGTAAGATTTTGATAGGTCAGTGTTGTGGGGGTCTAGCAGAGGTAGGTACTGATGCAATGAGCTGTTGGGTGTAGTAGTCCTGATATGGATGGAGGTTTCTGTCTAGAGGCCCAACTACTCACTTTCTAGAGGAGTCGAGAGAGAGCGACTATGCAGGGTTCCCTGGCCCATGACGTGTTTCACAGAGGGCTGGGATCCAGAATAGGGGCTTTGGGTGGCATGGGTCCTGGACACACTGGCTCCTCTTGTCACTTGTGGACCTCTCTGAAGTTCAATCTCTTCATTTCTATAGTGGGGAAACCAAGTAGGACTTAGGTTAGTTGTGCCAATCAACAGAGATATGTGTAGCGCAAAGGCTGAATAAATGGTGGATGAATCAATATGCAGTCTGACGCCAAATCAATAAGGAGTCTGACTCAGCAGGAAGCTCTCCAAAGCACAGCAGGCTGTGAGAAGGCACTGGAACTGCTTGTGTGTCCCCAAGCACACTCATTCTTGGTCCTAGCTTTCTGCTCATTCGCTTCCCTCAAGAGGTTTCAGGATTTAGTGAGATGCTAGTTAGTTCTTGCCACGTGGACTTTATTTCATGATTCTTGGCCTCTCCCCGAGCTCTTCTCCAAGACTCGTCTTTTTTGCTGAGCTAGAAAAGCTCTGTCTCCTGTCTTGCACAATGCCTCTGATTCCACAGTCATGACAACCCACCTGGCAGGGAGCTCTGCCGTGGACCACTGGCAGAGCTCCGGCGGGAACACTGAGACCTCGCCGCCTTGGCCCCGCGGACATCACCTTCCTCTGATTATAGGCGATGCCCGAGAGAGGGGACCTGCAGTATTTCAAAGCCAACATATTTCAAGCATTGGACAATATGATGGTGGAGTTCATTCCCTCCTCCCATCTGGCCTGGTTCATTGTGATCTGTCAAGAAGCCTTGGGGCCAAAAAGACTGCCAGATTGGGTAATTTTCTCAGAAAAGAGCTATAAAGATGAGGGACTCAGATGTGCTTTCAGCATGAATCATAAGTTGCATGCACCAGGCCAAGATGAAGCACATATCCAGCTATGGGGGGTGGAGTAGAGCGAGCCTTGGAGTTCTGCGCAGCAACAGGGAATTCTGTGCCTGTGAAACGTTAACTTTGGCTTTAGGCATTTTCGACCTGCCCTTCAGAATGAATCCCCACTACTGATGATTTAACAAGGATGACTGAAACGACTCAAAAAGCAGATAAGTGATAATTCTGGTGAACTGGCTGGAAACACAGACAAGTTAAGTGACATCCATAGTCTCCTGTGACAAGGGTAGCACACACTGCAGGAAAGGCCCCAGCCTTTTCCCAGTGAGCCTAGGGAAGATGGAGGCGACAGACACGGGTCAGCTTGTTGGAACATGACGTCATACATGCAGACCTAAGGAAGGAGGAAAAAGTTGCTAGTGGAACAAGGGAGAGGAAAGGCAGCTTGGGGGAGGAAGGAAGATCTGAACAGCCCTGGAATTACAAGGCACAACATGTTAGAGATCAGATACGGTGTGTGAGTGGGGTTGAGGGATAGGAAAAATGGATAGGACAGGCTAGAGGGGAAGAGTCATATGCTGGCTGCCCCCTTCCCGGTTCCTTCTACTCCACCTCATGACATGAATAGAACATACTGGAGACCATACATTCCTTGGTTTCTATGGGACTCCTAAAACCACCCATCAGAGTTCATACTGCTCAGTCATGCAACTAATAAGTTGAATACTCTGTGTGTTTGCTTGTCCTGGTGCACTGAGTCTATGAATTCATTCGTTCATTCTTTTGTTTGCTCATCCACTTACAAGAAAGCTCTTGAATATCAATGTAACTCTGAGAAGTAACATTATAAAACTTGATTTTTAACCTGAAGTCGAAAAGGCCACATTAAAACTCCAAAGGAAGGACAGAATCATTTGAGAAGATTAAGTTGATGTGGAAAGAAAAATAGATGGGAGAAGGTCCAGGTAGAGACAAGGACATGCAGTTCACCTACATGGTTGCTTATAAATAACCATCAAAAGGCTTAAGAGAACAAGGGGTTTATTGTCTCTTACAATTGTCTGGTTACAGTTCTCAGTCCAGCTTGTCAGGAGGGCTCACACCAACACCAGGGCCCAGGGACCTGGCCACACCATCACTACATAACTGAATGAATAGAACATACTGGAGACCATACATTCCTTAGTTTCTGATGGGACTCCTAAAACCACCCATCAGAGTTCATATTGCTCAGTCATGCAACTAATAAGTTGAATACTCTGTGTGTTTGCTTGTCCTGGTGCACTGAGAGAGGGACGATCCTTACTTGCCAGACCAGCATGTCTGGCCAAGTGTATAGAAGGATGTCAACTTCCTTTACCAGCTCTCAGTGTTTTATTCACCTGTTCAGGGCCTAGTCCCACCCATCATGGACTGGGCCTTTCCCATCAGCTAGACAATCTCTTTCAGGTTTGCTATGGGCTTAACTCAACCACTAATTCTTTACAAATGTACCCAGAGCTCAAACCCTCAACTAGTCAAGTTGATACCTGTGCCTAACTATGACAGACCACATGAGTTAAAGCATTGACAAAAGGACTAGGCAGGAAAGTTCTGGAGAGACTCCAGAGGTGGAGCATAGAGTCACCTCCATGATCCACAGCTACCTCATTAAACAGGACAATGGTCCCATCTCCGGCCCTACTGTAGACTCTCCTGCAGGAAAATCAGACTCATTTAATTAAGATTATTGGAGAGAGGTTTGACGTTCTCTGAGTATTAAGAATGACCAAGAGGTTCCCAGGCCACTGCTTTCTGGACAGGAGATACTTCACCCTCAACACCACCAAGAATACTGGGCAGGGGGCATGCATTGCTATGTGAATGAACGAGAATGGTAAGTGTCGTTGTTTGAATGTGAGCTGTCTCCCTCAGGATCAAGTGTTGTAATCTTTAGTTGATGTTGGTGTTTGGGACAGCTTGTGACACCTTTAGGAGGTGGAGCCTTGCTGGAGAAAGGTATGTCACGAGGATGGGCTTTGAGGTTTTGGGAGTCAACCTTACTTGCAGTTTCCTTTTCTCTCTCTCTATCCATGATGGCTTCTGTGACATGAGCCTCCGTTAGCTTCTGCCGCCTGTCATATTGTCTTTTCCAATATGTAAGGAATATTCTCTTATTTCCTTTGTGTGTTTGCTCCAAAGTATCCTGTATTACAGGCTTCAAGAAAATATTCCTCACATATCATTGAACTCCTCAGTCCAGAATACTCGCTAATATTTTTTTCTAATTTTCTACTGTTAGGAGATATTTATTTCTTATTATACAAACTTATTATCTGTTTTGCCTTAACTCAAATCGAAACATCATCAGACTATTTATTTTACTGCATCACTAATATTTAATCTTTAGAAGTGTCTGAAACAGACAAGGGCTCAGTAATTATTAGACAGGTAAGTAAAGTGAAGTATTGGAGCTGAGCGCACAGTTGTCCTGCAGAGTGGTTTTCAAGAAGACCGGACTCCAGTGTTTTTGCTGTGGTTACCACGAGGAGCTAGGGGCAATAGAAGTGGACCATAGGTATCTGTGTCAAGCTCATATATCACAGCAAACATTGATCAAATGTGTCAGGAACAATATTGTACTTCCTTTTGCCACAGGGAGCTAATGACCTACAGAAAGACATGCAGAATATAAACCATAATATTAAAAAGGATGACTTTGCTGATGCAAACAAAAAGTAGAAAGCATGTGGGATAGAACTGGATAGGAAGGTGAGATTCTTCCAGAAAGGAAGGGGAGCTTACCAGGGAAATAGCAAAGAACATAACATTTCATTTGTGCTTGAATCAGACGGGGAGAATGTCCACAGAAGATGGATGGAGAGAAATATTCAAATGAATAAGTTCCATCTGGTCAGGAAGGCAGGTCTCATGAAAATTGCATCTAAATAAGTTTCTCACATTTAATGAGAAACAAATACAGATAGGTGGCTGAAAGCCAGATTGTTAAGAAGAGAGTGGCACGCTAGAGAATCTGACTGCTTTCCAATAGCCAGACACTGCATTCTGGAAACGGCAAGGGAAGCATGCCATCTAACTTGTAGTCTCCAAAACTGAGGCGTCCAGAAATTTTGAGATTAGCTGGAAAGCTATTTTTGAAAAGGCAAATAAATCATGGTCAGGAATAGGCACTTCCCACTCATCTCTAGTCTTTACCCACCTAAACCCTAATCACATCTTCAGCCTCATACCCATCCACTGCTTATCTTATGCCCTGGACCAATTCATTCATCTATTCAGATGGGGCCTATGAGCCTACAGATGTTGACTTAGATCCTTCCCTCTTTAGCGCTTGTGTCTTTGGGAACTAAAGAATAGCTGGTCCAAAGGAAACATTTAACAAGGGAACTCACCTTCATTCATGGTCAGGGAACTTCTCTAAGAGGAAGTCGCATTTAGATCGCGAATGAAGAGTAGGCAAGGAAGATGACCCAGGAAGAATGGACTCATGTGTGAAGGCACTGTGGTGGGAAGCATTGTTTGTCTGTGAGTGCTGCGCTTTTAATGTCTTGAGAGGAGCTGGTATGGGTCAAGGGCTAATAAAGCTCAGTTTAATGAATAAGGCCAAGGCCAAGTGTACATGGAATCCACAGCAGATACTGAGGATCTGCTATCCTAAGTCTACAGTGGGTGTGTTTGCCCCCATTACTGATCAATGAGCATAGTCAGCTGAGTTAGAAAGTTTTCCATTATCATAAAACACTGGATACACTGTATAAAGGAAAACCTTTGTTTTAACTGTCAGTTCTGTAGGTACCAGTCCAAGACCAGAGAGTTCCATTGTTTAGTGATCTTGCAAAGATGGCACCTTGTGGTAGATTGTGTGGGAGAGAATATTACTCATACCATAAGCCAGGAAAGGAAGCAAGGCAGAACTGGTCTTGTGGTATTTTTGAGGTCATACCCCTAAAGCCCTGATAACCTCTCATAACGCCCCAAAGGCCTGAGGATGTCTCTCAGTCCCACTTCCTAAAGCTTCTCCCACTTTCTAATAGCACTACCCTGGGAACAGAGCTTTAACACGAGGGATGGACTTCTGAGGACAGTCACCATTCAAATGATAGCATCAGTTTCTGTCTTGGATATGACCTGGGAAGAAATGAATGGATGTGTGTGTGTGTGCGTGCGCGCGTGTGTGCATGCGTGCGTGCGTGTGTGTGTGTGTGTGTGTGTGTGTGTGTATAACAACCTTGTAGCCCCTTGGTTGATTATACAATTAGTGGTCTTCCAAGCTGTGTTTTGCAAAGTCATTCTTCTCCTGGGAACCAGAGATTAAGACAGCGCTCGCTCCATGGAAGTCCGGTTCCCCAGCCTTGTTAAACCGAGACCCAAAATGACTCAGTGCCTTGTCTGTGTTTGGATAGCTGGCTATGCACCAATAGTGGCGCAGGAATATTGGTGTAAAAAGAGGTTTGAAAAGCCTGAATAATAGTTCCTCAATTCTCAAAAGGCAGAGAAATAATTCTAATAGTTGATGGCTGGAATGTGTTGGTGGTAAATGTTAAAACAACAACAAATTCTGCATTGGGGCTGGAAAGGAACTGAAAAGGAACTTTTTTTTTCCTCCCCAGATATGGTCTTTCCGGTTCTGGGGAATAACAAAAAACCCACACGAATCTAGTTTACTTCAGAGAGCTGTAAAGATTTTACATTGGAATTTTCATTAGTCTTTCCTTATTCTCTAAGACCCCAGTGACTGCCTGCAATTACTTCACCAGTGAGCAAGTCCTATGGCATTGTTGGGAAATCCACAGGGCTCCCGCCAGTGCTGCTGGTCCTCAGAATCACTCCTCTCCCCATGACCCAAGGTCAAAAGATTTGGTTTTGCCTTTTATCTTGGGTTAGGAGATGACCTCAGGACCCAACCAGGATGCAGCCAAGGGCAGTGCAGGAACAGCAAAATGAAAACAATAACCA
Organism: Typhlomys cinereus; assembly: GCA_023101885.1. Classification (NCBI taxonomy): domain Eukaryota; kingdom Metazoa; phylum Chordata; class Mammalia; order Rodentia; family Platacanthomyidae; genus Typhlomys; species Typhlomys cinereus. The sequence goes on along the minus strand of JALPQD010000820.1, from coordinate 479,889 downwards.
GCCATAACTCAGAACACCAAAGACTCTACAATGTTCACCCGGAACCAGTCTAGCCAAATCTCTCTCCATCCTGAAGCTCAGGGAACCTTGTGGAAGAGGGGGTGGCAAGATAGTAAGAGCCTACAGATGGGGAGGACCACCAATTGGCAAGATACTTCATTCCAAGTCTGGGCTATGGCAGCCAGGATATTGCCACATTGTGATTTGACCTGACCCGACCTGCACAATGGCTGACATATCAACAAGCCACCCTCAAAGGCTAGCATGGATCTCAGGGGAGAAGGCTTCCAGCAGTAGGATCTTTAGAGGCAAGGGGTTAGACAGATATAATAGAATTCCCATATTAGTGGGAAGAGGCCCCAAGGTATGTCACTGAGTCCTGAACCCTCACTAGTGTAGATGACTCAGAAGGAAATTCGGGGCCTATATAAACAGATGTTCTGGAGGGTGGGAGGGAGCAGGCAGGAAGCATCAAGAGAGAAGGAGGGAGGAAAGGGGGATGAGAGAGAGGGAAGGGGGGAGAGTAGAAGAGGGGGACAACAGAGAGGAAGAGAGGGAGGAGGCGGAAGAAGGGGGTTACCTATTGAGTTTGTGTAACTAGGTTTAAAAAAAAAGACTTGGTTTTGTTTTCTGGCCTCTTTCCAGATATGTTCTGCTCTAGAATGATTAGTTTACATTTCAGTCCATTTTGAACACATTCTACTTCAATTGAAACCTCTCTGTCCCTCTGCTTCTCTGATTCCTTTCCCAGGTACACATCCAGTTCCTCCAAGAGGGTCGATTGAAAGTTCTAGCTATTAATTTATAGTTTTTGCCCCTTCATTGAAAATAAAATAAAGAAGATCCAGTCATCTATCTGAATGTCAGTATTACTATTTGAACCAAGGTAGATTTCTAAGAAGTTTTTGGATCAGATGGCTGAAGTTGCCCAATCATCTTTTTCTTTAGGAATCTATTTTTGTCTAATCTCCATTTTTTACTATTCCACAGAAATGATAGAATCACTTTGCCAATTTATTTAAGAATGCTGCCCTGTGATGTTGACTGAGACGACCTAGATCAAGGTGTGAGGAACTATGCTTTTATGAGACTGAATCTTCCAACATGCTCACACTATAACCTCCTTGAACATCTCTCAGCAGTGTTTTCATGTAGAACCATTAGATTTTACTTATTTTTGTTCTCAATGTTCTATATCTTGAATATTTCTGGAGATTATTTAGTAATTAATTCCTGAGTTTTCTTTGGTAGCATGTGGAACTACAATAGATCTTTGCATGACAATTGATCTTTCATGCATCCAAACTTACTTCTGGAATGTCATCTGTGAATAAAGTCGATTTAACTTCTCCTGTTTCAAATTTTGATGTTTTTAATTCTTTTTTTTTTCTAGGAACCCTTTCAAATCGACCAATTGGAAGACTCCTGGGCCTCAACTTGCTTGCTTCTCATATATTAGGGACTACTCATAATTTTTAAATTCTTTTATTCTTTTGCACTTTCTTGCACAATTAATTTGCATACTCACTTGTTATTAACCGATTTCATTCCCCTCCTATCCCATTTGATAGTTTCTCCTTTCCTACCAGTCTCCCTTTTACTTATAATTTATTCATTCCAAGAGTTCCTTTTATTGCCGTTGATTCTTCTGGATTATCTATTTAGGCAATTATATTGTTTATGAATAAAACAATTATTTCCTCCTCCTCATACCTCTGCTTTTATTTCTTTTCTTGTGTGTTGTATGAGTCAGGTATTCTGCTGAATGGATGGTGAGGGATATCCTGTTTGTTCTCTAATGGCAGCATCTCATTTCCAGCACGAAGCAGATTGACTGTAGTTTTTTGTATGTGTAATTCATCAGGTTGAGAAGGTTTTCCTATATTCTACTTTACGGAGACTTTTTGTCATGAATGGGTATTGGGTTTCGTAAAAATGCTTTGACCACATCTACTAATTTAATCATGTTGATACAATGAGTAACAGCCCTTGATTTTTAATGCTGAAGCAATTTTAGGGACCTGGATAACGTCTGCTGGGTCAAAATGCAATTACCTTCATGCTGTTGGATTCCATCTGATAATATTTTGTTAAGAATGTTTACATACATGTTTCATGGAAGACATTGTCTGTAGTCTCTCTCTCTCTCTCTCTCTTCTAAGAGGGCACTTGAGTGTATGTGGCTATAGAGGCACAAAGGTGACATCTGGAATCACTGTGGATTGCTCTACCTCCTTGTTGCTTTTTTCCAGGGTTTCTCAGGCTCCACCTTCCAGGGTTGGAATATAGGTCACATCTGACCTTTTCACATGGGATCTGGGGGTCTGAACTCAGATTCTTTTCTTTTGAACTCAGGTTCTTTATCTTTCAAGGCAAAGGTTTTAACTCCTAAGCCATTTCCCCAGCCCAAATTTCTTTTTTTTTCTTGTAATGTTTTTTATCTCATTTGGTATTCCACTCTTTATAAAATGAATACATAGTAACTGTGGAGAAATTAAAATGCATGCACAAGTAGCTAGACTTGCATCATAATGAGTCCATAAACGAGCTACAAGAAGTATCAACTCACTGACATTCTTGCATTTAATAGGCTTAAGCAGGAGGATCGTGAGTTCAATGAGAACGTGGGCTACTTAGGAGATCCTGTCTCAAATAAACATAAATGAAATCACACACTCAATGCTGACTTACACATAAAATTATAATAATCTCTCAATATCAAATGTATAAATTTCTAGTAATAGCATCATAATTTTTATAATGTCATAAATTTTTTAATAGTTTGCTTGGTGGTGATATATACACTATGATTGACCTTTCTTCATGCATGTGCATCTTCTCTATCATTTTTTCCTTGTAATCTATTTATTTAGTAAAGTGACTGTTGCAGTTTGCCTGCACTATTGCAAAAAAAAAAAAATCACAACCAGATTGCTTAAGGATGCAAAGGTTTTAATTTTAGCTTATGATTGTTTGGTTACAGTTCTTACTTAAGCTTGGTAGAAGAGCCCACCCCAACAATAGCCAAGGGAACCAAATCCACAGGACTGGCCAAGTATACAGAAGGATGCTGTGGCAGTCAGCCTGCATGATTGCTGATAAATGACCATTAAATAGGAACAAGAGGTTTATTCTCTCTTAACGATTTTCCGGCTACAGTTCTCAGTCTAGCTTGACGGGAGAGCATGCACCAACACCAGTCCGAGGGAACTGGCCACATCATCTCTACATAATGGCTGAGAGAGGGATGATCCTTACTTGCCAGACCAGCATGTCTGGCCAAGAGTACAAAAGGATGTCAACTTCCTCAACTGACTCTCAGTATTTTATTCATCTGTTCAGAACATAGTCCCACCCACCATAGACTGGGCCTTTCTATCAGCTAGACAATCTCCTGCTGGTTTGCTCTGGGCTTAACCCAACTACCAGTTCTCCCCAAATGTGATCAGAGCTCAAACCTTCAACAGTCAAGTTGACACCTGTGCCCAACTATGACAGATGCTAACTTCCTTAACCAGCTCCCTCCATCTTATTTACCCGCTCAGGGACAAGTCCTGGCTTCCATGGACAATTAGGCAATCTCCTGCAGGCTTGTTTGGGGCTTAACTCAACTACTAATTATTCACAACTGTGCCCAGAGCTCAGTCTTCAGTTGCCAAGTTGATACCAACATCTAACTATGGCAGTGACTTTTCCTGCAGTGATTTCCAGCCTGGATTCTTGTTCCTGTGATTCTGTGAATAGTCTCACGTGGTCCTCTCCATTTCATAGGGCCTGAAAATTGGTGGTTGCAACTAAGGCTTGATCATATTTAAGATGAATTTTTAAACTTTTTTTTTCAAAAAAATTCACAGGTGATGTAGTATACTTTCTCAGTAAGTATGTGAAGAGCCAACTTGACAATTGAGAACTGAGCCATTTTAGGGAAATCTAGAATTATTTAGTTAAGGCAAGCCTTCGAGCAAGCTTGTGGGAGTAAAACCCAGCCTAGAGTAGGTGGGACCATTTCCAGGACAGTTGAATAAGATGGAGGCAGCTAGAATGGCAGATTGGAAAGTATGCCCCTCTATCAGTTTTTCCATGCACATGATGTGCCTATCACTTCAGTTACTGATGCTGGTATAAATTTTCCTGCCATAATGAACTATAACATAGCCCAGTGTTCCTTTCAATTATGTGGATCATGTCTTTATCACTGCAGCTGAAATAGAAGACTAAGGCAGCAGTCAGTCTCTTTACCTGGCTTTAGGGATGCTGCCAGATATGGATGCTTACAGCTAGGATCCATTATTTCATTGTGTAGTACACAATAATGATATATTAATCCTCTCTCCTATCTGGAAGATTTCTTTATAGACTCATATCTCATGATAATCTCCGAAAGAATCAAAATCTGAATATTTTTGCTCATCATGAGAATGGTTAATTAATACAAAAACACTTGAAGAAAAACGGAACCCTCTTCCATCTAGGCAACGTAATGCTTCTCTGTTGACCAAGTGCTCTCAGTTCTGTTAGCTTTATCTCCCTGATATAACCTGATGAGGGAGAGAGGTTTAGAGCTAGCCACCAGCTCCTGTCTTCCTGTGGCCATATCCATTTTCAGAGCTCGGCGTCCTTCTCTCTCATGATGAGGGCAGTCTTCTCCCTTCCCCCTGACTCCGGACTGACCATGCAACTTGCTTTGATCAGCTGAACATAGAAGTCAAACCTTGGCTGGCCAGGCCTGGAGAGGCACATAGTCACTGCTCTTGTCCTCTTGAGACACTATGGCCACGTGCTGAAACCCAGTCAGGCTGTTGGACTATGAAAGACCCTCCAGTGAGACAGAAGCTCAAGTTCCAGCTGTGTCCCTTGAGCCCAGATCTCAATGACCCGCCAGCTGAATCCTGTCCCGAGGGAGGAGCCCAGGCAAGATGTGCAGAATTGCTCAGCAGCATGTAGAACTGTGATTCTTCAGTTACTAAGATCTGGGGTGTTTTCTGGACAGCAAAAGCTAAGGACATGAGAGAAAGCTGTGTCCATGTCCCACGTGAGAAAACAAATCCAATTAGAAGGTTGTAGAACTTTCTTTTCATCTATATAATCCTTTACTAGCCATCCTACTCTAAACTTGCTGTGATCTAAAATAACCTCCAAAGCTTCCTGACACCGCGAGGCGCCTGTGAACTGAGCTGCCTTTAATAATTCAGCGATTAGCCAGGGCTTTAGAAACTCCTCAAGGGAAACAGAAGCGAAAAGTCTTTAGTGAAATTTCAACCCCAGCTGTATTATTCAGCCCTATGGTTGATCCGATTTTAGGAACAGAAACTTGAAAGTTCTCAGTTGGGGTGGACGTGAACCCTGGCAACACGTATAGCATGGGGGCTTAAAGAGTGGCCGAGCGTCACAGGGCCTCTCCGTGGAAGTCAAGTGAGTGCTGCCCGAGTCTATCAATTTGTAAGTCCCAACCACTTCCATCCAGATGGTTGTAATCACAGTGAAAGTATCTCAAATGTGATTAGTGGCTTCGAGTTTACAGAGCAGTTTCCCATCTGGGTCCTCATTTCAACCTTGCCATGAAGTCTGGTCAGAAGTCAGAGGTCACTAGCTCCACTTTCAAGATGAAGAAACTGAGTCCCAGAGAGGCAATGAAACTTCCACAAGAGCAATCACTGAGCAAACAGCAAAGGCATAATTAAACCAAATCTTCCTATTTCATGGTCAGTAATAGTTCAACGCCCTTTCTTTTTATCTTGTCCAAGGATTTAGGTCAGCTCCCCTCCATTTCCTTTTTAGTAATTATGATAGGAGTAACACTTATATAGTAAGCATAGAGCATAGGCAGAGAGGAAGGTGGAGGCCACGGAATGTTTAATGTGGAGCCATATCCTCACAGTGAAAGGAACAACTGATGTTAGTTGGATGCTGTGTGTCAAGTTTTGTCTTAAAAGTCTTTTGTATCTTACTTAATTCTTGTATGTGTGTACATATTCATGCATACATGGGGATATGCACGTGCACATGTGTATGCTTGTGTTTTATGTGTCAAGTAAAGGACCAACATTGACATAATATGTCTCCCTAAAGGTTCTTCACTTTATTCATTGAAGCTTGTCTCTCAGTTGAACTCAGGGCTCACTGATCAATCAACCTATCAGACAGTTTGCCCTACAAGATCTGTTTCTTGTCTTCTGAGTGCTGGGATTGTCATGCCTGCCTAGCTTTTATGTGACAATTGGGGAGGGACCTGAACTTCAGTCCTCATGCTGGCAAGCAAGAGCTGTATCCACTGAGCCATCTATTCAACCCTCTCACTTATGTCTTCAAACAATCCTATCAGGTCCAAGCAGCCCGCATCCACATTTTATAGAAAGGAATCTGAAGCATAAAGCTATAAAGCTGAATAACTTCTTAAAGAAACACATCTTGCAGGTGGGAGAACTAAGCTAGCAAGTCCCGTAGTGGACACTGCAGGTAAAGTGGACACACACACACACACAACAAAAAAAAAAAAACAGAGGAAACCCTCATTGAATGTAGTCTGTAGAGCCTGGGCACAAGACTTTGGCTTATCAGAAGACACCGCAGGTAAAAGACCAGAAAGTGGCGAACGGTAGGGTTTAGGGAGCCTTTGAGAACTGATAAAGCACAGAGGGGTGAGTACAGTGATATTTGTGTGTTTCTCAGTCCCCAGCAGGGCAGAGCGCTCTCAAGGAGTGCAAGGCTGGTCAGTCCCATTCACATCCAACTGCCTCCCAATGGTCCCCTCGTGATGTTTGCCCTTGCAGTTTCACATTGGTCCCCCCTCCCCCGCTCTCCCTCAACCCGCCCCCCTCGAGGGCCACTCTCAGCATCACTGCTAATTACCATTATGACTGAGGACTGTAATGGGCATAATTACCACCAGCATCCAAGTTGATGAACAGTCATTAACAGTCATTTCTGTTTCATTATGATAGCTGAGATTTAATTATTTAATGTGGATAACAATTAATAAGAGCTTATATTTATAGAGGACTTGATAGTTTGCAAAGTGGTTTCAATTATAAACTCCCCAGCGATCCACCCCGAAACTCTAGGTGGGAGCAGGTTGCGTGTTCTAAGCCTATTTTATAGGCCAGGGAATCTCAGCCACTACCCCTTAGATGAGAGAAGGGCTGGGATTTTCATCCAGTGCCCTGACTCTACCTTTGTTTCTCTCACCACTTGCAATTACTCAGTTTCACCACAAGGGGAAGACTTCCTGCCTCAGTGGCAAGTCTTTTGTTTATTTATTTGGAATTTTTGTCTTTTTCTCATATTACCCTTCTTCATCTTCCATCCATCTTTCTCCAAGGTGTGTGTGTGTGTGTTTTCCTTGAGGACCAACAAAGGCTGCCTGCACTACTAGCATGTGCCTGGATACTTGCAGCATCATAGGACATTTGAATCTCTCCATCTCCCCTCCCTGCTCCAAGGCTCAGGGAACATGGCAGAAGAGGGGAGCAAAAACATGAGAGACCCAGACTGAGGAAAGGCATGTCTCATTCATCATGCCAGGTAGCGGAAGCAGCCTGTGAAGAAAATATGCGGGCTAGGATCCTATTGCTTTCCAGTTCTCTGCTTTGATGGGTGTGACTAGGAGACTTTGAGCAAGTCACTTAGGTCCCCTGAGCTGTAGCTGTCCCATCTACCTATCCACCTATCTACCTATCATCTATCTATCTATCTATCTATCTATCTATCTATCTATCTATCTATCTATCTATCTAGTGTGTGTGTATCAGAGGGCACTGTGTGTCCCTGTGAAGGACCAAAGGTGACTTCAGGAATCATCCCAATTTGCTCTACCTCCTTTTGGCTTTGCTCTGGGGTTTCCCAAGTTCTTTCCACTGGGGTCAGAAGTGCAGGCTGCCACCATCTCCACCTGATACTTTTACATGGGACCTGGGATCCAAAAAAACTCAGGACCTTCTGTTTCTGAGGCATAGTCTTAACCCCCAAGCCATCGCTTCAGCCCTAGTTTTTCCCTTCTTAGAGAGGGAATGATATCTACTTTGAATGACTCAAGGAAGTATTTAAAGTAATGCTTAGTGAATGATAGCTGACATTGCTATGTTTCTCTTGAATATTGACTGCCAACATCCAAGAGAGGTATCTCTTCTAATGGATTGTCCTCAAGGTTTTTTTTTTATTGTTTTAAAGTTTCATATATAAATACAGAGCATTGGTGATATTTTCACACTTTAATCTGCAATCCCATCTTTCTTCCTTTTCCCATTACAACCTTTTTATCCCCTATGAGTCTCCCTCCTATTTTTCCTCAATTTCATGCACACAAAGACAGTGGGAGGACCTCAGTGATATCAAGCAAAAATGTTAGACCATCTTCTTAGATTAAAAGCAGCTTGGAATCTGGCCTCAGTGATCTCAAAACATGGATTCTGTCTATGTGGACTTTTTTTGTTTTTACAATGTAAACATTTCTACACATTTATTTATTTATTCAGAATAGAACAAATGATGGAAATAATAGAAATATAAAACAATGGTCATTTCTGAATCCGATGATTTTTTTAAACAATTTTTCCAAAGTCAAATGCATTTTCTTTCATATTCTGACAAGGCCAATAATAACCACTGAAATCCACTTGGATTTCAAGACAGAGGAATTGGAGATCAGCATGTTGTATGTATACATATTACTTCCTGAAAAAGTGAGTGACTATTGGCTCATCTGTGTGTTGAGATGTCTCCATAGGGACTGGATTTGAGTCTGAAGCTCTCTGTTAACCCTGCAAGGGAAAGATGCAAGGAGGGGGTGGGGACCAGGAACTTGTATTCTGAAGCATTTGGAAGCCAGGGTGTAGGCAGGACGTGGCTTTGGCACTGTCTGGTGTCATCTTTCCAGACTTTTTGGTGCACTCAGGGTGAAAGAGGCACAGAAGACGAACTGTTCAAATAGGGAAAAAGGCTGGAGAGTTTTGTTGGCTTACCGGAGTATTCTCCCTCCCTCTAGAAGCCACAGCTGGCCAACTTTGCTAATTGATCTGTGATTCAAGATAATCAACCTATTCTAGTGCAAGAGAGCAAAGGAATAATGTTTGTTTCTAACAAATTAAGCTACTGTGTTTTAGAAGGATCTTAGAAACAGGTACATATTTGATATTATATATCACACACATATTAACAAAGCATTTATATACAGCAAAATATTTGGAATATAAACGTTCAAAGGCATGAAGTAATTCTGCATTTTGCTAAATATAACTATTCCTTTTAAAATAGTTCACTGTTGCTGTGATGGAATTGAGTAGCAAATTCCATTTGTTACTTACAGTTTTAGACAACGTTTTTTAAAGAAGTTTTTTTTAGTAATCTCTCCCTCTTTTTTTTCCATTGAGGAAAGACTTCTTTGAGATAGTAAAGCAGATTAATTAATGAAATGATTATGTGGACGCTGTGCATTTGACGGTTTAGCTCTAGACTGCAGGTCTCTGTTCCCAGACATTACGGACCTGAGAAGAAAAGTTGAGGTCAAGGAAATCCTCAAAGCCGACGAGGCTTCGGTAGGTGATTGGGCCACAGAGAAGGAAAACAGCAGCAGATAACAGCAGCTCTGTATGTGACTCCAGCATTTGCATGCATTCTCTAATCCATAGGAAGGAAGCATGTGGAAACTTGTTCTCCACGCCATACACTGGAGAAGGCAGCTGACGAGGAGAGATTTCCTTCACACTACAGAGGAGCTCTAGGTCTCTCTGCTGGAGCTTGAACATGGTTTCTCCGGCTCTCAAAGCTTGTGCCCTTCTCAGATCGGCAGCTGCTGAAACTTTCTGCCAGCGCTCTTCCTCAGGGGTCTCTGCTGCAAAAGGCGGGTCTCTGGGGAACCTGGCATAGCCATGGTTTCTTATCTCCTGTTCCATCTGCCCTGTGCAACTTGGTCCCAGTCATCTCTCAGCTCACTTTTCCCCTGGTGAGTTTTTCCAGATGCTGGTGAAGTGGGCTGGACTAGATGTTGGCTCCACACAGCTTGTCCTTGTCTAGCACCCGGCAGACTCTTCTGTGATGCTGAACTTGGATCGCAGACACCGAAGACAGTAGTTTTGCCCCTTTGTTTTTTCCTTTTGAGCTTTACTGAAATAGACACAGCTTGTAACCTCGGTCTATAACCCAGTGTTTCTGGAAGATGTCTCAGGACTGGTCCTCAGAGGCCCATACCTTCGCCAGCAAACGTGCCGATCATGAAGGCGATGGTTTGCAGAAGGCCCCACCAATGCTCAGTGAGTGCTGGTTCCTTTGCCCACATTTCTCTAGTCCTCTTGTTATTCTGCATGACAGTTGTTAGTGTCACAATTTAATAATTGAAATACGGAGAACCAGCAATAATTTATCAATGTCATCCAGCATAAAACATCATTAGTCTTAAACCCTTATCTTCCTTCACATGCACTTTGTAAAAAATCTTTTTTTCCCCTGCCCTCCCCCCCACCCCCCAACATAGCTCAAAAGACCAGACCTTGACTGGGCCCTCCTCCTTCCTGAAACTTTTCTTGTTTGTACTTTCTTCTGCTTTCAGTTCTTGCGCATGACTTCTGAAAGGGCAGTTCTGATGTAGACCTGTCTTTGGCGCCTCAGAAAGGTTATGTAGAAGACCCCGGAATCCCTCAACACAGCCGAACCCCCGCCTCTGCCCTTGAACCTGTTTATTCTCTTCCCGCCAATGGTACCGCTGCTCCCTGGATAACCAGTTTCCAAATCTCAGCATTCCTTGGGGCATGCCCTTCCTCCCACTCATTGCCCCTGATTCTCAGTCCTCAGATCCTTCTTCCTGACCCCGCAAGTCCTGCTCCAGACCTCGTTGGCTTGTCTGGGGAGTTGCAACAGCTTCCTTCAACTCTCTGTCATCATTTTCCCACTTCTTCCCCTTCCAGTATCTGAGGACATAATTAAGCTTCTTGAATTCTAGGCCCATGATCTGACCCAACTCATTTTTCTGACTTGACTTCTCATGTTACCCGTGCAATTACAGTTGTGCCAACACACTGACTGACTCACCTTTCTAGGGTTTATATGAGTGGCAGGGAAGGTCCACGTGACAGCTCTTAGTCTGATGAGCCCTAAACAAGCTGTCACTGGACAGAGACTTCTCACAAGTATCCTACAGTTCTTTCCTAAGGATGGAGCTTATCTCACGGGGCCTTTAATTCCCAAGGAGTACCATTAGACACCCTGTGGCTGGGCAGAGCTCAGTGAAAGAAAAATCTCGTTATTTTTTTTTTTCTGTTAACCAGTACTTCCCAGCATAAGAACGCCTAGCAAAAACCAATTATAATTCAATACCAACAAACGAGGCAAAAAAAAAAAAAAGCAGAAAACAGGTGGTGCTGACATACAAGGCACGTGAGGAGCAATGTTTACATCTGCTTGAAGAAACCAAGAAGAGCCCAACCTTTGGAGTCAGAGTAATTAACTCCATTTCTATTGCCTCAGTGAAATCTGTCAATCTGTTCTAGAGAAAGAGAGAGAGAGAGACTAAATTTGAGTTTGCTTTTCTATGACTCTTCACAGACAGTCTACTTCAATGAACAGATTGCATCAGAAATATAGACGGTTTCATAATTTTGGTGTCCAAGGATTGCAAGAAATCAGATCCTAAAGAACATTGTTACCGGGCGTGTGTATTTTCTCAGCACATCTATTCTAAGTCTCAATCAATGTCCTAAAAATAGACAAGGCGGGAATTTCTGCACACACTAAAACAGAGGCACAGAGTGATGAGGGGGTCACACGTAGGATGAAGGCAGAGGTGGATCCCAGGGTGTCTGGGTTGCAGGTGACATGGCTTTGGGATCCACACAAGCTGAGGAATTAGGCAGCAGGTGCAGGTGATGAAGAGACACCAGGGGCAACAATCCGGTACATCTGGGTCCAGGATCGGAGTTTGCCTGTAACACCTACCAGCAGTGATGACAGCTGAGCAGGCCCTCAGGCCCTCTGGCTCTCTGCATCCTCATCTTTAAAGTGCTGTGACCTCTGCTCTCCATGCTCCTGACGTCACAGGAAGTAATGGACAGCCTTCCTCAGGGAAGAGCCATCTAAACTTCAGTGGCCGGGGCTGCACTCCATTAGAAGCCTGACTGTGAAGATGTTATGGACAACGCAGGAAGCTATTGAGCTATTGGCTAAAGAAATGGCTCAGGGTAAGCCTTTGCCTCAAAAACAAAAAGACCTGAGTTAGGATCAGGTCCCGTGGGAAAACCTCAGGTGGAAATGGTGGTGCCTTGCACTCCAGGCATGGAGAGGTAGAACCTGGGAAGCCCCAGAGCAAAATATTAAGGAAGTCATCTTTGGGCCTCCACAGATACGCACGGTAGCCTCTTCTACAACCATAAGCACCCACACACCCACACACCCATCCCCCCCCACATATGCACACACACATAAGAAATGGCAGCAGCACTACTTAAGATTTTCAGATAAAGTTCTTTTTCTTTTCCTTTTTTGAAATATTTTTATTCTTTGACAATTTCATGTATGCATCTTGATGATAGACTCTCATCCTCCAGATTATCTATCTCGTGCCCCTCCCACTTTGTGTCTCCTTTTTTTCCTCCAGTATCAAATATTCGGTTAAGATTTAATTTTTTTAATTAAATTTTTTAGGTTAGACCACTAAGTGGTGGGTTTCATTGTGGCATTTTCATATTTATGCATCATTATGCCTTATGATTACCTCAGTTTTTCCTCTGCCTAGCTCCTCCTCCGTCACGCCCTCTCTCTCTTCTGCCTAACTGGACTCTACCGCAAGACCTCTTGTCCTGCCTGAGAGCACCTGTCCCCATGCAGTCACACTCACACAATTGGAGCCTAATGCACTGGAAGCATAGGAGATACTAAGGTACCAAACACCTTCCTCTATGTCTTTGGCCAACTTTCTCAACCCCGTACCCCCAGGTCCCTTCTCATGAACCTCTTCCTGGTTAATAGAACGAAGTTACCGGGCCATTCCAGCCTTCTGAAACCTTGAATCCAGTTACAACAGGATGCCAACGCTCCCCCTCCCTCACAAATCACAGAAATATCTCTCCTTTCTGGAACATTTATTATTTATACACCACTGAGCCCAGATTGACCATTTTTTCAAAAGAGCGGCACAAATTGAATTCTCCACCAAGGGGAACAAACGGCCGATTGAAAGGGATTTCACGCCTGAATGCGCTCTTTCTGCGCACGTCCCGCCGTCGTGGCTTTGCTACCTTTCTGTACATTATCAAGGGAGCTGGGGTTTGTCACTTGCACCAGATCCGGGCCTCTCAGAGAGACCCTCCAGAGGAGGCCTCAGCGGTTACCGTAGAAACGTCTTCCTTCCTGGATGCAGACCGGCGAAGGCTCAGGCTGCCTCGACCCAAGAGGGGCCTTGTTTAAACAGGAAAGAGCAGACAGTTTAATGGGTAGCTTTGCAGCTCTGATTCCTACAGTTTACAGTAGTTGGGGTAATAAAATTCATAATGAATGTTTCTTTATTTTGCAGCTAACCTTCTATGTTTGTCTTCACCTCTTTTTTTTTTTTTTTTCCTTTTGTTGTGCTTTTTCCCCCTGAGCATTAGTCAACCGATGATAGGGATGATTTCTTATTTTCTAGAGAAACAATATTGAGAAAAGTTGTGTTTTGTGTTTATGTGTCTCATTTATTCTTCATGATATTTCTATACTATACAGAATGATGACGTTGGGAAAATTGGGCACCAAAGAGCTTAAGTTACCTATCTCAGACACATGTTATTTGTTAGAAATGGAATTTACCAATGAATAACAACCAATCCCCCCTAAAAATATTCTGACTTCACTAATAAGCCAGAAGTTAAATGTGGGATTTTCCATAAGTAAGCACCATTTGTAATTTGACTCACAAAGAAATGCACTGTGAAATTTGCAGGTAAGTTAATGAATGACTAGGTCAAGGAGATAGTCAAAGAAGCCAATCATTAAATTCTCTTTTAAGGGAGGCTTGACCTTGGTTGCCTTTGGAGACTTGAAAACTCACAACCCATCCAGAAACTTACACGGCAGGAGTGATGCCTAGGGAAGACTAGACTAGATAGATGTCAGGCACTTGCCCTTGGCTATCTATCTACAGGTCGGTTCTCTCTCTTCTTTTCATTGACACAGTAAATAGAGTCATAGGAAGGTAGAGGTTAAGTAGGCCATCATCATTTCAGTCCAGTCTCTCTGACTCCCTTTGATGTTCCTTCAGCTTCTGTCTCCCAACAGCCAATTCCTCTGAGAAAAATGGAAGCCTGTTGTCCCAGGGCAAGCCAGCTTTCCTTAAATCACAGAGGCAACAGGTCCCTGGAGGACTTGGGCCAGAGCTACAAGACCGTTTCTGGTGTCTGGGGAGGAGCTGGGATACTGTGGTACCCACAGGGCAGGATGGATGGAGTCGGGATGCTCTCACAGACCTGAGCAGAAAACAAAAACCATCTGGAAGGCAGTTATTACCCTGCAAAGGCCCCAAGAGGGAGCTGGCAGCTGAGGGGGAGTTATGAAGTGTGAGAACTGCCTGGGGCCAGGGGGGAGGATTTTAAAAGTCAGTGGAGAGTTTTATCAGACCATAGAGAGTTCTAACTTGCAAAGACTATCTTATGCTCAGGATAGTTATTGTCATATACTATGCTCATTGAGCCACCAACAAATCTCTCTGTCTTCTCTCAAATGAGTAGAGGTTTAAGGGACAGGCTTCTTTAAAAAGACCTGTTACTATATTCCATGATCCAGAACTCATAGTGAATGCTAATTAATATTTATGAAATGAACGAATGAGTGAATGAACTAATAAATAAACAAGGGTAGACAGGGAAATGACAGATCACAAGCCTTAGGAGCACACAGACCTCCCTTTGTGCCCACTGACCACCGAGTGAGCTATTCTGGCTGCTCTCCCAGCTTCCCTTCTGCCAGGTTTCCACCGGTCTCCATACCTGCATCCATCTTTGGCCAGTGTCTAGGGCAATTGCCTCCACCCCTCCCCAGGGTTCAGTTATGCCGTAGATGTTCTTTTCCTTGGAGGATCTGTCTTCTGGGAGCCTCCTTTGATCTCTGAATTTTCTTACTTTATTGTACCTACCTCTCTGAGAACCTAACCAAAAAGTTCTGTTTAATGTTTACTGTGTTTTAGTTAATATCAGAATGTGAACTCCTGAAAGGCAGAGAGCAGGTCTTTTAGGTTTTTAGCCCACCATTCGTTTTATCATACAAAAATGTATGGTGAATATTTGTAAAGGAACGAATAGTCCAGTGAGTACCAGGAAAATTCTCTGGCTCCAAACTGTGGTCTAGGCTGCAAAGAAAAAGTCCAGGTGTCTGTGCAGAAGATAATATCATAAGACTGAGAGAGATGGGTGTCTCACTTCATTGTACTGGTTGACTTCAGCAGTCTCTGAGCCCCACAGTACTTGTGGCTAGTGTGAAAACGTGGTTTAGAAATGGGTTAATACCTAGAACTACCAGTGTTTCATTATACCTTATAGTCAATGCAAGAGTTTAGGTGGATTAAAAGTTTTCTCCATATCTAAGTCATTCCATTAAGGCCATGTTTCTGAAATTGGGTTTTGTAGATCACCAGTCTCGTAAAATACTGAGAAATCTTTCACCATAAAAGGCAATTACAGTCAATAGCTAGGCATGACATTAAAAAGTGAGATCAGGGACTGGAGAGATGGCTCAGGGGTTAAGATTCTGTTTCAAAAGCAGAAGGTCCTGAGTTGGGATCCCAGGTCCCACGTAAAAAACACCAGGTGGAAACACCAGGTCACCTCATGTGCATCCGGACATAAGGACACTCTAGAGCTTATGGAAATGCTGTCATTCTGCCAAGTATTGCTTTACCTACAACACCATGGCCAAAGTACTAAAGCAAGGTCAAAAAACATGTCCGAGGCCACTGGAAAAAGAGTGGCAGGCCTTTCTTTCATTTGGCCTTGGGTCTTTGGAAGAATATATTTTCATTTTGTTTTGGTCCTGACTTTGCTGCACACTGCTTATCTGATGTCTATAGCCTCTGACCCTCATTCCTACTCCATGCAAAGTGGTAATAGTAATTTCTCTCTCGCATGGCCATCATCATGCAACAAAGTGAACACATTCTCTTCCTTATATTTTTTTGTTCCCCATTCTATTTGTTTTAAACTCAAAAAACCCCCAAAGTCGAATATGTCATTTGTTTTTATATGTCAATCCTAAGGAAGTTCATGTTTAATGTAATATATGGTTCCGGAGATATCCTGTGACTGTTGGGTAAAACACACACACACACACACACACACACACACACACACACACACACACACTGTCCATTTTATTAAAATACATAAAGTCAAGTGGGTGGTAATCAACTGTAACAATCACTCTGCTGTCTTTGAGTGGAGTATAAGTACAAGTAACAAACCTTGCCTTTTATTTGTATTATAAATGGAATTTATAGGAGAAAAGAGCTCAGAGGAACTAATATGGTATATGTTCAGTTTTTAAAAGTCCCTATTGGCAAAACTTGTGAATGGGGAAAGAATTCCTGTAGTTTTTAGGATGCGTAGAAGCCTTATAATTAATTCAAGCAAAATGGTTCTTGAACGTCCTGAGTAAAAATCAGAAATCCAATGAGTTTATCATGGTCTTGTTTTCCTTGGAGCAAGGCCAGCTTGGTCACATTGCCTCTGAGCTGATCTAACTATGAGGACAGCACTGCTTTCAGTGAACCTTAGACTCCAGTGAGAGACTCCATGTGCTGTCAGGCAGGGCAGACACTTTTGTCCACAACAGTTAGATTAGGAGACCAGAAAAGTTGGGCATTTTGACCTGTTAGTGTCCACTGTGGTTAGGTTAGTGGAACAGGTAAGTTGTGCATTATGACTTGTCACAGACTACAGTGGTTAGGCTAGGAGAACAAACAGATTGGATCCCATGGCCGGACCTGAATCTCATTTGAAATTTCAGCTCAGTATTTGTGTTGTCAACACGATGTCACTCCTTTTATGAATGAGCCCTTGACTGACTCTCTCCATCTTTGATGCAGTGCCATGAAAATTTAACAGCCTGATAATATGTCCTTAGATAACATAAGTGTCTCCACAACCACATATGTCTCTTTTCTCAGCATACATCTACCCCAGTTCCTAGCAGAAGGTGATGCCTGCTCCTGACTTTTCTTTGCCTTCCTGAGGAATGGTAATCATACTTTCTGAATGCTCAAAGGCATCCATCACTTTCCTAAGGTGAGACATGGATTAGCTAATTTACTTCATAGCCTCTAAAAGGTAGAGACTAGTAACAGTTTCATTTTACTGAAGAAACCAGAAGAGCACATGGGTTGAGTGACGCTTCTGAGAGAGTTGGGAGATCAGAGGGCGTGAGTAAGACTTGGCTGATGTGGCTTCAAACTGTCACAGACGTAGGCGTGGAGTTTGGTATGGAACGTGTACTAGAGATCAATGAGGAGGTAATATTGATGGAGGGCATCCTGGGGTTGGGCGAACATTATCTCTTAGAGTTGATGTAACCATATCTCACCTCCAGGTAGGAGATGCCTTAGGAAGGCCCTGCATATGGGCAAGGTAGTTCTTGCAAGCTGTTGGAGACCCTTGCACATCTGGCTGAACTGTCCTTCTAAGGAGCCTGGATGGCTGAGGTCCCTGTCAATCATAGATAATAGATTGCTTCATAAGAAAAATCACTCTAATCGTTTGCTAAGCTAATAAAATGTTTAATAATTATAGTAAAAGCTAATTATGTCATTAATCATCACTAGACACTAATACTGTAGCCTATAACCTCATTTCGCCAATAATTAAGTAAAAAGTGACTGAAGCTAAACAACGTGTCTCTACTTGTATAATTATTAAGTTGGAGAGATGTGATTTTCTTCCAGGACCTTCTGACACAGGATCTGTGTAGCTAACTACTGGATTAGTTTATGTCCCTCCCCAAATATGTTTCTAGAAGCTTTTCTACAGCAGACATATGCCTTCATCAACTCTGCGGTGGCCAACCCCAGTGCCTCCTAATGCCTGAAGCATAGGATATATTGAATGGAAACTTGTTGAATGGTTTATTTATCAAAACAGGTACTTGTAGAACAGAAACTACCAGAATGATAATTTATCATATGTTCAACAAAGCATAGTGAAGTTCTTAATTTTTTTATTCTATTTTATTTTATTTCTTGTCTATATCTTGGCAATGCAGTAACCATAAGGCAACAGGAGGAACAGAAACACACCTGCAGGGACTGCAGAAACGGCTTGCTAGTAGGCTGGGCCTGTCCATCAGGGTGAATGCAAAGTCACGTGCTCTTCCAGAAAAGAGTATTGCTTAGAACTGGGGAGGTTTCTATAGCAGATATTTTTCTCCAATATGAGTTTGTGGTTGACAATTCACTTCATTACAGTTCTTTCTCAAACGAGGGAGTTTCAGTCAGTCATTTTCATATAACGTTAGTTACACTACTCCAGCAGAGTAGTGCCTTGTAGAAACAGAGGGTGAGCTCTGCTCAGAACGACAATAGAGGAAGGCTCAGTCAGGAAAGTGCTTGCTGTTCATGTAAGAATTTAGACTCCTAGTGCCCACATAGGAAGTTGTTGCAGGGGAGGATGGAGGGAGAGGACAGGTGTACCGATTGAGCTGGTATGATTAGGAAAAAAAAAATAAAATGTGGGGGGAAAAAAAAGAATTTGCTGCAGCACTGTGTGCCTCTAATTCTAGCTCTGGGGAGAAGACAGGAGGATTTGGGGGCTTGGCTAACCAACTAGTCTTGTTGAATTGGTGAACCTTACTTTCAATGAGAGAACTTGTCTCAAAGATAAGGTGGGAAGCGATAGAGGAAGATCCCGGTGTTAGTTTCTGACTTCCGCATACATGTACACACACATACATATGCCCACACACCCACACCCACACTACACTCCTAAGAGCAGCCTCATGAGGAAGTGCTTACCCCATCTTGAGGTGTGCCAACAGGCTGTCTGCAGTCAGGAGAGCTCCCGGTGGGTTCTCTGACTTATAGTGAAGGCTGATTGTGATAACTGGAAAAATTAAAGAAGTCTAAGATCCTGTGAATTTGAAGAGTAGCAAGAATCAAAGCCCAGACCTTGCCAAAGAATAAGAAAGTCAGAAGGAGAGCTTGTAGCCTGGGATGGAGTTGCTAAATGAATGTTAAAATCATTTGCTAATAAATTAGTACTGAAGAGTAGGGTTTGGTGTGAATAATATATGCAAATCTAGAGAATTTGAAGCTGAAATGAGATTATCCATATGAAGATGGTCTGCAGATTGTGTCACAGATTGGATTCCCCTTACAATCATAGTGTGAGGCTATTGAGAGAGTGCAAAAAAAAAAAATTGCTGAATGTATGCAGGTCTTCGATAGCTGGTAGTCATGGCAACCACTGATATATCTATTTACACTGAAAAGCAATGATTTTTCTAGGGTATGAAGAGGCCGCCTGCAGAGGAAAGGTTCAGCGTGATAGAATGTGGGCATTCTCTGGAAAGGGGAGCTCCTTCCACTCGCAGGCTGGGATTGGGCACTAAAGCTAGGAAGGCAAGCAAATGCCCACCAGAAAAGCTGTGTGATCCACACCTAAGAATGCTGAGCAAATTGAAATATACCAAAGGAATGCAAACATCTTTAGAACCACATATAAGGGTCCAGGAGAGTAAAATGATAAAAGTGTCCGTGAAGAATAGAAACGTGGGCGTGGAGATAGTCGAGCTTAAAACAGCCTGATAATCTGTTCTTTAGGAAGTGCAGGAAAATCTGATTCTCTCTGTCTGTCTCTGTCTCCCTTTCTCTCTCACTTGTCTTCACACTCTTTCTTCACATGCATTTGAAGGAGTCATGAATTAGAGATTTAGGTCTGACATCTTATATTTGGAAATTCTCTGCCAGGAAGTGACTTCATAGTTTCCAAGACACAGAAGCAGCTTCAATGTCAGCTGAAGGTCAGAGGTCCTTGTCATGGTTTGAATGTCGTTTGTCCCTCGCAGACTTGTGTGTTTGCATTGTTAGCTGTTTTTGATGTTTGGGAAGGTGAGGGCACCCTTAGGAGGTGGAGTCTGGCTGGAGGATGACAGGACACAGGGGTGAGCCTTGAGGTTGGATAGCCCTGCCCTGCTTTAGATAACAGTCTGCTCTTGAATTTTGTGCTTGCCTCTCTGCCTCCACGATGGATGCAGTCATCTGAGCCTCCTCCACCTTCTGCCACCTGCCAAACCTTTTCCTTCCATGATGGACTGTATCTCCTCTGGAACTGTAAGCCAAATAAATCTCCCTCTCTCCCTTAAGATATGTCTGAATATTGTCTCTCAGCAGCAGAAAGAAAAGTAACTGCAAACTCCTGATGTTTATGGAAGGACCCAATATGAAAGGGTCCAGAATATCCTAGATCATGCATAGGAGTTGTGTTCGAACAAGGAGGACAGCACACTATACCCAGCCCCTTAATGATTGAAAACCCAATGCTAAAATATTGATTTCCTTCAAGTGTCCTGAAGCCGCTGTGCTGGTTTGCACTCTGTTTGCTCCTCCCTTTAGACTGAATGCTTCCCAGCTGACTGACACCAGTTGCCTTTTGCTCCCCACCAAACCCATCCATCTGAGTAACGTTTGTATCACTACCACCCTATGAGCAGCCTGTACCTCCTCCACCAGCACAGCCCTGAGACTCGTGCATTCAGTACCTAACGCGCTCAATCTTCCAGGACATGGTGAAAAGTACAGGTTTGGTAATTTCTGGGGTAGGCTAGTGATTCTGCATCTTTAGCATGTTCCTAGGTGCTGCTGTGCTGGTGAGCACATTGGAGCCCCCCCCCCCTTACATCAATCATCACTTTGCTTGTCTGTTGTGACCAATAAGGTCCAGGACTTTTCTATTTTTTTTTTTCTTTTGCATAACGCAAATCTGACCTGGAAAAAGACATTTAGCAAACATCCTGTAGGTGGATGCAGACACAGTATCTCACCAGTTCTTTGGAGCAGCCCAAATGACTAGCATTATCCATTCTCTCAGGGAGAAGAGAAGCTTTTAAATAACCAGTTGAGAAGTAACAGAATCAGAACTTAAACCACAGCTCTGCTAATGCAAGTCGTATGCATGCTGTTCACGCCATCATTTGCTTTCTGAAGTCAGAGTGTGAAGTGGGTCAGGTTTGAGAGCAGAGAGGCATAAAAACAATGAATAAAACTCAAGCGTTCCTAGCACTGTGTTTAGAGATTGGAGCTTTATAGGCCTCACCTTTGAGAACACAGCCCATCTAGAGTTGCAGGAAATCCTGGGTCTTGAGGGATTTGGACCACACTCCGAACTTTGACATCCTGTACCATTCTCACAGCTGAATAAATATGACATGTGTAATTGTCAAGCCCACCACTGACTTTATGAATTAATTCTTGGGATTTATGGTATTTTGTGCTCTCTTTTTAAAGCACCTTACAATAGCTAATTATTTAAGCTTGCCTTATAGCCCTCATAGGAAGGACGGGCTATTATTCTGCCCTGAATCTGGGGGAGATGGCAGTGAGGAGAGGGAGAATTCCAAAGACCAGCAGAGTTCAGGAAAGGAGACAGTAGGTTACATCTTAGTGGACTCAGAAGGTTTATGATGGAGGGAGTTCTGCCTTTAGGTAGCACGGGGGGCTTCTTGTGACTTTTTGAGTTAGGTGATAAAAATGCAAAGATCTGATGCTTAACTGACAGAATAATTGCTATTATTTTTCAATACTTACTACAAGACAGGTGATAGTCTGTGCCACTTAGTTTTTATGGTGTGTGCACTTGATCATGATGAGGAAGAGGATAATGGTGGTGATGGTGTGTGCAAACATATGTGAATGTATGTGTGAGTATGTGCACAGGCATGCCATAGTAGACATGTAGAGATCAAAGGAAAACCTCAGGAATTGGTTCTTGCCTTTCATCTTGTTCGAGATAGGATCTCTCATGGTTTGACTCTGTATATGCCAGGCTAGGTGGCCCATGAGTTTTTGGAGATTCTCCTCTGCCTCTGTCACTCTGTGGAAGCACTGAGGTTAGACATGCTCTATTGTGTCCAGTTTTCACATTGGTTCTAGGGATCTGAACTCAGGTCCTCACATTTGTGTGGCAGATGCTTTGACACACTGAACCATCTGCTTGGTCCTCACTTAACTTTAGCAATTTACTTCATGAGAGGATTCAGCTAGACCCTGCCTCCCATTTCCCTGGTAATGCTAGAACTGTCAGTTAATTATTCTAGGTCAATCACTTGATCAGTAATCCCCACCTTCCAGGAAATGTGATCTACCTGGAGGCATATCAGAGAAACCAGAAAGAAGGGGTAGAGGGGTGAAGAAGGGAGTCGGTTGTCTTTTTTCCTTAGAAGCCATCTCCCAGGCTCTCTCTCAGCAACATACAAGTAGCTCCCAACATGTGATTTGTAAGCTACTTGCTCTTTGAGCTTCTCAAAAAATAAACTCTCAATCTCTCTTTCTCTTTATATCTCTTTATCTCTCTCTCCCTCCCTCCCTCCCTCCCTCCTGTGCTTTTATCTAAACTTCTAAAATTTAAAGATGTTCTCTCTCACTTACTCACCATGTGGCAACTTTCCAATCTCTAAGTATGTCTCTTCTTTGCAGAATCCTGGATTTTCAGCTGCAAGTATTCCTAGAATCTCTAGCTCAAGTGTTTTCTGTTATAAGATAAACATAAATATCTCAACTCTTTTTTCTCATTATAGTTCATTATTTCATAGAGAAAACAAACCTATACCCCTAGACCCTTATCAGTAGCACCTGACTGTAAGCATAGTCCTTTTTGTATTTATTTTATTTGATTCATTTAAGGGAGAGAGAGAGAGAGAGAGAGAGAGAGAGAGAGAGAGAGAGAGAGAGAGAGAGAGAAACAGAGAGCTGAGAGAGAATGAGTATGGGTAGACATGCCATGATACATGAGTGGAGATCAGAGGACAGAAAACTTTCAGAGTCATTTCTCTTCTTCCACCATGTAGACTTACAGGAAATGAACTCAGGTTGCCAGATTTGCAAGCAGGCACCATATCCACTGAGCTATTTTGCCAGCCCTGTAATCATAATTCTAAGTGATGCAGGGTCCCTTTCCCAGGGTTTTGTGTGTCTAGGAGTGAAAGAATGAAACCAGAACACAGAGAGAGAATTAAGGCAGAGTTAATTAAGGGAGAGAAAGAATGGAACGTGTGAGGGGCAAGAGAGCCATGAAGAACTCATGGACTCCAGGCATGGAATCCATGAGGGGTGAGAGAAAAGTCAGGTAGGAACGCAAGGACATGGAGTAACATGAGAGGCAAGGGCACCAACGATGGCTGCCAGGTCAGGTGTATATTTATACACTTAGGCAAGGGGGAGGATGACTTTTCCTCATTGATTAGCTCCAGTTTCTGCAAACCTGATTGGAGCTTTTGGTCCTCTACATCTGTAGCAATCTGCCTGCATGGTTGCTGATAAATGACCATCAAATGGCTTAAGGGAACAAGGGGCTTTCTTTCTTACTGATAGTCTGGTTACAGTCTGTCCAACTCGACAGGAGAGCATGCACCAACACCAAGGCTGAGGGAACTGGCCACACCATTTCTATGTAATGGCTGAGAGAGGGACAATCCTTACTTGCCAGACCAGCATGTCTTGCCAAGTATACAAAAGGATGCCAGCTCTCTGTGATTTATTCCAGGGCCTAATCCCACCCACCATGGGCTGGGCCTTCCCCATCAGTTAGACAATCTCTTGAAGGTTTGCTCTGTGCTTAATTCAACCATTAATTCTCTACAAATGTGTCCAGAGCTCAAACCCTCAACTGTCAAGTTGTCACCTGTGCCTAACTATGACACTCCACCCCTTGTCAACTTGACACAAAAATATAGCACTTTTAAACTGTAACCTTCAATCCTTGTTCCCACAGGTGTTAAAAATTATCTTAAAAATATAAACACATTTCATAGACAAATTTAAAATGTTCTTTCATTAAAACTTCAGTTATTAAAATGTTGGAACTAAAAGTCTTTCTTTAACTATCTCAGACCTTTCAATTGTAGAAGTCTATCAATCACAATAAGTTAAATACTTTAACAGAGATAAAATATTAAAACAGAAGTATCTTAACATAATAAGAAAACATTTGAAAGATCAAAGTCCAGCAAATCAAATACCACATCCTTTACTTCAATGTCCATCTTCCATTGCTCATCACATAGTCATGGTGGCCCCAAAATTCTAAGCATTCCCAGTCCCTGTTTGCAGCTCAAAGTTGTAGAAGCAGAGTTCCTCTGAACCAGGCTGAATCTCCACTTGCAGCAGTCCTCAGCATACATCCCACGGTTCTGGGATCTTAAACAACACTCTGGGTTCACCTCTGCAGCTATAAGCATCACATTTCCTTGCAGGAACTCTACACCTGCCACTGGTGCCAAACTTTTGCTGCTCTTCATGAACTCCGTAATCATACACCAAAACCAGTACCACCTGGGGGATAGTGCCACATTCTGAAGCAAAGTTGAAATGTTGCTTGGTCCATTTGAGACACAGCTGTACCAAATTTTGTGTGCTGATGCTGGAAAAGCCTCTTCCTAGGCAGCCAAACTTCCAAAGGGCAAGGAATGGCTTTAACTTGAGCTTTTGGCCCCTGAAGGAATCTGGGTTTTCAAACCACAAAATCACCACATGGCAGTTTTCAGGTTTTCATGTCTTCCACTGTCCCAGTGCAAGTCACTAGGTTTTCCTGCACTGATGTTCATTTCTCCAACAGCAGCAGATGTTCTGCTGTCTGCCCTTTCCACATCAGAGCTTCACAGCCACCAACATAGCTCTCTTCTGTCAAACGAACCACTCTATCATCTTTAAATTCAACTTCACCAAAGTCCAGGTTCCCTTCCTCACAAACTGGGCCCAAACGATTCACAACTTTCTCAACATTTTCATTATTGAAATGGCCCATTAAACTCTTCAGAATGGTATTTGTAATCCACAAAGTCAAAATCTTCAAACATTTCAAACTTGTTTAGCATAACCATTCAAAAGCCACAAAATCCACATAGTCAGATTTATCAGCAATACCCCACTTCCTGGGTACCAAATTCTGTTGCAGGTGGCCTGCATGGTTGGTGATAAATGACCATCAAATGGCTTAAGGGAATAAGGGGTTTATTTTCTTACAATAGTCTGGTTACAGTCTGTAGCCCAGCTTTACAGGAGAGCATGCACCAACATCAGGGCCCAGGGAACTGGCCACGCCATCTCTACGTGATGGCTGAGAGAGGGACGATCCTTATTTGCCAGACCAGCATGTCTGGCCAAGTATTCTAGGGCCTAATACTACCCACCTGGGTCTTCTCCATCAGCCAAACAATCTCCTGCAGGTTTGCTCTGGGCTTAACCCAATCACTAATTCTCCACAAATGTGCCCAGAGCTCAAAACCCTCAATTGTCAAGTTGACACCTGTGCCTGACTAGGACAACATCTTATAGGGCTGTTCATCTTGGGGCCCAACCCAGCTGATCTTGTAACTGGGCCTGATTTACAATGGAGAACTAATCTCCATATCCTTTCATGAACAAAGGGTTGAGGGAAGTTAGTGACTATCTCTTTGAAAGATTAGAATCAGTTCCTCCAGATCAATAGGGTGTGCTCCTTCAGGGTATCTCAGTCCTGGGAAGGATCTTTGAAAAGCTTGTCTTAAGAAAAGAAGGTATAGAGCAATTGAAAAAGATATCTAATGTTAACCTCTGGCCTCTAAACACGTGTACATATGCTTATGCACATATACATGTTCTGTCTGTCTGTCTGTCTGTCTCTCTCTCTCTCTCACACACACACAGGGAGGCAATTAGATAAGCAAATACAGAAGCCAGGAGAGAAATTTTCTTTGATGATGTCATAGATGGTATTGCACATTTAGATGAGAACCCGTAGAAATGGTGTAGACAGAAAGAGTCAGAAGACTGGAACCGAACTAGAGGAAGTAGACTGCCAAGGAATTGAATAAGGGAACAAGGCAGCAGGGAGAAAATGAAAGGCAGAGAGCTATGTGGGATCATGGAAGACATAGGGAAAAGTGAATTGCAGAAAAGACAGTGGCCAGATAGGCTAAATCCTGCTGAAAGGATGAGCTAGGACAGGGCACAGTGGATCTGCCAGGAAGGGGGAGCATGGGAGAAATGTTAAGGGAAGTGCCATTTGGCAGCTGGAGTTAACTGAGGAATGAAAGGAAAGAGTAAAAACAACAATGCCTACTTTATTTTCTTCATGGTGAGCTTCTGCTGTTGATAAAGGTAAAGGGGCAATCCCAGAAGGAGGATTTCAAGGATAGAATTTAGAGAATATGCTCAGAGAGACCAAGACTAATGATAAGAAGGTAATCAAAGGTCTTGGTTTCCCAGGGCAAGAAGAAATGAGATATGGAGAAGAAAGGACCGTGGCAGAGCAGGGGAGGAGAAGAAACACTTGAGGGATTGAGGCTTTAATAGGGAAATACCCTTGGGACTGACTGAGATTCAGTGAATGTGAAGGATGGTGAAAAAAGGTAGAGTGTTTAAGGGAGAAAAATATGATAAAGGTGAATTATAGAGGTGGAGGCGGGTCTTACCTAAGTGGCCATTTGCATTGGTAACCTGTGCAGTATATCCAGTTAAAATTTGAGGGTTGTCATAGCAACTTTAAAGAGAAAAGAGACTCTTAACTGCGCAAGTTTTTCTTAAGAGTGGGATTGGAGAACTTCACTAAATAGATTCAGCCCATGTTTGGGTGCTTGTCCTGTGAAAGAGAGACAACAGAATTACAGTGTCCCTTAAGGATTTGTTAAAATGTAAGATCAATGCAAGCTGGATGGGGAGGTCAATGGATTAGATCTCATCATGTATAGGCGATGAGGGAGGTCAGCAGACTTGGGAAATTGTCCGTGTATAGGTGATGCAATAGGTCAGGCGATTAGCTAGAGGAGGAATTGTTTGTTCCAAGTTGCCAGAGAAAGCAACCAGGAGGACTGAGAGCGGCTCTCTGAAAATGGGATGTTTCAACATGTGGTTTAGGATTTGGTTTACTGATATGTTTACTGATTGATGCTGCCGAGGTTCTGGGAATGGAGAACAATGTCACTTGCAGAAAAATGGTCCAGAATCAACAAACCTGGCCTGCTCAATGGTCCATCAGGATGGTTATTGCAAAACTATGACAATAATTTCAGGGCCAGCAAACTTGGATTCGCTAGGGTTTGGGGTGAAACCCATGCTTTCTTATTCCATGAGCTACAAAATAATGCTGTTAAGAGTCTAGACTTTGAATTACATTTAGGATGTGAAATCTGGGAACCCTGCCAATATTTCTCTTTCTTGGATTCTCCCTTTTTTTCTATTCCCATACCCCTCCTTTTTTGGGGGGGGGTTTGGAATATTTATTCATGCTAAGCATCATGAAAGATAATAAAGGTATGATAGTGAGAAAATGGACATAGTACCTGCCATGCAAATCTTACACTGGAGATGGTGGCATTCTAGCCATTAGGTAAGTATGTAATTATGAACGTGGACACTGTTATAATTCAAGTAGTAGTGGATATAAAGCCCTGTAACAAGGCACTCTTTCTTCATGAAAGAGACAGAAAAGAGATTCAGGGAAGCTGAGGAAGGATGTTTGCATGACAGGAGGTCTTGAAGGATGAGTAAGAGTTAATAACTTAGGTGCAGGGTGGGAACAGGGGAGAGGGAAACTATCCCATGCAGAAAGATTGAGTCTCTGGGATGAGAGGGGGCTTATATTTTAGAAAATCACATACAAGAGCCATTTGGCTATCGATGGGGAGCAAGGGCTTAAAAAGAGATAGGAAGCTGAGTACAGATCAGAATATGGGAGTAAACTTAGGCTATATTAATAATTTCGACCTTTAATTTGAAACAGTCTGGTAATCAGTAACATAAGATCTCTATTTCTTATGTAACCACTGTTATTACATGAAAAATAAATTATAAGATTTCAGGACATCACGAAGAAATTATTTGTAGCTAAAGTTATTATTCCAACGGAGACACTAAATTAATCTTGGAGTAAAGGCTATTTATTCATTGGAAAAAAGTTGAAGGATTTGGGAAACAACTAGAAAAGTAAGAAAGATGGGTTGAATGGGGTGTTTCATAGACAGAGTAGAACCCAGGAACATGGCAATTTCAAGTTTACCTCATCCTTGTAAGATTTCATTTCTTCAACTCGGAAAAATTTTTTTAAAATGTGAAAATGATTTATAAAATGGTGTTTTATTATCTGTTCAGGAATGAACTGTATACTATTAATCATTACACTTTTGCTACTCAAAGCAGACTAGAGGTGGCAGTGGACAGAGATTAAATGTAAATGTTGGATGTCTGTGATTAAGATAATATTGAACTCATTCCAAGATAACTAGGTTTGCCCTCCTATCGATCACTGACCTTCTTTTCTCCCAGCATCCCTCATTCTTCCTGGCTGGATGGCTTGACATCTGTTTTGTAGTTTTCTATATCAACTGTCTAGCTTCTTCTGGGCTTCCTCAGTAAGAGTGAGAGATTGGAGGGTGAAAAGAAGGAAGAAGCTGGGTGTACTCTTCATGTGTTGGCTAAGTATCTAGGTTGAGATGCTTATTTCTTCCAAGGTCTGTGAGGGAGGATGATTCATCCCTGTATCAGCCAGGTGACCTTGGCTGTTGGTCTTTGCTCTACTTCCTTCCCTTGTTCCTGTCCTCTGGGATGCCTTCCAATCTCTCATTTGGCTTCACCTCTGTCCCTCGCTGTTGTCACCAATTCTTCTTTACATTTTTTTTTTCTATTCTAGACACCTGGAACAGGCTTATTTAACAAGTTAGATTCTGACTAATACATAATCACATTGGCCAAATTTTTACCACCTCTCAAATAATATTCTTTTCAACACTATAGCAATGTTTTCACATCAATTTTGAAACTTGAAAAGACATAATAAAAAAAAGGAAAAAGCCCATCCATACAAACAAACTCAAAGTCATAAACAAACAGAAGGAGAGATGTTGTGACTTAGTGAAATTAATCGTGTTTCAACTTTATTTTCTCAGCTGGCTGAGCTTCAGAGTTGAAATAAATATGTCGCTTAGTGTTCTTTTTCATAGATTTGAGCTCGTTTTAATTTCAAGAGAAAACATTCTTCAGGAGAGACAGGAACAAAAATCATCAAAATCTAAACAAGCAACACACTTTGGAATAAATTATCTTGTTGTAGTAGTACACATTATGTTGGCAATTTTATGGATACTTTAATTTTTATTTCCGTTAGTAATGGTTTTATATAAAACAGTGATATTGCTGGCAATGGTTTTACTGTTGATTGGAAGTTTGTTTGGATTCTTCTGTGTCTTTTCTGATTATTTGGCCTAGCTAGTATTCTTAATTGATTTAGTGATATACTTATTGTTTCTTTAAAACACATGGGGCTAGTAGTTTAAGACAAAATATGTAGCTGTAGAGTAATTCTTTAATGAGAAAGATCAGTATCTATTAAAACAATGCATTCAGATACTTGGACTATTATAAAAATAGTCTTTGCAACAAGGATAATGGGTTGGCATTTGATACATTGTGTTCACAATGTCACTTTTCCAAAATATTTCACATTTGACGGCTAAGTACCTTCTCTCCTTCCTTCTTTCCCCTAGTATTTGGTTAGGATAAATCTCTATTTTTTCTCTACATATTGATCTAGTGTAGATAGTGATAGATTAGGAACCAGACTTCAAAACTTGAGACCCCACTTGTTAGAGTTGAGATAAAATGGTTGAAGACCCCACCAAGAATGTTAATAGGATCTGATAAGAAAAACAGATAATTGGATGAACTCCTAGTTATTTTAAAGAAAAAAGGGAACCAGCTGATCAAACCCAAAATTCCTTCTTCTTGCACTTCAACTGTTAAAATTTTGCACCCCTGACTCCAAGTCAGTAGCATTTTCCATCTGGAGGGAAAATTGCTACTCCTTCCTGTTGAAGGAGCTCATACAATATACAATCTTTTCTCCCTGGATTCTCTCACATAGCATAATACTTTGACATTCATTCAGAGTGTAACAAGCATCCCTATTTGAATGTACATTCTGCAATTTATGGGTCCTTTTCTCTGTTGGTGGGCATTTGGAAGTTTACACCTTTCTGCTATTACAGAGAGTGTTCCATTCTAGGTCTGTGCATGTATACCTGTTTTGAAACTGTGTGAGCAAATGAGAATTTAGCAATTTGAGGAACTAACAAACTAGTTTCCACTGTGGAGAACCATTTTACATTCTGATAGATCCCCTTTCTCCAATCCCCACATTCACAGCAAAAACTCTTGGTCACTATCCCTCCTCCCTTCCCCCACCCCCAAGACCAGCCTTGCTTGCAAAGCCTGTGCTTAGTCATGTCCCTGGATGGGACAGGGACTGACGACTCTCTCCCCACTGTCCTTCACCCCATGATCCCAAGGATAGGAAAGTCCACTTTGCCTTCAGACTCTGTTTCTTCTTTTCAAGAATTAGTCCATGTTGCCATGTAATCTATACATTTTTTTCATCTCTTGTCCATAGCATGGCATGTTTGGGCTTTTTATCTTACATATTACTAGTAACAAAGTACATAAATTCCACTTTCTCCATATCCTGCTTAATACTTGTTTTTTTTCTTCTTTTCCAAAATAAACTTATTTTAGCCTTCCTAGTGCGTGTGAATTAATTGTTTCATGGTCACTTGTCTAACCATTTTTGATGACATGCCTATGCTATTCATTTTCCCATTCTACACTGAGCTGAGATATTGTGGATACTAGACATTTGTCAGATATATCATTTGAAAATGTTTTTCTGCGCCAACAGGTTGTCAGTTCACTTTCTTGTCTAATGTGCCTAGCTACAGAAAGGCTTTTGCTTTCAATGATATCCATTCATTGTTTTCTTTGCTTTCAGGTTTTCTGGTATCATAGCTAACAATCCAGATTCAAGGTCATGAAGATCAATCTATTTCCATAGTTGGGGGCTGATGAGGTAGCTCAGTGGGTAAGGTGCATTCCTGCAAACCTGGAGACAGGTGTTAGTTTTAGAAGCCCACATGGTGGAAGGAGAGAACTGACTTCTGAAAAGAAAGTCTTCCTCTGACCTCTGTCTGTGCACCATGGTTTGCATGTGTATGCCTTCTCTCTCTCTCTGTCTCTTTCTGTGTGTCTCTCTGTCTCTGCCCATCTCTTTATCTCATAAAATATTAATCAATTTATTTTCAGTGCTTGAAAAATTCTGAATAAGACTTTTAGATATGGTACATTTTTATTCACATATGTGTACACGTATATGGAAGATGGATGCAAACATATATAAGCATCCAGTGAATGCTTATATATTTGTGAATTCAGTCAATCTTTTCAATAATATTGTCAACTAAATAAGGCAATAGTTTTTCTGTTCATTTAAAATTTTTTTGTAGGTCGGCATACAATGTTTCATCATGGCATCTTCAGTTAGGTCATATGGTAGTTCTGCTTTCATTTTTTTGAAGAACCTCCATACTGATTTCCACAGTGGCTGCACTACTTCATATTCACATCGATAGTAAATAAACATTCCTCTTTTCATATGCCCTTGCCAGAATTCGTTGTTATTTACTTTACTTGTATTTTATTATTATGATAGCCATTCTTCCTGTTGTGGCATGGAATCTTAAAACAGTCATAATTTGGGTTTTTCTAATAGGTAAATATATTGAGCACTTTTCCAAATATTTGTAGTTCATCTCTATTTCTACTTTTGAGAACTGTTTATTAAGTTCATTTATTGATTGGGCAATTTGATTTTCTGGATTTTAGTTTTTGTAGTTCTTTAGGGACCCTGGATATCACTTTCCTGTCTGATATACAGTTGGCAAAGATTTTCTTGCATTCACAGAAGTCTCTTCACTCTGGTGCTGGCCTCCTTTGTTTTGAAGAAGCAGTTTGGTTTCATGGGATCCCATTTGTTGATTCTTGGGGATCATTTCCTTCTATTGAAGTTCTGTTCAGAAAATTCTTTCCTGTTCATACTCTTGAATTATTATGCTTTCTTCTAACAGTTCCAATGTTTCAGGTCTTGCATCAAGCTTATTATTCATTTTTAAATGATTTTGGGAGGGATGAGAGACTTGTACATAGTTTTATTCTTCCACTTGTGGAAATCTAGTTTTCTCACCATCATTTGCTAGAGTATGTCTTTTCTCTAAGATATGTTTTTAATATCTTTGTCAACAATTAGGTGGCTGTAGCTGTAAAGATTCATCTCTGTGCCCTCTTTTCTGTTCCAAATGATCTACATGTCTATTCTTTTGCGCTGGTACAATACTGCTTTTGTTACTCTAGCTCTATTATACAATCTCTGGTGTTGCTTTTTCTGTTAAGGATTGCTTAAGCTACTCACAGGTATTTGTGATTCCATATGGAAGTTAGGATAGCCTTTTCCAGTTCTGTGAAGAATGTCTTTGGAATTTTGATGATGAGTGAATTGAATCTGTAGATTACTTTTGTTAACAGCCACTTCACACTGTTACTTCCGTTTAGCCACGAGCATGGGGTAGAAAACTTTTCATCTTTTTCTGATTTTTTAAATTTTATCTTCAGTATGTTAAAGTTTTCATCATAGAGTTATTCTTAAACTAAGACGTACATACAGAAGGAAGGAAAGAGGAAAGGAGGAAGGTAGAGAGAGAAAGAGGGGGGGAATACATTTGCTGCAGTAGGCCCTAGGGATGGAAATGAAATCGCCAGGTTTGCAGGCAGGCACCTTTACCTGCTGAACCATGCTGTCAAGTCATTGAGTCTTCTTCTTGCTCTTCTTCATCTCCTTCTTCCTTTTTGTCTCCTCCTTTTCCTGCTCCTCCTCCTCTTATTTATATATTCTTTAAAACATCTTTTGTGGTACTGACTTGATGGTCATAAATGGTCTTATTTGGCCTGCAAATGTCCTTATTTCTCTATTGATTTTGACAAATAGTTTTGCTGGATGTAGCACTCTTGGCTGGCAATTATTTACATTCAGAACTTGAAATACATCGTTCTATGTTTTCTTGGTTTTGAGGAATTTTTTATATTTGTATGCATGCATGAATGTGCATTCATATGTGTGCACGCGCGTGTGTTGCATGTCAATTGGATGTATATGTGAGTATGGACATGCCTACAAGAGGGCACTTGAGTGTGTAATTGTTCAGGCTCAAGGGTGACATTAGAAATCATCCTGGATTGCTCTTCCACCTTATTTCTTTGCTCTGGGCTTTCTAAGACTCTGCCATCCAGGACTAGAATTAGAGGCTGCCACCACATCTGCCAGACACTCATTTGGTGGGATCTAGGAATTTGAACTCAGATCCTTTCAGCTTGGGTTTGAGGACTTTTGGTGAAAGAGCTGATGTTATTCTAACATTCTGCCTTTGTAGATGAGATGGCATTTTTCTCCCCACAAGTTTTTTTCACATTTCATTAATTTTATTTGTTGGTTTGTTTATTTATGGTGTGTGTGTGTGTGTGTGTGTGTGTGTGTGTGTGTGTGTGTGAATCAGAGGGCACTGTGTGTCCCTGTGGAGGGCCAACAGTGACTTCGGAAATCATCCTGGATTGCTTTTACCTCCTTCTTGCTTTTGCTCTGAGATTTCCCAAGCTCCTCCCACCAGAATCAGAAGTATTGGCTAATGCTGTTTCAGCCTGTCTTTTTTTTTTTTTTTTTTAATGTGGGACCTGGGATCCGAACTCAAGACCTTCTACTTTCGAGACAGAGTCTTAATCCCTGAGCCATCTCTCTAGCTCCTCCCCACAGTTTTTATATGGTTTATCCTTCTGGATTTCAGGGAGTCCTTTTATTGAGCAGCCAACTACTGAAATCTCAAACTCCACAGCCACTTATGTAAGAAGTAAATAAACTGGCATAAGAGCAATAATACCAAAGAGTAGAAGATATTGAATCAGTAATAGTCCACTAATACATCACTAATGATCATAGAACGGAAAATGGTAAAATCACTATAGAATATGTTATGAAGTTAAAATGATTTAGTTTAGGTCTGAACATCAAGAAAGAAGACCATTAAGGTACTATAGATGACAGATATAAGGTATGCATCGAGTTGGGTGATCCCAACTGTGCATCCTTCCCATTCTACTGACTCTGTCACTGATAAATGAGAAGCAGGGAAGAGAAAAAAAAAACAAAAAACACCCACTGATGTGTCTGTATTATGCACAAAGGCTTTAGCAGACATCATTCCATGGTTCTTACCCTATCCTAGAGTAAGATGCTGATATTCTGGTTTTAGCTAAGCAAAATGAGATTCAGAATTTATAATATATTATGTATCAAATATAGAGTCAGAACCTTTACCTTCTCCTGCAGCATCCTGTATCTTTGTGGGGACTTGATGGAAAGCCCAGTGTATAAAGTATTCTTTCTGAGTCAGATATTAAAATCCACCCCAAAGTGGGACATGATATCATAATTTGTCTGTGCCATACTCAGTCTTTCATGCCTAAGTAACTCTGGCATCTATTCCTCACTCTTATGCTACATTTTCTTAAAGGACAAACCCTGGCTTTTAAGCATAGTTGTTCTCGACAGAGTTAAGCATTTTCCCAAAGTGACATGGAACCACTTCTCACAACATCAGCTTCTGGGCCCGGCTGGCAGTGTGGTATGGTACAGTTCACCAGTCACCACAAAGCTTCAACTGGAATTTGGGAAATCTGCCCCTGTTAACTCTGCCCTTGGCACAGAGAAGAAATTAAGGGAAATTCACCTCTGCCCTTTGATTCCCTTTCTAATGAAGGCATTCAGTCATTGCATGCCTATGCCAAGTGGGGAAGAGGCGTTCTTTGAAGAGAGCTTCATTGTTCTGGTATGCTGGTGCGACACAGCGAACCAGCCCCTCAGACAATCCACATGTCCACATACATCTATGTCATAACACCAATGAACTCTCAGAGATACTAACTGTACTCAGTGGACATCATCAGTTGATCTTCAAATAAATGATAATGCCTCATATCCTACACAGCAATATTGATTAATGATAGGATTTACCCAATTTTATATTTTTTTTAGTAGATACTTTTTTTAAAATTTTTTTATTATTATTTATTCAACTGTGCGCATGTGCGTGTGTGTGTGCGCGTGTGTGTATGTCTGTGTGTGTGTGTGTGTGTGTGTGTGTGTGCGTCTGTGTGTGTAGAACCATGGACGAATTCGCGAACCACCATGGACGCCTCCACCTCCTTCTGCCCCGGGATTCACAGGCTCCGCCCTACCAGGACCAGAAGCGCAGGCCGCCCCCGCTTCCGCCTGGCGTCTATACGTGGGATCTGGGATCCGAACTCAGGACCTTCCACCTGCAAGGCGGAGGCTTAACCCCTGAGCCACCTCTCCAGCCCCCAATTTTATATTTTTGCTCTGTAGTTTTTTTTAAGCCTTTGGTGTAGAATTTTTTTTTTTTTTTCCGTGATTCTTAGTTAGTGGGGGAGGGGGAAGGAAGTGACTAAAACAGGTTTAAGAAAACAAAAAGGAAATGGAGCAGCTCACTTATACCTTAAAAATCCATGGTATGCAGGTTTATTTAGGCATTACTTCTCTCTCTATCATGGCAGTTTTTCTATTTCTGGATTCATTTTTCATGGAAGGTCTTATGACAATAAGAGAGTCACCCACATCTTCAGAAAAAAAAAAAATCTTACCAGTTTGGCCATCTCAGACCTTAAGACATATCTGCTTGGGACTGCGTGTCATGTGCTCATCTCTGAACTAATCATATATAGCCAGAGTGTTTTTTCTTTTGATTGAAAAGCTTCACAAATTTGCATATCATCCTTGTATCCGTCCAATTTTAGTATATGTGCTGCCGAAGCGAGCATTCCAGGGTACTTTTGAAGTCTCCTTGGTTGAATCTAGATTACGTGCACAGCTTGGAAGCCAAGAGTTGGGCTCAGCTATCGAAAGGACATAGCCAGAGATCCCTGAAAGGGATTCCTCACTAAATATTGGTTGACTTATGCACGATAAAAGAAAAGAGAATCAACAGGCTGCAGACCGATCACCACATATTCAATGTAGTACTTGATAATTAAGTGATTATAGATTCAGTACACAGAATTTCAAGCATGATTTTGTGAGGGTCAAGTAGTTCTTCAATTCTCCTGCCTTTGCCTTCTGAGCACCTGGATTACCAATGTGAACCACTACATCCAGAATCATAGTGCACTTCTGTTATTTCTGCTTTGCTTTTGTCACACATGATGATGGTCTGGAACAATGACCTTATAACACCGTCATGAAGCAGGTGAAATGGAGTTTTCAATGACCCTCCTTGGTGGGCTGAGCAAGTCTTTAGAGACCTTGAATCCACATCGCTGGAGTTTTCAGATGCTACCTTATTGGACAATGGCCATGAGCCATGCTGTGATGGGGGATATCATAGGTTAGATGGAGAACCCTAAAGGCACACATATCCTTATGAAAAAGCAGCAAAGGATGTGGAACCCAGAGGAGGAAGAGAAGATAAGGTGGCCGTCCAAATCAGTTGGAGTGACTGGACACAGATCAAGACCAGACACAGGTCATTCTTTTGTTGGACTAGATCAAGATGCTCTCTTCTGCCAGGAACAGAATCCTATGACATCTTGGTTTTCAACCTCTAGCCAACATCTTAAGCCACCATGATTATGGTCATTTAGAGTAGGCAATGGAAACTAATATTCTCTGGCTGTCATGGTTAAAATGTGAGTTGGGCCCAGAGACTCACATGTTTGCATTCTTAGCTGTTAATATTTGGGAAGGTCACGGCAACTTTAGGAGGTGGAGCTTTGCTGGAGGAAAGCATGTCACGGGGGCTGGGGTTGAGGTTGGATAGTCCTGCCCTGCTTCTGCTATTCGTCTGCTCTCGAAGTCTACAGTTTGCTGTCTCAGCCTCCATGATGGATGTGACCTAAACTGTCTTTGACTTCTTCCAGTCAGCCATACTTTTCCCACCATGGACTGTATCACCTTTCTGGAACTGTAAGCTCAGTAAATCTCTTTTTGGATATTTTCTTTGCCCTTTCTTCTGACTACATATATAAGAATTCCCTTTGACTGATGGACTGAATTTAACCAAGAGAGATAGTTGATTCTTTCCTCCTGAATGTTAGATACTATACTAGACCACCATCTCTGCCTTCACAGGGCCTACAGTTCAATCAAGAAAAGTGCTCTATATTTTAGGCTTTTGCCTTTGGCATGTGCACCTGTGTGTGTGTGTGTGTGTGTGTGTGTGTGTGTGTGTGTGTGTGTGTGTATTAGAAAAAGAAACTGAGTATGCCTGTGGAGGACCAAAGGTGACTTGAGGAATCATCCTGGATTGCTTTACCTCTTCATTATGTCAATCCGGGATTTCTCAGGCTTTGCCTTCTAGGGTTGGAAGTGCAGACTGCTGCCATTTCTGCCCAGCATTTTTACATAAGATCTAAGATCCAAACTTGGGTCCTTCTGCTTATAAGTCAAAGGTTTAACCAAGTCACACAGGGCAGAAAGCCTTGAATCATGTCCCAGAATGTCTGTCATTATGAATTACACACCTTCTGGGAAGGACTGACGCAGCCTAATGCGTCCAATGTGGTGGCATGAATACTGTACAAGCACATTGTTCTGCCTCTGCAGAAGCCATGCGGGCTGTGGGGTATTTGATAAGTCACTTATTCTTTCTGATCCACAATTTATTTATTTAAGAAACAAAGATGATAACCTTCAAGGCCATTGTGAATGACTAATGAAATGATAAATGTGACATCATATCGGAAACTGCTAATCACACCCACTAAAAGGAGGAAGCTGGTTACAGCATGACCAAACTCAACATCCAGTAAAAGGAAGGATAGATAATGCAGATGCAAAACAGAGCCAATGCCTTTGAAATCTTATCCTGATAGGGAACTTTGGGGTTCTATGTATGCTATGAATTCATAAGCTTCATATCTGATATTTAAAGCATCCAGAGCCACATTTTAAAAGTATTACTATACATGGCTAAGCGGTTCCAAAGGAGACAACCTTATAAATGCAAACACTGATATTCTATTTGCCTGACTGAATGGAACCCAATGCCTTCACATAGGCCTGAGGCTGGGAGTGTTCTATCCAATCCTGTGGCACCTGGCATTGTGGGGGGATTGTTAGAGAGGGTTCGGTAAACAAAATGACCAAATATAAGCTGACAACAATCTGCTTGCCTGATCCCTGTAGCAATTGCTTTGCATCTTGAGTAGCAACGCTGCTGGTACAGGTGGGACTCCAAGAGCAACGGAGCATTCCTTGGATTTTAGAATGGTAGTGGCTGTGGGGAGCTGTCAAATCTTAGCACCACAGCCACGAGCCACATTTATACATAGGTGAAATGGCAGAAAGATCCATGGCTCAGATCCCTGGAAGCCCACCAACTGCATTTTGGAGACATTTATTGGTAAAGTACAAGATCACCAGCTTCTTCCTTTCCTAGTTGGCCACTGGGCAGTCCCAGCTTGAGATATAGTGGCTGTTATATTACTAGTGAGCAAAGTTGGAGGGAGAGTCCAGTTGTTGGTTGAGCATCAGGTGACAGAGACTGTCTGGGGATGACTACTGTCCTGCTCCTGATTGTTTACCAGTTACATGCACAGAAATACACTGTGCAGCTTGAATGTAGCCACAAGGAATGTTTTCTATGGTACCTGACCCTAACTGGAGGGAGAGCCCAGCTGCTGGTTGAATCTCAGGTCATAGAGACACTCTGGGAGTGGCTGCTCACCTGCTTCTGATTGCTTGCAGCACAGGGGCATTCTGCACAACTTAAATTCATCCTGCACATAATGTGCTGGATGGTGCCTGAATAGGAGTGAATGTTCCAAGCGCGTTACTTCTGACTGTTACCAGAAGGCATGGAAAATTGGGTCTCAGCTCAGCAAAGATCAAAGGGCTCAAGGAGAGCATTAGCCCCCTTCTTTATATTTCCTACAGAATTTCCTCCCAAGCCCTCTGGACTCAGCGCTGGAACTGTTTTTCTCATTAGGAAGGCTGAATCACAACAAAGGACAACAGGGACAAGCCCTCTTTGGAATCTGTGAAATGGGAAACACCCAGATGCCTCTGTGTAGATGTGTGTGAGTATGTGTGTGTGTTGTATTGTGCATGGCATGCGTACGTAGAACGATATGTAGATGCATGGTATACATAATGTGTTGTAGTTATATATACTTTGGTATGTTGGTGTGTATATGATATGTGATAGTTAAACCTGGGTGTCAACTTGACATACCTGGTATTAACTAAGATAGGCTGAGACCTGGAAGGATCAACTGAGATCTCACAGGATCCTCCCAGTACTGGACCATATAAAAAGAAGTCACCAAAGAGAAGAGAGTGCTAGGAATCGCTCTTCCTTCCGACTGCCCGGTTTCTTTGACCCTCTAGCCTTCCAACACTCCAAGTCATTGGCTAGACTAAAGACTAAAGACTCCAGGAATTCTCCAAACTTCAGCCACCACCCACTTGACTACCGAACTGAGCAGCTACTGGCAGCGGTTGTTGGACTACCTCGGCCATATCTGTAAGCCAACTCAATATATTCATTGTGTCAATTCTGCATCTCTAGAGAACCTGACTAATACATGTATACAGTATGGTATAAATATAATATATATGTGTGGCACATATACATGTGGTATTTGTGTGTAATAAGGTTATGTACATAGGGGAATGGCGTGTGTATTTTGTATATCAAAAATTTGAAATAAGATTTTTCAGTTGACAATCTTTTTTTTGATGCTTGTGTGTGTGTGTGTGTGTGTGTGTGTGTGTGTGTGTGTGTGTGTAAGCACGTATACAAGAAGGTGCTTTCTTTCACTGTGTGTACCTGTGGAGGCCTAAGGGTGATACCAGAGAAACAATCCTAGATTGCTCTACTTCCTTATTCCTTTGATCCAGGTTTCCTAGGCTCTGCCTTCTAGGGTCAGAATTACAGGCCACTGCCATGTCCACCAGGCATTTTTACATGGGATCTGAAGATTTGAACTCAGATCTTTTTGCTTGTAAGTCAAAAATTTTAACCTCTGAGCCATCTCCCAACTCTAATTTGTAATCTCTAAAGATCAGCCCTATTGTAAATTCCATGCTATCATTGTGCTAATGTTACAAGGGCTCTGAGAAGCCAAAGGTCAGCATGAAGGATGCAGAATACACATTCTTTCAAACCATCCTGGGACAGTGCCCATATAGCATGGGTGATTTACATGACTTAATCTCACAGATGTCCTGTGAAGTCCAGCATAGTAATTTTGTTCCATAAATGGGAGTTCTGAGGGCAGGAGGTAAAACAGGTCATGTAACTACTGAGTGGTTGGGCCAGATATTGGCCTGGTGCAGTGAAAAGTCAGCCAACTGGAACAAGCCAAGAGCTCAAGCAGCAATGCAGTCAAAGGTTGGGGCTATAACCAGGGGAGGTGGCAAATGATGATGGTGACATTTGAACACTCATGCTATACCCTGGAGATCTCACTGCACTTCACAAGGGAGTAACATTCTTCAAAGGCCTCTTTCGTCTTCTGGGAAGACTAAGAAGGAACCAGGAAATTGGCTGGAAGAAGCAGGTCATTCCAAATACTTTGTGTTTAATGGCAAAAGCTGGGCCAAGTGGAGAGCATTTGTGATAGAATTCCCTGGAATGTCGCTTTCCAAGGACAAGTTTTAGATTCTATATCGGTCGAAAGTTTGGACGGTCTTTTTTATTGTTGCACCCGGACTGTGATTGCTATCTGCATGGGAAACAGACAGTGGAAACTATTTCATTAGCGCTGATGGGAAAAACATATTTTCACAGAGCCCTCAATAACAAAGTTTGGCGTTTGAAGTCATTATTGAAATCATGGATAGGGTGGGTAGAGAGAGGAAAAGATACCACAAGTAATGATGTGATGATGGTGATGATGGAGAGAAAGGGAGAGAGAAAGAGAGAAAGAGACATGATAATTATAAAATCAGGTTGACTGTTGATAAGAATGTCACACTGAAGCTTCTTCCTCCATCCTTCCTAGGCTTTTGGATAGGTGAGAGTATTTGTTTAGACTTCTGCTACAGGTGGTTTCCTCAAGGTGACCTAGGGTAGTCTTGGTAGAGTGCTATATCACATCCTGTGCTTTTTTTTCATTCTCCATTCATTAATTCACTCCACTATTTCTTCACTCATTCACAGTCCCTCATCAGGTTGGGAATTTGATGCTAAG
This sequence comes from Typhlomys cinereus, assembly GCA_023101885.1. Taxonomy (NCBI): domain Eukaryota; kingdom Metazoa; phylum Chordata; class Mammalia; order Rodentia; family Platacanthomyidae; genus Typhlomys; species Typhlomys cinereus. Next base: position 438,626 of record JALPQD010000820.1, on the reverse strand, counting down.
AAAACAAAAATGAAGCAATAGCTTACAGCCCAATGAAGATAAGTGAAGTCACAGCTGAAGAGACCTTGCTCTAGAGAAAGTAGAGAAATTTCAGGGGTGAGATGGACAGCAGGATATCTGTCAATTTCTCCTATCTACTGTGCACTGGGAATGTGTAATGGACAGAATGTGTCCCCTGTCCTCTGCACATATCACAATGTAAGGAAAAATGACTCTTTACAAGGTTCTTGAATTAACATCAATCCAAGGGCCATAGGAGTTAAAGTATTAGTTTCTGACATAGCCAATGAGTAGATGAGGGGGAAAAAAAAAGCTCTAATCCTCAGGGTTCATACAGAAAGCTCAACAGAAAGTTGAGGGACTAAACCTGGTGTCTGTTGACCCAATGACTGCTCATGGGGTGGATGGATAGTATCTTCCTAACGCACAGAACATAAGTGGAATGGGTTGCAAGAAAAGACTGTTGATCTTCATGTTGGACACAATTAGCTTGGGATGTTGGTTTTCTCACTGCTGTGAATAAGCGACTTTAGGAAGAAAATGCTTACATTAGCATTAGCTTGCAGTTTGAGGGCTCAGTCCATCATGCAAGGGCAGACAAGGCAGCAAAAGAATGAGACAGCTGGTCACATTGCATGTGCAGTCAGGAAACAGGGAGAGATGAATGTCGGTGCTCAGATCACTTTTTTCTCTCCTGCCACCCCAGGACTCCAGCCCAGAGAATATTACCACCCACACCATTCCTTCCTCAGTTAATCCTTTCTGGAAGTATCCTCACAGCCTTGCACAGGAGTGTCTCCTAGGATATTTTAAATCCCGTTAAGTTGACAAGATTGTCATGCAAGATATCAAGATGAAAACATTGTTGTGTATTTGAGACATTGTTCTCTCTCATAGCTCTCAAACAGTCCCAGAAGATGTTGGTGAATGAAAACTGTTCAAATGACAAGTCTGACTTAGTCACACAGGGATTTTATCAATGAAGAAACAAGATTCATTTGCGTATTTGCATGTTGTTGATTCTCTTGTTCTCCTGTGAACCTCTAACAACCACCCTTCCTTTTGTTTTTCTTTTGGCCATTGCAAAACATCTGATATTTTTCATCAGATTCTCTAGTCTTGTGTGGATTCTTGGTAATAGCAATGCTCTGAAAAATGACTCAGCTTTTTCACATTAAAGAACTAATGGCAGTTTGAAGGGAGTGAGTAGGTGTAAATTGCTGCTAAGTTGAAATCCTTGCTTCCCAGGCAGGAGAAACAGGTTCCTGACAGTAGGGATATTCTCACACAAGATTTATGAAGTCATTTTGGTAGTTGAAGCTTCCATTTTGTGTTCTCCCTCCACCTCCAAAGGACTTCCTTCATCTACTCTCCTAAACCATTCCCTTGTTTCCAAAGACAGAGGCAGAGAGATAGTTGAATTTGAATTTTTTTGCAAGTTGATGTGGTATTCTCCAGGGAGTAAAATGCAAATGAACAAGTCCCAGAAAGGCACAACTTCCTGAAATCTGTGGGTGATCTATGTGGGGAGATGCCCAGCTCCCAGTGACAGGAAAAGAAACCCAAAGGAACACTTGTCAATTCTGGGAACAAATACTCTGGGGTTTGCTTTAATTCGAGGGCATCTAGGTTCATGTCCATTCTTGGCTAAGCCTGGTGTCTGAGTGACAGTGTGTAGAAAGAGATCATGAACTGTTGTTGGTCACTAGGGCTGCTCAGTAATATTGTCAACCATTCTGCCCAAGTGGTTACTTCTTAAAGATGTAGGTGGGAAGTCAGGGGCATGCTGGTGTGCAGCATATGTATACCTGTGTGTGCGCACTCAAGTGTGCATGCATATGTATGTGCATGTGTATGTGCACACACACGTGTGTGTGTATGTATATATTATGGTGAACTTATTTTTCCCCAGTGTACCCTGTGAATATATGACAGTCAGAGAGGTAACACACTGCCATCAAGAGAAGGAAGAAAGAGAGGCCATTGAATGGGGGAAAGAGAAAGAAGTGAAATTGAAGGGAGGCAAGAAACAGAATTGTGCAGATTTCATTGACATGGTTTGAGAATGTTGCAGTTCACCTGTATGGTTGCTGATAAATCATCATCAAATGGCTTAAGGAAACAAGGGGTTTATTCTCATACTTTTATCCAGTTACAATTTTCATTTCAGCTTGACAGGAGAGCTCACACCAACACCATGACTGAGGGAACTGGCCACACCATCTCTACATAACAGCTGAGAGAGGGACGATCCTTACTGCCAGACCAGCATGTTTGGCCAGGTGTACACAAGGATGCCGACTCTCTCAACCAGCTCTCTGTATTTTATTCCAGGGCCTAATCCCATCCATCATGAGCTGGGCCCTCCCCGTCAGCTAGACAATCTCCTGCATATTTGCTCTGGGCTTAACTCAACCATTAATTCTCTACAAATGTGCTCAGAGCTAAAACCCGCAACTGTTAAGTTGACACTTGTGCCTAACTATGGCAGAGAGCATTTAGATTTACAAGCTAACAATGTATATGTCTACAAAGGTAAACAGCTTTTCACTATGATAGGGCCAGGCAATGGAAGTTTCTGGTTGTTCTTTCTCAGAGCTTATGTGGCCACTTCTAACATTAACTCCTGTTGGCCTCAGGGACTCAAAATATTGGTAGACCCATTTGAACTGTCAGGGCTGATTATGATTTGCAAAGCTGCTCGGTTTACAGAGCATTTCTCCACATTGTCCCACCTGCTAACACAGTTTCAGAACAGTCTCACAAACAATCCAACAAACATAACTAGTCCCATTTTTTTCGATGAGAAAACTGAGATTCAGAGCAGCTAAATAAGATTCAAGGAGCACAGGCAGTTCTAGACCTAAAAAGGAAAACCAGGGCACAAATACTTGCTGAGGATCAACTATGATGAGAGGACCCTAAATATCAGAGGGCTCTTCCTACAACTAGGAGACTCAGAATCAGAGGCTCAGCCTGTGTGCAACTGTAGCTACTATTCCCACCATACCACCGCCCTTTGGTGTAACACCCCACAGCAAGCCTTGAAGAATAGACCTTAACATCTATTACCTCAAGCCAGGGAAACCAACTATTCTAATTATCCAGGACTCACAGTAGCATTAGCTCCAGACATTAAGACATATCCAGAGGCACTTTGACCTTTGCATCAATTCCCATTGCAAATAAGGAAGCAGAGTTGGAGACTTTGGTGTATATCTATGGTCATGTAGCCTTGAGGCAGCTAAGCTGGAATTCTCAGGCATGTCAGACTCTTGAGAACTGATCCCTTTCAACCAACCTTCTCACCTGCTGCATGCTCTTTCAACATATCATTTCCCGTGTCCTTTGCTTTAATTTAACCTACCCCACCCTCATTACCTATAGCAGAGTTCAAATCCCTCAGCCCAGGGTTTACATCCTCCAGTTTCCCACATCTATTTCTTTCTGCCTCTCAAATCATGCCTCAAGGCCCCTCTGTGTTCCTTCCAGTAGATGCTTGTCTTCCATACCTTCTGGCCCAATCCTTCCATTTGTGCCTGGAGCAGCATTTCCTTCCTTAATCCTCTCTGAGAGCTGTCTCCCTTCCTGGATCATTCTAATGCCACCTTTTCCATAGAACCTGTCAGGGTCCCCTAAGTGAATACAGTGCATAGCTACTCTGACCCAAATCCTGTTCCCTGTTCCTCCTCACCCACCCCTGCTCTCTCCTCGCGCACTCAGGCAGAGCCTTATTTATTCATATTTATCTTTCCTGGACATACCTGCTTTGAATGAAAAAAATCATAGGTAAAGTTTATATACCATTATACATCACAATATAAGACTTTCTATATTGTCCTGCATTTTAGTGTGGCATTAATAATTTGAATCTTTGGAATCAGAGATCTGTCCTCTTCTGAACTGTGTGACAAATACAGACTTAAGTCACCTGACCTTCCATTCTCACTCTTAGAATCACAGAGGTGCCATCTTTCCTTCAGAGTGCAACTGTGAGATTGAATCTCCTGTGGAGAACAGGAGATTCCAGGGGCAGCATAGATATAAATAATGCTTCACAGCAGAGTGGTCCTTATCACTGCAGTTTATGACAGCTTCCAGCAACATGGTTCAGTTTTCCTTGGATCTGGGTTTGTGGGCAGTTTTACTGGTTTAGAATCCAACTCCTTGCTTTAACCAACCCTCAGGTTCTCTGTTATCCTTTCTCGTGTTTATTTTACTGCTGTTGGAATGTACTTAGAGCGGTGACTTTATAAACTTTTTCTTAAAATGTTTCTTTGCTTTAAGAAGCAATGTACTCTGGAAAGAACATGAAGCACAGTGAAGGAGGAAACACAGGGTGGACTCTATTCCTTAGGGAATCTATTCAGCCTCTTTGGGACTGTGATGCAGGGTAAAATCTCTCAGTACTTCAATATGATGCATAGAGACCTTTAACTTTCTTCTAAGATATTAAATACTCATTTTCATAGAGATGATGGCATAGAAAAGTATATTTCTCTTGTCCTCCTCTCGAAACCCACCCATGCATACTTTGTGTGCATGCATGCACACACTCAGAGCACCTGACTCAGAAACCCTGCAGTTCTGGAGTTTGAGCACGTTGTTTTCTGTAACCAATCTGTTGTTTGCAAATATTTTCTGATGGTAATAACAGTGGTGGAGATCTGGTTCTCTTGAAAGAAGCTGTTACTGAAATAAATTCTGCCTCCTTTGTTTGGTTCTTCCTTGGTAAACCATGGAAAACCAACTGGCAGTGTGAGAGCTAGTTTTGGTCTGCATGATATCTGGCCTTACCTCTTTGCTTTTTTTCCTCCTCAGCTGAAGTACAGATTACGTTGTGATCCTCAAGATCCTTTCTGCAAGACAACAAATTCTATAAAGCATTTAGCAGGGGTCTAGTAGGTAACAAATGCTATAGGGAGGGAGGAGAAAGATCATTTTGATGCTAAATTCAGGAAAGAGGAGGATTTGGATTGAAGTATCAGAAATCATCCTGGCTACTGGTCTTCAGCAATGTATTTAAGGCTCAGGGACTCTCTTAAGCCTCAGTATCATCATGGAAGAAGGAACAGAAAGAACGTAAGAGCTAGAAAATAAGAAAGAGGACTGTGAGATACCCGCTTCTAAATACCAGCAGAGTCAAGGCAGTCATAATCTCACAACAGCTGTGGCTACTGCACTGCAGACCTGCATAGACTGACCGGGCCATTGGTCAGCTCTGGGTAGGGGAGGAACCCATGAGCTCCTACCAGTTACCATTGAACAACTGGAAATATCCAGTCATGAGCCCACTGGTGAGCCCATTAGGCTCCACTGGATGACCCCAAAGTCAGGGTCACACAGGGTCATGGTTAAAACTCTCCTGGCTGTGCTTGCCAAATGCTGTGGGGTCACTTCCCTTGAGGTCTGTATGTATCTGGATTCTTGTGTTTGGAGTTAAAGGTTGAAACCAAAACACACATAGAGGATTAAGGTAGAGTTTATTAGAGGAGAACAAGAACAAAATTTGTGAACTCCAGACGTGGAATGCCATGATGGGCGCAGGCACCCTGGAAAACTCAAAGACTCCAGGCATGGGATCCATGAGGGCATGGAGCTGGAAAAGAGCTCATGGACTCCAGACGTGAAGTGCCATGAGGGGCAGGCACCAAAGATGGCTGCCAGGGTCAGGTATATTTATACACTTAGGCAAGGGGGGAAGGGGAATGGCTTTTCCTCATTGGTTAGCTCATATTGAGGCCCAACCCAGTTGATCTCCTGCCCACCTCATAGTAGGGCTTATTTGTAATGGAGAACAAATCTTCATATCCTTTCATAAGCAAAGGGTTGGGGAAGTTGACCATCTCATCTCTGTGGAGGATTAGAGCCAGTTCCTCGCTATCCGCAGGGGATGGTTTCTCCAGTGTAATCCCAGCAGTGGGGGAGTAGCTTTCCAAGATCTTCAGAAACTGTCCCCCAGCATGGCTGCTCTAAAACTGCCTAATACCAGTGGTTCAGAAAACACAGCAAGATGACATGAAATATGAGAGGGAGACTTGCAGGGAAGAGGAGGAGCTGGCAGTGAGGGAAAGAGATTAGAAAGGGTTTAGGAGAGTAATGGTATTACAATATAATACAATATGTTATAAATTACACAGTATAATATAATGTGTTATAATTATATAGTATAATACAATGTATAACAGTAAGAGTTAAATGTATTATTTGCACACTTAGGTGTTTGCACAGAACATGTGCTGAGTAATTTCTCAAAAAAATTACCTGTTGGCGCCTTTCCGCCTCGAACACAAGCAGTCCAGGGAGGACACACTGCTTGCTCCTCAGGAGGTGACATCCAATACTAATCAGGATGGAGCCAAGGGCAGTGCAGGAACAGCAAAACTGAAAAAAACAAACAAACTGTAATTCAGAACATCAGAGACCCTACATTAATCACCTGGAACCAGACCAACCAAATCTCTCCCCATCCTAAAGCTCAGGGAAATTTGCAGAAGAGGGGACAGAAAGATTGTAAGAGCCTAAAGATGGGGAGGAGCAAAGATAAGCAAGATACTCCACACAAGTTAGGGTCAAAGTAACCATAATCGGACTTTGCATGAATGACTGACATATCAATGATCCCCCAAAGTCTAGCATGGATCACAGACACTAGGATCCTTAGAGGCAAGGGATTAACAGTCACAATAGTGTTCCTATACTAAAGGGGAGCACAAGAAAAGTTTCTAGTCAATGCTACTGAGTCCTTACACTTCATTAGAGTGGAAGATGCAGAGGGAAGTTTGACATTCATACTAAAGGATGCTCCAGGGATTGGAGGGGGGTGGAGGGGGCAGTGGGAGAAAGGGAGAGAGGGAGGTGAAAGCAAGGGGAAATGGGGGGAGGGACCAGGGGGTCTGGGAGGGGTGGAGAGAGGGAAGGGACCGGGGTACCTATTAAGTTTATATGAGTGGAAAAATAATAATAATAAAAATGAATAAATAAATAAATAAATAAAAGGAAGTGAAAAAAATTACCTGTTGGCAAATGAAATTGAGTGAGAGGCACGTACAACATAGTTTGAATCTGTATTTATTTCTCACATACCAGAATACATATAAGGTTCTAAGACTTGCAGTTGAAAAAATATACTCAATTTTATTTCTTAGTTTCACAAATTGATATGACATGAAGACTTGCTTAGGGTGTAGCAGCTGGGTGCACATGTGTGTGTGTGTGTTATGCTAATCCGTGCTGGAGTGAATTCATGACAAGGTGTTTTGCTCTGACAGTCTCACCTGCTTGGGGTCCCGCCAGTTGCACCGCCAAGAAGGTGGCCACCCGAGGAAGGGACCATCAGCTGTATCTTGCTCACTCACAAGTGGGGTTTGAGTTTATTGCCATGGGCCAGTGCACTTAGTATTTTCCTAATCTTTCTACACTAAAAAGTTGGGGATTCTCTTATAAACAAGCCAAGATACTTACTTTCCTTTAAAACATGGACGATCTGACACTGGATCGTCGTCACAGTGTAACAGGAACCCAGGTTCTCCCCTTGGACGGGGAGTCAGCCTCTGGCCTGTGCTTGGTCCATCTGCGGGGTGTCACAGGTTTGCACTTACTAGCGTGTGAGCTGGTGAGCTCTGAATCAGACAACACCCAGTGAGGTGGTACCTTTGCCCTTGTATTCTTTGATTTTTCCATTCTTACCAGGTCACTGGTGTCTTCATTAGAACTTTTCCTGATGGTGAAATTCAAGGCTGTCTGGCGTGGATGAATCATGCATCCAAACAGTTAAAGGTGCAGTTCATACAGTGGATATTCTGCGTCCACCCTGTTCTTGGATTTCTCAAGAATATTCTTATTTCCTGCTTGTAACAACCTGACAAATAAGCAGTATTATGAAGTCCCTTTTGTAAATTCCCTTAGACAGTTTTGTAAATGAATTTTCACCATGTTCTCCTCGTATCATTCTCCTTATCTTTCTTCTCCTAATAAGAATTTGCCTCTTCTCAATTTTCCTTCCTGCTTTTATGCCTTTTGTTATGTGTGTGACCCACAAGTCCAGTAAGGGTGACTAACTGGCTTGTACCTGGGCACCTGTTTCAGCATAGGTGTTGATGATATTTCAGTGGCACATGACTATAGCAGGTGGACCCCCTCCCCCAGCCAGCACTAACAACGGGTATCCACTCAGAGAGGAGTGGAGGTACAGGAGCTTCCTTAAACCATGATGTAATGTTGATAGGACCAATTTGTGTCACTCTTTTTTAAAGTGAGGAAATGGACTGCATAACTCGTTCCAAATTATATAATTAATAAGGAGCAGAGACCACACTCTTAACTGTTAGAATGTGCTTCTTAAACACTATCCTATTAAATGAACATAGTAAGTTAGGCTTAAGTGTTTCATTTTGAACTTATTTTAGACTAACAGAGAAATTGAAACGAAATAACGCTAAGAATCCCCTTATAGTTTTCATCCTGCTCCCACAGCTAACATCTTACATAACTGTAGTAGAGTTGCCAACTACAGCAAACTGAAGTATTGTGGTGTGAGTTCAACTAGTTCCTTTCAGTGTGTGTTCCAGAGTTCACCCCAGGATCTTCTGTTGCAAGTAGCTACCAATTCCCCTGACAGTCCTCTACTCTGTAAAGACTTTACATCTTTAACTTTCTTTCCAGCTCCGGGGCACTTTTGATGATGGACTGTTTCACCGGGTGGCTCTCGGTTTGCATGTGTCTGTATTTTTTTTTTTTTCAGAATTAGAATGAGGTTTCCATGATTCTTTGCAAGGATATTACGCTGTTTATCTATCCTATACCTTGATCACCAGGCTCAGTGAGTCTGCTGGGTTCCTTTAATGTTATTGCTTTCTGACCGTGGAGGTTGATCGTTTCTTGAAGACAATTATGAGATTACAAAGATCCTACCTCTCTTCAAATCTTTGCCCACTGATTTTAGTGTATTTTATGTCCAATCTTCGCTGGAACAATTTGCTTCTTTTGTTTTAGTAAAAGAATCACAAAATATATAAAAATACTGAAAATGTAATAGCAAGAATTGAGATTTTAATTCAGGGCTCATCAGGTAAAGATGCCCTCAAGCCTGATAATGTGTCATTCCCAGGTGGAAATAGGGAGCAGACTCCCCCAAGTTGTTCTTGATGCACATGTGCATGGCAGGACATAGCCATGCCCCTACTCCCGCCACGCACAATAAATAAACGCAACAAGATTTTAGTGCAAAATATTTGAAGACTCTTCCTTCCCCCACTTTTTTTTGGCACCATTGGGAATACAATCCAGAGCCCCATATACTCTATGTAAGTGTTCTACCACTAAGCTACATCCTCAGGCACTGGAATCTACTTCTTTACTTTTCTTTTTTTTTTTTTTTTTTTATTAAAAATTTAATTATACATTTTAAAATTTTTTACCAGTTCCCTCCCTCCCCCCTCCCCTTCCCCCAGTGTCTCCCCCCCAATTCCCAGAGAGTCCTTTATTGTGTGCGCCTAACTCTCCACTGGGCATTTCCATAAGCCCTTTCTCTTGTTCCCCTTAAGCATAAGATTACTACTATGGCTGTCAATCCCTTGCCTCCAGGGGTCTCGGTGCCCTTAACAGATGCTAGACTTTATGAGGGCAACAGTGCGCTGGACATTGCGCAGGGCATGCAAAGTTCCATTATGATTGCTTTGGCCCCAACTATTGTTGAGAATCTTGCAAATCGTTGCTCCTCCCATCCTTTTGCTCTTACAATCTTACCGCCCCCTCTTCCGCAAATGTCCCTGAGCTCCAGGATGGGGAGAGATTAGGCTGTCCTAGTTCTATGTGATTGATATAGAGTCTCTGAAGTTCTGGATTGTGGTTTGTTGATTTTCTTTTGCAGTTTTGCTGCTCCTGCAATTCCCTTCACTCCATTCTGCTGGGCACTGTATGTCACCCCCTGGCCAGAGACAAAAAGCTGTTAAACTGGAGTCTTGTTGTAATAGCACATTCAAGGGTAGATGTAATAAGAGTAGGAAACCTCACTGAGGGCGGGGTCCATTACCCATTTGCAAAATGATTACTTTTTATCTGCTAGACTATATGCCCTCCCCTTCTGGTGAGATCAGGAAAGAACGTCTGTGAACTTAACCAGGTTTCTCATTACTTACTTGCAGACCTTGATGGAGGCCTATTTTCTCTGCTGTAACATGGTCTCCTCTCTCCTTGTTTCTGGTGTGGCCCTCCTAACCCATCTCTCTTGTTCATAATCCTTGCAATTACTGTGTTACATAGGTTTACTTTTGAGTGTCCCAATGTGGGCTGGGCGAGTTTGGTACTAGGAGCCACCTATTAGGGAGTACATACGGCGCTTAATTTTCTGGGTTTGGGATACTTCACTTAATATAATTCTTTCTAATGACATCCATTTCCCAGCAAATTCCAGTAATTCATCATTTTTGATGGCTGAGTAGTACTCCATTGTATAGATGTACCACAGTTTCCTTATCCACTCGTCAACTGTTGGACATTTAGGTTGATTCCATGACTTTGCTATTGTAAACAGTGCTGCTATGAACATGGTCGAGCTTGTGCTATCGAGGCGAACCTCTGCTGCTTGGGGGGTTATTCCCAAAAGTGGGATAGCAGGGTCATATGGCATTTCAATCTTTAATTTCTTCAAGAATCTCCAGACGGCTCGCCAGAGTGGCTGTATGAGCCTGCATTCCCACCAACAATGTAGGAGAGTTCCCCTCTCCCCACATCCTCTCCAGCATTTGTCGTTGTTTGTACTGTGGATTTTTGCCATCCTGACCGGGGTGAGATGATATCTCAGGGAAGTTTTGATTTGCATTTCCCTGATGGCGAAGGAAGTGGAGCATTTTTAAGATAATTGTTAGACATTTTAATTTCATCCCTGGTAAAGTTTCTTTGAAGTTCCAGGGCCCATTTTTTAATTGGGCCAGTGTTTTCCTTGGAGTTTAATTTTCTAAGTTCTTTGTGCACTCTGGACAGTAGAGCTCTGTCAGATATGTGGTTAGTGAAGATTTTCTCCCATTCTGTGGGTTGCCTTTGAGCTCGTGCGACAATCTCTTTATCTGAACAGAAGCTCTTTAATTTCACAAGATCCCAACTGTTGAGAGTTGGTAGCAGTGACTGTGCCATTGGATGTCTGTTTAGGAAGTGTTGGCCTAGCCCAATCAGCTCGAGGGAGTTCCCTATCCTTTCAACTATGGCTTTTAAAGTCTCTGGCCTGATATCAAGGTCCTTGATCCATTTGGAATTAAGTCTTGTACATGGTGACAAGTATGGGTCCAGCTTTAATCTTCTGCATGTGGAGATCCAGTTTTGCCAGCACCATTTGTTGAAGATGCTGTTCTTTTTCCATTGGATTCTTTGGGCCCCTTTGTCAAAGACCAAATGGCTGTAACTTTGTGGGCTTATATCTGGGTCTTCAATCCTTATCCATTGATCTGTGTGTCTATTTTGGAGCCAGTACCAGGCTGTCTTTATAACTATGGATTTGTAGTATAGACTTAGGTTTGGTATGGTAATACCTCCAGCTGTGTTTTTGTTACTCAGGATTGTTTTTGCTATCCTGGGTCTTTTGTGCCTCCATATGAACTTTGAGATTGTTTGGTCAACTTCTTTGAAGAATTGCTTTGGGATTTTGATTGGTATAGCATTGAATCTGTATATTGCCTTTGGTAGGATGGTCATTTTTACAATGTTGATTCTGCCAATCCAGGAACAAGGGAGGTCTTTCCACCTCTGGTGTCTTCTGCAATTTCTTTCTTTAGGGTTTTAAAGTTTTCATTGTAAAGGTCTTTTACCTCCTTAGTTAGGTTTATACCAAGGTATTTCATTTTTTTAGGGGTTATAGTAAATGGCATGGTTTCTCTCAAGGCTTTTTCACTTCTTTCATTCTGGGCATATAGGAAGGCCTCTGATTTTTGCACATTTATTTTGTATCCTGCCACCCTGCTGAACTTCTCAATTAGTTCCAGGAGCTTCCTGGTGGAGTTTTTGGGATCACTCAGGTATAAGATCATGTCATCTGCAAATAGAGATAGCTTGACTTCTTCCTTGCCAATTTGAATCCCTCTTATGTCCCTTTCTTGTCTTATGGCTTCGGCTAAGACTTCAAGTACAATATTGAATAGAAGTGGTGAGAGTGGACAGCCTTGTCTTGTTCCTGATCGAAGTGGGAATGCTTCCAATTGTTCCCCATTGAGCATAATCCTTGCTGTGGGCTTGTTGTATACAGCTTTTATTATATTGATAAAAGTTCCTTCCATTCCTACTGTCTCTAGCGTTTTGATCATAAAAGGCTGTTGGATCTTGTCAAAAGCTTTTTCTGCATCTATCGAGAGTATCATGTGGTCTTGGACTTTGGACTGGTTTACATGATGAATTACATTTATTGATTTGCGTATGTTGAACCAACCTTGTGTGCCGGGGATGAAGCCTACTTGGTCCCCATGAATGATCTTTTTAATATGTTTTTGAATCCGATTTGCTAAGACTTTGTTGAGAATCTTTGCATCTGTGTTCATCAGGGAGATCGGCCTATAGTTTCTTTTTTAAGTGAGTCTTTATTAGGTTTTGGGATTAAAACGATATTAGCTTCATAGAAGAATTTGGTAGTGTTCCTTCCTTTGCTATTTGATGGAACAGTTTAAGGAGTATTGGTGTTATTAACTCCTTAAATGTCTTGTAGAACTCTGTGCTGAATCCATCTGGTCCAGGACATTTTTTGGTGGGAAGATTCGAGATTACTTCCTCAATTTCCTTATATGTTATAGGACTATTTAAGTAATTCACAACTTCCTGATTCAATTTAGGTAAGTTGTGTTTACTTAGAAATTCATCCATCTCTTTTGTGTTGTCAAACTTCACAGAGTATAAGTTTTTGAAATATGATGTTATAATTCTCTGGATTTCTTGGGTATCCGTAGTGATAACTCCATGTTCATTTCTAATTTTGTTAATTTGGGTTTTCTCTCTCTTGCTTTTGGTTAGTTTAGCTAGGGGTGTATCAATCTTGTTGATTTTTTCAAAGAACCAGCTTTTTGATTTGTTGATTTTTTCTATCGTTTTCTTAGTCTCGATTTCAGATATTTCTCCCCTTATTTTGCTAATCTCTTCTCTTCTACTGCTTTTGGGATCAGATTGCTCTAGTTTCTCTAAAGCTTTAAGCTGCATTGTTAAGTTGTTTATTTCTGATGTTTCCATTTTTTTGACGTGGGCATTAAGAGCTATGAACTTACCTCTTAGAACAGCTTTCATTGTGTCCCAGAGATTTTGGTAAGTTGTATTTTCGTTATCATTCACTTTCAGGAAATCTTGAATTTCCTTTTTAATTTCTTCCTGAATCCAGTTCTCATTCAGCATCATAGTGTTAAGTTTCCAGGAGTTAGTGTATTTTCTCTTGTTTGATGTGTTGTGGATGTCCAGCTTTAGGCCGTGGTGGTCTGATAGGGCACAGGTTAGAATTTCAACTTTCTTGTACATGTGTAGATTCATTTTGTGGCCCAATATGTGATCTATTTTGGAGAAAGTTCCGTGTGCTGCTGAGAAAAATGTGTATTCTTTGGTGCGTGGGTGAAAAGTTCGATAGAGATCTGTGAGGTCCATTTCTTTCAGGGTTTGATTAAGTTCCAAAGTGTCTCTGTTAAGCTTTTGACCTGTTGATCTATCCCATGTAGAGAGGGCGGTGTTGAATTATCGTTTGGGGGTTGATTTCTTGCTTTAGACGCTGTAGGGTTTTCTTAATGAATGTGGAGGAGCCCGTATTGGGTGCATATATGTTCAGTATTGTGAAGTCTTCCTGGTGAATTGTACCTCTGACTAAAATGTAGTATCCATCCGTGTCTCTTATAATTTTTTTTGGTTTGAAATCCACTTTGTCTGATAGCATAATGGCTACCCCTGCCTGTTTTCTGCTTCCATTTGCTTGTAGAATTGTTGACCAGCCTTTTATTTTTAGAGCGTGCCTATCTTTTGTGGTGAGATGGGTTTCCTGCAGGCAACAGATTGATGGATTGTGATTTTTAATCCAAGTTTGTAATCTGTGTCTCTTGATTGGTGAATTAAGTCCATTAACATTTAGTGTTATAATGGAGAAACTATTGTTAATTCCAGACATTTATTATGTTTAGTAGCTTTTATAAGTATATTGCTTCGCTTTTAATGGTGTTATATTTGCCTTCTGTTCTCCTGGATATGCCTGTTTTTTTCTTCACGCTTGAGTATCATTTCTAGCAGTTTTTGAAGGCCTGGTTTGGTGGCCATGTATCCCTTAAAGTTGTCTTTGTGCTGGAAAATTTTTCTTTCTCCCTCGATCATGACTGATAGTTTTGCAGGGTAAATCAGCCTGGGTTGACATTTTTGCTCATTCAATACTTGAAGTATGTCTCTCCAAGCTCTTCTTGCTTTTACTGTTTCGACTGAGAAGTCATTTGTTATTTTAATAGGTTTGCCTTTAAAAGTGACTTGTTTTTTCTCCCTTGAAGCTCTCAGCACCAGTTCTTTATCTTGAATGTGGAGTGTTTTAACTATTATTTGCCTTGGTGTGCTTCTATTTTGGTCGTATCTGTTTGGGGTGCGGAATGCCTCTTGTATATGAATGGGCCTCTCTTTCTTTAGATGAGGAAAGTTTTCCTTGATGATCGTTTGAAAAATTTCCTCAGGGGTGGTATTTTGAGATTCTTGCTCTGGTATTCCATGAATACGCATGTTAGGCTTCTTCAGGGTGTCCCATATCTCTTGGATATTTCTCTCAAGTATCTTTTTGGCTTTAACAACCTCTTCCATTGAGCTGGCTAGTACTCCCACTTTATCTTCAAGGTCTGAAATTCTGTTTTCTGCTTCATTAGTTCTGTTGATAAGACTCTCTGTGGCGTTCTGGGTTGAAGATAACTTGTCTTTTAGCTCAGTTTTAAACTCTGCTTGAGTTTGTTTTAACTGTTCTATGCCACTTTTTGTTTCTTGCACTGTTTTTCTCAACTCCTCCAGATGTCTGTTGTGTTCCTCTTCAAAGCGATTGATTCGATTATGTAATTCCTCCCGGATTTCCTCTTTCATAGTATTGAACATGGTAATGATCATATTTTGAAAGTCGTTATCCTGGGTCAGGCTTTCTTGGCCTTTTTCCGTGGGTTTGTTCTTTTTGGAGTCTAACATTATGGGATTAATTTCTTCAGTCGGAGATTTGTTTACTTGAGTGTTGCTTCTCATGGATTTGCACTTTGACTTTGGCATTGTCATTTTAACTCTTAAGATCTCTCAATTTCACTAAACTGAATTATTTGGCCTGGGGTACTGGTGGGCGGGGCCTGAACGGGGACTTACCTAGGGAGCGGGGTGAGGCCCGGGTGGACCGCGTGCGTGTCCAGACTGGAGGAGCGGGGTGGGGCGAAAAGGGAGGATGGGCGCGTCGGTGTGGAGCTATTTAACCCGAGGGCAGCTGGGGCGGGGCCCGGGCGCAGGGGGAGGTCCTCCTCGTCCCTCGGCCCCCGCGCGGCTCCGGCTGGATGGCGGGAGTCGGAGCCGGGTCCCCGTGGGCTGACCTGGGGTCCTAGAGCGCGCGTTGAGGCCCGGCTGGATCTCGCCTACGCGTCCCGACCGGCCTACTTCTTTACTTTTCAATACTGTGTTTTATTTTTCAATTGGTGTTGCTATCCTAACTTTACATAAGTAAGTTTTATGACTTGGAGTAAGCACTAACCATTCAAAAATCTCAATTTCTCTTTTTTAATGGGGACAAAAAGTGCTATAGAATGCAATGTTATTAGGGGCATCGATTCTCTACTCAGGAATTGGAAGGAGGAGAAGCTCTAGAAATTCAAGGTCAGCCTCTACTGCATATTAGGTTCCTTTCAGTGTGTGTTCCAGTGTTTCAGTGTGTGAGTTATAGAATGAGAACATCTTTAAAAGACAGACAGACAGATAAACATGTAGACAGACAGATACACAGTTTCTCTAGGCAGACTTCCCAGAGGCGATTCTAGAAAGAAACCATTGTGCAACTTCTGGTGGGTTATATGATGCAGCTGTACCTTAATCCTTTACAAAGTCAACAGAAGGATCAAATAAGATAAAAATGGTAGATCCTTGCTCAACACAATTCTCAGTCAATAACCAATACATAGTTGTTGAACCTAAAGTTGATGCTTTCAAACATTAAGCCAAAAATACTAAGAACTGTAAAGGGCTTAACACTGTGCCCTCCCTACAAGTCAGTCCAAGACTCTGCTGAAATTCCATGGATGTTGACAAAAGTCACAAGAGTCCTGGATCAGAGATGGAAGGACTTCACTCATCACTACACAAGCTTTGGTTCCTCTGATGGAGCCAGCCCCATGGGGCCCTGCAGCCTGTCTCAGCCGGGTGCTGTCCGGCTTAATTCCCAGCAAGGAGCCCCAGAATGACCTTTTTCAGTGGAAAGCAGACATTCTGCTCTCCACTTTGGAGGCCGACTCTATCTTCTGCGGTTGTTTATTATATAAACATCCTTGAAAAGATCAACAAAAATAAGAGCTCTTCCTGCTTCTGCTCAGACACTGTGCAGTCCTGAAAGACACCCAGTTGTTTTTCAACACTGAGCGATATTTAATGTTTGCCTTTTAAAAGAGCAAATTACTTGGACGGATTTTCACCAGACTGCCAGAAATGGACAGAGAACTAGTCCCAATTTCCATAGACTCTTGATATCACTTGAATCTCAGCTTCTGCATACATCTCAGCTTTCTAGCATACATTTCATCATACGTTAATGCTTTTTCCTTCTAACTAGGCAATGTAGACACCAACCACTGATTCCAGTCTGATTCTTAATTGTGTCCCAGAGCAACAGGCTCCTGAGCCAGTATTGTTGCTATGGAGAAAGCTATCTTCTCTGCATACTTGTATATCTGGGATGGGGAAAATAGCAGCTAGCCTTCTTTTCAGTCAGGACAGAGAATTGCTGTGAAGAACAGTGTAGGGCCAGCTACACCCCAACAACCTCACTGCCTCCATTCTGCTTTTTCAGGAGATTCCAGAAGCTGAGGTGGGAAGATCCTCCAGAGTCTTGGCTCTGCCTCAACTACATAGAGATGTACAGGCCAGTCTGAGCAGCAGAATAAGACCCTGTCTCAAGAAAACAAACAAAATGTAAACAAAAGAGTAGCATGTGCTTCTAATCATTGACTCTAGTCTTTCTTGGCAGATTGTCTTGGGCAATCTGACTTTAAGAGATCTAGACTATTTTAAGGCTCCAGTCTATGGTGAAAGAAAATTGTCCACTTCATATTCCATTTGGAAAACAAAAGTATGGTGAAAGATTTCTTTACAACTCATTCTTAAGAAAGAAGGACCAAATACCCTTTTGAAAAAGGACCAACTAACCTTTTTTTAAAATTCTAACATAAAGATAAGATTTATTGTCAAAAGTTGTATAAAAAGGCAGATTTTACAAAACTGTTTTTTAACCAACTACCCTTTTGAAAAAAGAAAATATTTCAAAAATTAGAAAACATTTCATACTTTGAAAAGAGCTCAGAAAACAGTCTAGTGGAAAACTTCTGCCTATAGCAAAGATTAAAAAAGATTTTATTTTTATCATGTATGCTTTTGCTTATGAAAGAGGAGGAGGAGGAAGAGAAAAGAGAAGAGAATAAGGAGGAGAGGGAAGAGGGCTATGTAACATAGTTAAGTCCAACTCCATCCTTTTCCTCTTTCAAAGGTTTAACTTCTATTTAACACACTTTAAAAATCATCACAAATAAAATCATACTGGAAACATTCTTTTGCTGAATTTTTAAAAATTTTGTCTTACTTTTTGAATACTCATCTCTGTTGGACTTATTGTCTTATAATGTTTTAATATCATGTTAGGAAATGAATCGTTATCAGAATTTCTGGATTCACAATCTAAGATTGCTATTAACTAAATGTCCATTTCTTTATACATAAGATGGGAATAATCCTAATCATCACTATAAAATTGTGCAGCTGTGAAGATTAGAAGAGGCAGTACATCTAGTGGGTGGCTTAAAAAATAGCATTTATTGGGTCAGTTATGGTACTTGGAAGAGACATCCTCCTTGGTTTGAAGATGGATGCCTTCTTGCTATGCCCCTTTCAGTACGTGTACATTGTTGGTGGTTCTTGGTGAGTTCAGATTTCCTTTTTTCTTGAGAGAGAGAGAGAGAGAGAGAGAGAGAGAGAGAGAGAGGGAGGGCTAAGGGTGACTTCAGGAATCATCTTGGATTGCCTCTACCTCCTTTATGCTTTGCTCTGAAGTTTTCCAGGCTCCTACCTTCCAGGGTCAGAAGTACAGGCTACTGCCGTTTGTGTCTAGCATTTTTGCATAAGATCTGGGATCCATACTCAGGTCCTTTTGCTTGTGTGGCAGAGTTTTAATCCCTGAGCCATCTCTCTGGTCCAAATTTCCTCCTCTTGTAAGAAAAACGGCAGAATAGCCTCTTGGGAAACACTGTCTCCAGGCTGGGGAGACAGCTCAGTGATAGAATACTGCCTAACATGCTGCAGAGCCTGGGTTCCGTGCATAGCATTGGAGAAAGGAGATGCTTTCTCCCAAGTGCAGGCATATTGAGGCATTAGTGGTTAGGATTCAACATATACATTTGGGGGAGATATAAGTTGACCTCAAACAAATGCTAGTATTACCATTATAGAAATGTTCTTCAGTTTATCTATCTGTTCCTCTCATGAGAACAATTTGGTTTTCTGATTTTCTGGCAATTTCAAAAAGTTTTGCACAAGTATATTGCAGAGGTCTTTTTAGACATGGAAAAGAATGTTGTGGCTAGTGTTGGTTTTGCTTTTTGTGTGCAAGATTTCTAGAAGCAGGTTACATGAGTATCTTCCTCTTGACCATGCACTATCAAATCACTCTTCAAGGTTATGGTATCAATTAATGATCCTACAATTACAGGTCCCTCTCCTGGGGTCTTTATGTGTCCAGGTTCTTCTGTTTGGGAGTTGAAGACTGAAACCAGAACATGTGTAGAGGATTAAGGCAGCGTTTAGTAGAAGAGATGGCCGCTAGGGTCTGGAATATTTATAACCTTCATCAGGCCTGGAAAAAATGGCTTTTCCTCATTGATTAGCTCCAGTTTCTGCAAATCTGATTGGAGCTTTCGGTCCTCTACATCTCATTGATCTCTTCATATTGGGGCCCAACCCAGTTGATCTGTGCCTGACCTCATGGTAGGGCTTAACTACAATGAAGAACTAATCTCCATGTCCTTTCATGAACAGTGTTGGGAGGTGTTGGTGACTTTATCTCTGTGAAGGATTACAGCAAGTTACTGGGGATCATAGGGTGTGTTCCTTCAGGATAATCCCAGCCCTGAGGATGACCTCAGACCTCCAGAGACAGGCCCAGCACGGCTGCTCTAAAATTGACTGCCAATAAGTTATTACTATTCCTTTTCTTATCATTCTGAAAATGTATTATTATTTATTAATATTATTAATGTTAATTAAGGCTAAACTTCATTCTGAAAATTAATACAATACTTTGAAATTTTGAATGCTTAAGATTTTAAATTATTTTTCACCAGTCTGAAATCTGGAAAATAATATTTGAGGTTCCTCATAAACTTTTCAGGCTGTGTCTTTGGTCTACGGTATCAACAATTCATATTATTTTCCAATTTCCTGCTGAATTATTTTTAGTTTATAAATTCACAAGAGATCTTTTTGTGTTCTAAATAATAAAAACACTTGCTTATTTATCTAGATTCTGCTCTACACCTTAAGGTTTTATTTATCAGTGTCTAGTGTCTTAATAATAACAATTACAGTAATTATAACAGTTGATCAATTAAATTTAATTAACCAATTAAAATTTTTTGGTGCTGGGGGTTGAACT
The DNA here is from genome assembly GCA_023101885.1 of Typhlomys cinereus. Lineage (NCBI taxonomy): Eukaryota > Metazoa > Chordata > Mammalia > Rodentia > Platacanthomyidae > Typhlomys > Typhlomys cinereus. Next base: position 418,774 of record JALPQD010000820.1, on the reverse strand, counting down.
CAAAGTCATGCAATACTGGGCAATCTCTCTACCACTGTGCTACCATCCAGCCGACTATTTTCTTAATATTCTTATTAGTAGTTGGTACTCCTTTCTGCTTAGGAATTTAAAATTTTTTTTGCTTAAGAATTTTTTATACTGCCATAATTTATGAAGACATTGACCAGTTTTGATATGCAGTAAATTCTACTTCATTATTTTTTTCTTGTTTCATTTTTATTTTGATTATTTGGGATCCTTTATTCCTTTGTATAGATTTTATGATTATCTTGTTAGGTTCTTTGAAAATTATTTTTTAAATTTTGATAGTAATGAGGTTAGTGAATAAAAGCACAGATTAATTAAAATACAAATTAGAATAATAATTAGACCACAGACAAAGAATTTCTCAATTCTACTCTGTTTTTTGTGAGGACACTTGAATACATTTTAATACACTTTCTCCAAAAGATACGAAATATATCCTGCTAGTTTGTTCTAGGTAATTATATCTTTTATTGCTTTTGCAATAATCTTCTAATTGTTTTAGACTAAAATTTATAAATATTAGTGAAATACTGCTCTGTATCTTTTGATTTAACATTCAGGATATTGAATATGCTCTTAAATAGTTCTGAGAGTTCTCTGAATATGCTATTGTATTTTCTATGTAGAAAAGTATGTCATTTGGAAATAGAGATGGATATTTTTGCCCTGTGCAGCCTTACTTTTTCTTGTATTGTTGAAATCTTTCATAATAATGGTGAGAAGATTAGGGTTAGGAATTCTTTTTTACTTTCTCCCTGTTCTTAAGGGATTGCTTCTATAGATTCTCATGAAATACAGTATTTGTTTTAGTTTTGTTTATTTATAGCTTAGTCTTAATAGCATTTTATTTTGTTTAAGTTGTGAATGGGAGTTAACACATGCATGTTCGTATTTATATATATTTATACATACGTATATTTAGCTTAATTAAAACTTAATTATTATGTTATTTTAATGACCCATTGGAACTCATTTACTAATATTTTTCATATTCATGAATTTAAGTCATTTGTGAAATTTTTAGGTAACTTCTTAGATTTTTAGTTTAATGTTTATTTCAAAGTTTGTTTCTTCAAAAATGAGTTGGAAATCCTTCCAATTTTTTGCAATATCATATAAAATCCATTTTGCCTATTTTTTGAAGATTTGATAGATGTCACATATAAATAGATACAGCTTGTTTTGTGTTTTATAATCATCTTTTTTTTGTAATCAGTTTTCATCCTCTGTCTTCAATTGCTTACAAGGATCTTAACTTTTTCCAAATCAGATTTAAATATTATAATTTTGATATAATATCACAATCTATTTAAGTTTTAAGGCTTTTTAACAATACTTACCTAGCAGAGGAGATACCATAATCATGAAAATGGTTTCCCAAAGGTCAAGTTTATCTATTGTACTCTAGATGTGCGGACCCCTGCAATCACTAAATGATCCCCAAACATGGGGAACTTGACGGCATAATTTCTGGTAGTGGAAGACTATATTTGGGTTCTCCTTTTTTTCTATATGGTTAATGTACATAACTACATATGACATGCTAGAGATGACAGTGATAACTCAATTGGTGTTGAAAACTACAGGACTTAGAGGCAAAAAGATCATCATTTAAGTCTTGTTTTATGATTTCTAGAATCTGTTACTATACTTTAACTTTCACTTCTATTATAGTTTCATCTCTCTTTCTATTTTTACATACAGTTTAACAGTTTGTCTGCTTTTAAGTCAGTCCTTTAAGAAGAGGTTGCTGCTTGTGTTTTTAATGTATCTCATGAAGAACATGACATTTTAGTTCAGAGTCTATGTTAGAAACAAACTTGGCAAATAGCTAAGCATTCAGTAGATTATTACATAGAAATTTGTTCAATAAATTTTAACAGCTGCCAACTGTAAGTTACAGAACTTAACTAAAGTGATGGTCTAGTAATTCAAAGTTCTTACTATGATGATGAGCTATCTAGTGGCATTATAGTCACATATATCATTGATAGTAATATAATGTAATGAATGTTTGAACTCTATGTTTGATTCTGTCTTTCCTTATCTTTTTGCAGCTTGTAAGTGGTATTACTAATTTCTTCATTACTCAGGAAAAATGCCTTAGGTTTTTCTTTTATACCTTCCCTCCATCCACCCATAAATTCTGTAATGTTGTCTTCAAATATGTTGTGCATGTGACCAGATTTGTCCACTGCCCACTATTGTCTTATAATCACTCTCATTCCACCATTGTTGCTCTTTCCTGTGCATTATACGATCCATTCATCATTGGTCTTCTTATTTGCATACACGCCACTTGAATTCTTAGTAGATCAACAGATGGATTCTGCTAAAAGAGAAATAAGATAATCCAGTCCCTGCTCAGATTCTTCCAGTGGATTCTCTAAACACAGAAAATAAACTCCAAGCCTTGACTATATTCCACAAGGTCTATGTCACTCTGTACCTTGGCCTCGTCTTCCTTCTAACTTTCTACTGTTACAGTTGCTCATTCCCTTCCAGACATGTCCTGTAGCATTGGCTCTTCAAGCCATGTTCCTTTATGGACAAGACACTTTGGATCCTTGTCATGGTTAGGCACGGGTGTCAACTTGACAGTTGAGGGCTTAAGTTCTGGGCATATTTGTAGAGAATTAGTGGTTGAGTTAAGCCCAGAGCGAACCTACAGGAGATTGACTAGCTGATGGGAAGGCCAAGCCCATGGTGGATGGGACTAGGTCCTGAACAGATGAATAAAATACTGAGAGTCCATTGAGGAAGATGCCATCCTTGTGTATACTTGGCCAGACATGCCTGTCTGGCAAGTGAGGATCATCTTTCTCACAGTCATTATGTAGAGATGGTGTGGCCAATTCCCTGGGCCCTGGTGTAACCAGACTATCAGTAAGAAAATAAATCCCTTGTTCCCTTAAGCTGTTTGATGGCCATTTATCAGCAACCATGAAGGTTGATTGCTATAGTCCTCTTGACTCAAAATAATGTCCCTCTATATTCTTAGTCCATCACTTATTCAGCTCTTTCGTAAGTGTCATCTCCAGGGTCCTTCTTTGGCCATTTTTGGAAACACTGTCTTGTCCTCATACATTTCCCCTGTTTTAATTTTCTTCCTGGCATGTACCTGACACAGGGATGATTGCTCAGTCATTGAAATCCAAATAAATTAAGGGGTGGTCTTTGCTTTGTTGATAAGGTATCATGTGACCTGTATTTTTTGATTCAGTGTCCGCGCTCTCTTCTTAGGGAATTTACTTCTAAACTTCCTTTCTCAAATCTGTTCTCTCCTTTTTTTCCCAGTAGTTTTCTTCAGGATCTTACTTCCTATTTTGTTTGGAGTAAAATTTCTACACATTCTCACCACAGCATTTACTAAGCTAACATGATCTGCCTTTCTTTAATAAGACAACACCCACCATTTCTCTCTCTGTGGGTAGGACTCTTTCCCTTAATCCTACACAGACTCACCCTTGGTAACTGCATTCTGTTCTGTATCATTATATATTTCCTTCATCCTGGACTTTTCCTGTGGAAAATAGCATAAGCCTGGTATTAATTATTTAATCTTCAAAACTAATCTTTCTTTACACTTCATCCCTCTCAATAACTCTTCATTTCACTGTACCACAAGGCTGTTTACTTGCCCCTAACTTTTCTTTTTGGAAAAGCAATTTGAAAATGAAAAGGAGATATTCAGTTTTAGTGGATCTTGAGTGAACTCAGGAAATTGCAATATATGTTTTTAAGACTCTCTTGACATGTGAGTTCAGGATCAAGACTGCTTAACTTCAGATTCCAGATTGGAACTATGACTAACTGAAGATGAAAATGAAAATCTTGGCTTTTCTTGGAAGTTAATGTCATAAAATGCTGGCTCTTGAAGACCTATTTGGTTTACCAGGAACATGGTCATGATGGAAAAGTTCACACACCTTTGTATTATTTCCCTGTTTATCTGACTACCATGGAAATCTGGGTTGAGTAGCAGGAAACCAGCTTCGTCTCTCAGGCTGATCTTTGCATTTTCCAGCTCATTCATGCCGGAAGCACATAGCAGATGAAGTAGGGGTGGGGAGCAGTAGGAATGGCATAAGAAAATTCTGAGTCGTTTTCTGTTTGCTATGCTTTCCAGACACAGATAAGGTTGGTTATAAACCTTTGTAAACCACCTCCGTGACATTATTCAATGCTCACATTTCCTGGGGAAATTGTTTAGTAAATATATGTTAAGTAAGTTAAGATAATACATTGACCAAGCCCATAAACATCTCTAGAACCCTTTTGATTCTAGAAACTTTAAGGAAGTTTATGATGGCTCATTACGGATGCTCAAAAAGAAAAATGAATTGATAGTTTGAATCCTTACCCTATTTATCCATCAATTTATTCCTTCACTCAAAAATATTTATTCCCATGCATATACTAAATATTGACGATAAGGACACAGACTCAGTGTCTGTCTATTCAGACTTTAACCCAGCATGGCTGTGACCTATGCTTTGTGACTCAGATGTCACCAGACCTTAGCTATGGGATTTTGTACAAATTATTTGCTGTGCTGTGCTGCAGGGTCTCCATGGGATGGGAGACTGTATGTATTTTAATGGGTTATGAGAACAGAATGTGAAAATAATTCACACGCTTGGAAGCACTATGGAATACTTACTTTTCATCTCGACATAAGTTATATCGTACATTTAAAAACAGTAGGCTAGTAAAGAACTAAATGCAAAATGTGAGGTTGCATTGTTCTGCTGTCAAATAGCTTTAGAAATTGCTAACTGTCGCCTTTGCACTTGCAAGGGAACTTTTCCAAATTCCCAGCTACAGACAGAGTTGACTTTGCTGGACTCACAATACTGTAGGGTAACAAGTAGCTTGTTAGGGTTTTATTGCCTTGGACACTGATGGTTGTGAAGGGCTCCCTGACATCAGCAGCTGGCAATCAGGCATCATTTTTATTATGCACTTTTCCCTGGATCAGGTCTTTTCTGTGAATGGTGTCCAGTTCTCAGTGATAAACCTCTGAATGAAATTCCACCTCCACCCACCAAAAAAAAAAAAAAACAACAACAACAACAACAACAGAAGTATAGAAGCAGTTTTCACAAAACCATTTGTGTTGCTTTCAAGGAGATTCATAACCATGTACATTAAAAAGACTTAGGGATCACCAACCAGCGTTATGGTTCTCAAAGGCTGGTCCTCGGCTCAGGCTTGATCAGAATGGAATTTCATTGATCTGATTAGCTAAGTGTATTTATTTAATATTATTTATTTTCAATATTTTATATATTTATTTATGAAATACAGAGAGAGAGAGAGAGAGAGAGAGAGAGAGAGAGAGAGAGAGAGAGAGAGAGAGAAGGTACACACATGTATGCCAGAGTGCATGGGTGAAAGTAAAAGGAAAACTTGAACAAAGAAAGTCCTCTCCTTCAACCATGTGGAATTTTGGGGATTGAAATCTGGTTGCCAGAGTAGGCATGTTATCCCATTAATCTATCCTACTGGTACCTGAATTTATTTTAAAGGAATTTTATTTTAAAGGAATGTACACACACACACACCCTCTGAAATCACAAATTTCTGGGAACCAGTTTTGCAGATGGAGAAAATGAAACTTGGAGAAATAATGATTCCCATGAAATGTCTTGCTCCATTATTTAAGATCCAGGCGTCAAGCCTAGACCAACTGATGAATGGTTTGGTGCCAAGTCAGGAAAGAGAATCGCAGCTGATGAGCAAAGTCATGCTCACATAATGGAGAGTCCCAGCTTCCAGCAGTGTCATTTTGCTACAGCAGCTTCAATGAGTTGCACCATTGGCTTAGATTTTGGCAGCAGGAAAGTTTATAGCATCACAGACCATGAGTTTTCCATTTACTCATCTTTTTTTTTTTTAAGTGATATTGTCCTGAGGGACCCTATAGTATATTGAGAAGGCAGTAATATCTAACATTGATATTCGTGGCATATTAGGGCCTGGACTGAAATTCTGGTTTTGTTATTGGCAATATCATTTATATGACAAACCGGAATTATTACCTGTAAAGTCTCTTTCTACCTGCCTTACTTGAAACAGAACAAAAGGAAGAAACAAAGGAAATTGCTTTGTAAGTTACATATTGTTCAACAAATTGAGAAGGCTATTATTGATGGTAAAGATTAAAAGTTGCAACATTCATCTGATAATATGCCTAATTCTTGGGCTTCTCAGAGGAGTTTCTGAAATTATCTATGAATATGTATTGGCTACATTTGCTCAAAGGTTTTGCTCCTTAATTTGTATCTATGACATCTCACTTGTCTCATCCTTTTGCTGGCTGTACTGTCCCTACCATCAAAGAGCCAGCATGAAGGGGAAGATATTTTAGTGCTAGACAGAAGGTTCTAGAAGGCACACTAAAAAGATCCAGTAAACCACTGTGGAAAACATTGGCTCTCTTCTTAAAGCAAAACTATACTTACCTTATGACCTGGTATGTCTACTTTTTAGATATAATTCTAAGAGAAATGAAAGCCATTGTCCATAAAAATCCTTGCATGCAATATCCATCTACAACATCCCAAATTGCAAACAGTGGCTTTCCCAGAAACAAGTGAATGGAAAAACAACTCATGATCTATCAGTGCATTTTAGTGCTGCTCAGTAATGGATGAAGTTCCTGGATGAATTTCTTAAACACTAAACCAAGTAAAAAATGCTGGTAAGAGTAGCATGTTCTGGGCTGGGAGATGGCTCAGGGGTTAAATGCTTCACAGGCAAAGGGACCTGAGTTTGAATCCCAGATCCCATGTAAAAATACCAGGCAGATATAGCAACATCCTTCAATTCCGGCTCCAGAAGGTAGAGTCCGGGAAACTCCAGAGTAAAAGCAACAAGGACTCAGAGCAATCCAGGATGATTTCTGATGTCATCCTCCTACATAACACAGTAACACACACACAAGTGCCCTCTAGTACATGCACACAAAACACACATATACATGCGAAAATATGATACTTTCTGTCTGACTCAAGTATATGAGATTCTAAAGTAGGCAAAACTAATTTAATTAAACCTTTGAATCTCTTGACTTAGGGCATAGTGAGAGACATGAGAAAACATTTTAGGTAATGATGGACAGGTCTTCAAAGCTTATGGCACACATTTTACTAGAAGTAATTTAACTTCTAAAAATGTATTTCTTTTCATCTAGTTTGGGAGGTAGCAATTTGTATAGTGCAGATTCTGACTAAGAGCCAAATAGGTGCATTGAAAGAACTTGAAGCTTCAGTTAGACTCAGATAAAAAGTAGAACAGAATCCAGAGGAGGAGCACACAGAAGAGAAAGCGGCACAGAATGTAGGGCCAGTGAAATGGAGAAAAATATTGTTCCCAGGTGTTCTAGTCTCAATATTTGTTTCTGCAATAAAATACCTCACCCAAGTCACTTGGAGAGAAAGGATTTAGTTCCCACTCACAGTTTCAAGTTATGGAACTTTACCACAGGGAAGTTACAGTGGCAGAAGCTTGAAGCAGCTGGGATGTCACATCCATAGTTGAGACCAGAGAGCAACGAATCAATGCAGGCATGTATACCTGCTTGCCCTCTGCTCAGCCAGCTCTCTTCGCCTTGGTATAGTCCCAGACCACATGCCTAGGAAATAGTTCTATGCACAATGGGCTGGATCTCCCCACGTCAGCTATGCAGTCAAGAAACTTGCTCACAGGCCTAACCCAGAGACAACCTCAGTGCAGAAAATACTTCTCGGATATGGCCAGAGATCTGTCTTGTAGGTGTCAGGCTGATGATAAGTACTAATCAGCACGCCAGAAGTATACAGAATTCATGGTAGGGATGGTGGAGGCTGTCTCTGTATGTTCCCTGATCACTTCAAGTATAGTCCCCACAAATTTAAACTTCAGTTTTGAACATTTATAGATAGTCATAGAAATTGGAAATCTGCTAGAAGAATGGCAATAACTTTGCTATCAAAAGGGAATCTCATCCTGATAAAATGCTATAGACTGTGGACAGCACATATAAATCCAGAACAAGCTAATGATGGCCTTTTGTCTCTAAGTCCTATAGTTTTTATGCCAACTGAGTTATTGTCATTTCTAATGTATCATATATAATTACTTTTATGTCACCACGTATAAAAAGATACACAGTTCTTTTCCATAGTGTGATTTGCTCACAAAGAACAAATTTATAGGAATATTACTAGAGATGTCACTAGGAAACCAATTATCTAAAAAAGGTGGAGGAAATACCCCCACAAATAGCTTCTCTGAGAGAACAGTACGTAACAAGAACATTTTCCGTGATTGAATATGTTTGCATAGACTTTTGTTTTAAAGAATTTTAATGTAATAAAGTAGAAACCAAGCAAATGAGAATATTACATAAAATTCTCCAAATTTCATTAAGCTCTCATCCCGCAAATTACCCTGGTTTAATTTCCACTGTTGGGTCCTCTGAGAATGCTTTTCAAAGTAACCATGACCATTTGCATTTTCTACGGACAGATTGGGCAGGAGGATGAAGAAGGAGATGGTTTATTTATAAGAGCTTTGAACGATCCAAGCATAGTGGTTCATCACTGTATTCCTAGCACTCAGGAGCCTGAGGCAGGAGGATTGCCATGAATTCTAGACCAATTGACTGAGTTTAAATAAGTCTGTCTTAAACGCCTGTTGCAGTTAATTTGAATGTTGCTGATAAATACATGACTAAATGGCTTAAGGGGGAACAAAGGATTTTATTCTTGCACAATTGTACAGCTACATCTCTTTGACCAGTTTGACTAGAGAGCTCATACCAATACCAGAAAAGGAGGAAACTGATCATGCCATATCTATATAAATTCTGAGAGAGGGATGGTCATTTGCTAGACCAGCATGTCTTGCCAAGTACACTGAAGAATGCCATCTTCCTTAACTAGCCCCCTCTGTCTTATCTACCTATGTGGGGACTAGTCCTACCCATCCATGGGCTGGGTTCCCACTTAATTAGACAATCTCCTTCAGGCTTGCTCAAGGACTAACTCAAATACTAACTCTTCACAACTCTACCCAGAGCTCAAGCCTTCTATTATCAAGTTGACACCTGTATCTATGACAACATGTAAGAGAAGGGGAATTTTGATACCAAATGGGGTCATACCACTAATAAGCATTGTTATTTAGATTGGTCAGTCATCAGATTCAGGTGAAAGTGAGAAAAGTCAACATTTCATAATTTTTTTTGCTAATTGTATCAAAAATCTTGATTTTTTTTCAATAATTCACTCAAAATATGTCATGGATTTGGTCTGAATTTTATACCACATGTTTATGGCTAGTATATAGAATTTACCAAAGAAAAATGAGTTAATGTTGATTGAACTCAGGACATTTACATCCTGTGGCAGGACAAAATCCCAGCAGAGGAAGCTGAAGAAGTTTATCAACCTAGACACATGATTGTTAAGACTACTTTGAAAAGTGATGTCAGAGCAGAAAGCACCAAATCTGAATTTTGGTGGCATTGGGAAGTGGCCTGATGTAAAGTTTAGTACCAACATCACTCATGCTTGCTTTCGTTTCTACCCCCAACCTAATTAGCACCATGGAATATGAATGACTTAGCATTTGCCCTCCATTTTCTACCTTCCATCTGTTTTTCAACTCTCTTGAGTATTTCTGAGAAGCTAAACAGATGCTCAAATCACTAAAGAGCTTTGTTACTAAGTTGAATTAACTACAATACTTTTCTTTTCCTGCCTGGTACTGAGTTGGAGGTATGTTCAGTCCCATGAATGATGAAGTCTTAGCTTTACTTGTGGGTCCCACCTTGTTGATGGAGACAGACATAGGGATGATCTCCCATCAGGCTCTTGGGCTGCAGTGATTTCCCTCAGATACTGGCCTCATCATTCCTGGTACCCGAGCTTCTGTCTCTAAGGAGTCTGAATGATCCATCAGTAGCAGCTGGTCTGCCTTTTGGTGCCAACCGTGCCTGTATTACTTACTTTGAAGTCTCAGATTACATATTGTGAGACAGACGCTCCCTTACTTAACCAGGAGGAAAAGTTTATTTCTTTAAACTCTCAGTTTTCATTGTTGGTTCTTTCTCTTGGATGTGCCCCAGTTCGTTCCTTTACTACAGGGTATAGGATTATTCCCAGCCTCCAATGGAGACACTTTCTCCCCAGCCTGATGATTTATTGTCCCTTCAATTCTTTCCAGAGGCACATTTGATCAAATAATAATTGTAATCAATCAGGCTCGGGGTCTGAGCCATGGATTGGCTAGTTATTTTACAGACAATATATTTAATTCTAGCAATAATCTTATAAGGGAGGCATTTTACTACTCTGGTCTAACAATAAAAGGACCCAGACTAAGAAAGGTTAAAGAATTTGCCAGAATGTAAGTAAAATGGAGAGAAACAGAGGTCCAAATCTCAGACTTTTCCCAGATACCACTTTGCTTTTATTTGATGCACAGTGCCAAGACTTTATTACACATTTTATAGCTGTTTATCAAACTAATACATAAATGTATGTGTAGAATCTCCTACATATATTTTGCCAAAATGCTACAAGCATTTACGTATTAGTTAATTTCTTTCTTGCTATGGCAATATATATGGTCAAAGCAACTTAAGGAAGGAAGATTTATTCTGGCTTACAGTTCAAAGGTAAAGTCCAAGATGGTTTTGAAAAGGCATGGCTGCAGAATTGTGGCTGCTGGTCACACCATCCCTGAAGTCTGGGGAGCAGAGAATAATGAATGTTCTTGTTCTGCTTGCTTTTCCCTTTTTTATGCAGGCCAGAATCCTAGCCTATGGATGGTGTTTCCTACAATTCTGGAGTGTCTTATCACCTTAATGAAGGTAATCTAGTTAAAGTTTTACAAACTCGTCCAGAGACTTGTTTCCATGGTAATTCTAAATCCCATCAGGTTGACAATTAAAAGGCAATCTTCGTGGTTTATAATTGATAACCAGTACTGGATTTGTTTGCTAGATATACACAATTAAGAAAGCTGAATAATATATGTAGTGCACACATTGTTTTCATCGCTTGTACAAGACAGGACTGTGCTGCACAGGAGAAGCAAAACAATACCTGGAATGCAGTAGAGAGAGGAAATACAGGCAAAGTTTAGCTTCAAAAATTGATGAAACAGCCATGGAAGCTCAAGGAAGGCTGAGTGGTGTGAAAGGTAGCCTAGAGTATGAGGAAGGAGGGAAACAAAGCCAGACAGAGATCAAAAACATGCAGGTTAGGCAAACAATACATTTCTGGGAAAAAAAATACTCAGGAGGATGTGCAGACCAAACATATAGAACTCACAAGGGTTAGGAGACTATCAAACTGCTGTGAATATGTTGAAGGCATAAGGCATAGTGCAAACAAAAGAAACCAAGAAAACAAAGCTACAAAGAGAACAAAATGAAAATTCTAGAGATTGAAAAAAATGTAGTCTCTGAAATATTCAGTTCATGGCAAAGATTAGCAAGCCTCAAACTGTCCAGGTAAAAGATGTACAAAAAAAATCAGAAAAAAATGCTCTCTATAAGGCTGAGGACATATAAAGCAACTTAGCACCTTTGTCATTAGAGACTCCAAAGGGTAGGATAGTGATAGAAAACATTTACCAATTTTTAGCCCCCCAAAATCTCAACAAATAAACACAAAGAAAACCAGTCCAAAGTTCATTATGGCAAAAATTGCTAAAACTTGCAAAAAGGAAAAATGTCTTAAAATAGCTAGAGAAAGTATATATAATTCATGCCTAAAAGGAATGAGTGTTGAATTCTCATACAATGCAAAATAGAAGGCAATGGGAGATGGTTAAATGAGCACGAAGCATCAAATTTAATTTCTATTGTGGAAAAAATTAGGCTTCAGAAATGGAAGATAAGCCAGTTTATGGTGCATACCTGTAAGCCAGCACTTGGGAGACTAGAACTTGAGGTTTGTCTTCTAGTACAGTCTGGGTTACATGATAAGACTAAGTTTCAACAACAATAGCAACAACAAAATATGACAAACAAAACAAGCTAAAAGAAAGAAAAACAGAAAAATAGAAGATAATGGCACTTCTAGTTCAGGTGTGCCACATAAACACCCAGAGCTCATGATTTACAACATAAATTATAATAAGAACAAGTGCAACAAACGAGAAGTCGACTAGTATTCTCATAATCTGTTTTGGTTCGGATGGATATAAGGAAAGTGGCTTTCTGAGAGGAGGCCAGAGGCAAGAAGACTGGCTGGAGTCTGTTCTATCTAGTCAAAATATCACTCAGGCAACTATTCAAATTAGGACATTGCAGCCAAAAGAAATGTAAGCCACAAATTACTTAAGACAGAAGTCTCAGAGAAATTGAAAGACAGTAGGAAAGATGGAACATGGAGCTCTAGAGGAATCATTGTTCAGTAGATGTAAGCAGAGCCTAACTCCACGCCAGGTACCATTAAGCCCAACACTGAAGGCCTTATCGCTCTGCTTCCTTTGGCTTGTGCATCCCTCAGACCATCACCCTGTGAAAGAAGATAATCAGAGGCCAATGGGAAAGGCAAGTATCAGAACCAGACACATCCAATCTTGCATTGCTGGTTAAGATACTAAAAGTTCTAATGGCAAAAGTGGGTGGTGTGTATAAAAGAAGACTGCAAAATAAAGATGGTTTGAAACTCCATGAAATGATAGAAAATGCCACCCACAGACATCAAAGAAAGTTCTTCAGAGTTGGGGCGAGTGACACTGTGGAAACTGGAGTCCATGTAAAATGATAACATCACTGGAAAAGATAAGCTCATGAGAAATACAATGTACATTTTTCTCTTTAAAAAAGAGAAGTCTAAGAGAAAAATTTAAGGAACAAATAATTATTGAGACTCGCTCTCATTTCCCTCCCTGGTCACTTGCGATTGAGCAGGTTTGTTCTCACCAATCAGGGAGGATATAGGGACTGGCAGATAGATGGTAACCATCCCGCAAATGGGACACTGATACCTTCCACCCCCCCCACCCACACCCACACTGCTATGTCCTACTCCTATTCTTCCATCTACCTTTGAGTCTCCTCTTATATTAAGATCTTCATTTAAAAGCCTTTTATCTTTGGTTAAGAGGTGACCTTCCATACCAATTGGGATGTAGCCAAGGGCGGTGCAGGAAAAGCAAAACTGAAAACAACAAATTCACAACACCAAAGACCCTACACTAATTACCTGGAACCAGACCAGCCAATCTCTCCCCATCCTAAAGCTCAGAGAACCTTGTGGAAGAGGGGGTGGCAAGATTATAAGAGCCTAAAGATGGGGAGGATCAATGATATGCAAGATACTCCACACAAGTTAGGGCTGCAGCAGCCAGAATTGGACTTTGCCTGACCTGCACAATGGCTGACATGTCAAAGACCCCCAAAGTCTAGAGGAGAAGGCTCCAGGCAGTAGGATCCTTAGAGGCAAGGGATTAACAGTCATAATAGAGTTCCCATGCCAACAGGGAAGCCAAGAAGGCTATGCCACTGAATCCTGAACCCTCGCTAAGGTGGAGGACTCAGAGGGAAGTTTGGCATTCATGCAAAAGGATGCTCCAGGAATGGGAGGGAGGAAGGGGGAGGCATTAGGAGAGGGGGAAAGAGGGAGTGGGGTGAAAAGAAAGGGAGAAGGGGAAGAGTGCAAGGGGGGGACGATTGTGGAGGGGAGGAGGGAGGGAGAGGACGGAGGTACCTATTGAGCTTGTATGATTAGGAAAAAAAATAAAATGTGGGAGAAAAAAATTATTGAGAAATGTGGAGCTACTGAGAAGCAGTATGAAATGTGTGCAGAAGGTCACAGAAAGAGAAAGAAATGAATATATTTATTTTTAATGTTTTTATACATGCACTAGCAGATGTCACTTGAAGGTTAGGTTTTCTTAAGCTCAACATAAACTGTTCATGCTAAAACAGTCAGTTGTTAATATTAATAAGCCAATAGAAAGGGCACAAAAGAATATTAGAACTTAAGTGATTAATAAAAGAACTCAAGAAAATTATATAAAAGAGACAGACCAACCAAGCAACCAATAGAAAACTAACAAAATAATAGATGAAAAGATCAACCAGAGTGAAAGATATCCGTAAGTGTGGTACTACCGATTCAGGGAGGCCCTAGCCTACGGATAAGCCCGACATGCCCCAAACATGTCTCAAAAGAGGAACCATACAGGCAGAGGGATGAACAACCAATGGGAAGGAAGGATGAACAACCAATGGGAAGGAATGATGAACAACCAATAAGAAGGAGCGATGAACAACCAATAAAAAGGAGCGATGAACAACCAATGGGAAGGAATGATGAACAACCAATGGGAAGGAATGATGAACAACCAATGGGAAGGAATGATGAACAACCAATGGGAAGGAAGGATGAACAACCAATAAGAAGGAGCGATGAACAACCAATGGGAAGCGGCCATCAAACCTGCCTCTGTAATGAACACTTAGTAAACAGCAAAATAATTGGTGGCTGCTCCCCTCCCCCCAGCAGAGAGGTGGCAACACCTGATTGGACCCGGACTCTATATAAGCCCAAACACTTCCTGAATAAAGTTGAATCTGCAACATACTTGTTCACTGCTGCTCCTCACCTGATTCTTGGCGTCTGGTTGGTGACCCCATTGCCGGCTCACCCATTTACCTCCAGCCTCAAGGCCCCGCTGTTTCCCCCTTACTCCCCTTGGCTGGTCCAGCGGGGATTTGGCAACACATAGTCATATTTGTGCATTCAAATGTAAATGACAAAATATATCAGAAATCAAAGAATGAGCAGCCTAAATGAAATTACTAATTCATCTCACGAAACTATATATTCACTGAATGGCAAAGGAGAGTGTGACAGTTAATTTCATTTTCTCGTCTTGACTCTTCAGAAGTGGGCACACCTAGGAAGAATTATTTAGTTAAGGCAGACTGGAAGCATGACTGTAGAAGACTGCCTTAATAATGCGATGGATGTTGGAAGCCCCAGCCCATAGTAGATGGGACGGTGTATGTCATGGGCAGATGGAATTTGGCAAGCTGAAGAGCTAGAAAGCAGCATAGGTTCTCTCATGCCTGTGTTCTTGCTGTGGCTGGGTCCCTTGGCTCCTGATGCTGGTAAGTCTCCTGCCTCAGTGAACTGTAACCTGAAATCATAAACAAGAGTAAAACTCCCTTGTCCTTTACAATGCTTGGTCACACATTTTTTTTTTTTTTAACTGCAATGGAAATGGAAAACTGAGGCAGAGAGTTTATCTAACAGATATGAGGTAGGCTGATGTCCACTGAACACTTTCCATTTTCCAGGGCTAAATTTGAATGGTGCTGTTTGCTAGACAAGACCAGCTTAGGAAAGTCTGAGTGATGGGAAATACCCGCAGGGGAGCTTTGAGTCCTCTACAATGTGTGGGTCATAGGGCAAGGGAATAGAACCAAGGATAAATGACCCATAGCAGAAACCAGGACCAAAGCAATGATTTGTATGTTGTGGCTCACATCTTTGTCTATATATGCATCTACATAATGACAAATAGTTTTTCTCTCCTGTATTCCTAATATTTTATAAGGTTTCTGATGTTGCTTTCTAAATTTAGCTTTTAGGTTATAGGGTGTCTAGGTTGGGTAATTGGGACTCATGAATATTTGGATGTTGTCATAGTTAGATGCAGTTGTCAACTTGATGGTTGAGGGTTTGAGCTCTAGGCACATTTATAGAGAATTAATAGTTGAGTTCAGCCCAGAACCTATAGGAGATTATATATTTGATGGCGGAAGGCCCAACCCATGGTGGGAGGGACTAGAAGCTGGACAGGTGAATAAAATACAGAGAGCTGGTTGAGGAAGTTGGCATCCTTCTGTATACTTGGCCAGACATGCTGGTCTGGCAAGTAAGGATTGTCCCCTCTCAACTATTATGTGGATGTGGTACAGTCAGTTTCCTCAGTTCTAGTGTTGGTGTTAGCTCTTGCTAAGTTGGACAAGGAACTGTTGCCTGAGTATTGTAAGAGAAACTCCTTGTTCTCTTAAGTGGTTTTGTCATGATTTTATCAATTATCATGCAGGCAAACTGTTGCAAGTGCCACGGTATGAATGTGAATTGGACACCCCCACTACAGGCTCTGATGTTCGAATCCTTAGCCAGTGTTAATGTTTGGAAACATTGTGGTACCTTTAAAAGGTAGAACCATGCTGAAGGAAGGCACTTTCAAAGGACAGGTCTTGATGATTGGCAGTCTGACCCTATTTCCTGGAGGAGCTAACTTTTGTTGATAATAGGGTGATGACCATAAACGATATGGTATACCTCTTCCTTTATACAAAGACCCTCTCAATGTTTTCAAAAACTGAAAGATAAAAAGTCTGATCACCCCTTATTGAAATTGCTTCTTTTTCCTCTAATAAAGCACTTAGACTCCAACAACTTAGGGAAGAAAGGAGCATTTATTTGGCTTAACAGTTATACAAGGTATACAATCCATTTATGACAGGAGTCACATAGCAGAAGTCATGACTATAGGCAAAGCAAGAGGCCATTTAAAGTCACCGACGCCACCAGTAGGCAGAGAAAGCTCATCATTTGTCTCTTTCTTTCAGATCTCTTCCAAATTTCCCTAACCTGGTCTGTATTTCAATAGTCCAGACTTCTGCAAATCACAATTTCCAAATTCTCCTGGTGGCTGGTTTCCATGTCCTGGCAAGCCAACTGTGAAATAGTTGGCAAAGTTGAGGTGGTCAAGCAAAGGGCACAGGCAGAAGGGAACATCCACACTCTCCTGTGACTGCATTTGCTGCCAACTCTGGCAGAAAACGAGTGGCTATGAAGCTCAGCTGCCATCAGCAGGTCTTAGCTGTGCCAGTGACTCTCAGCTCCCCTGGGCTTCAAGGCTATCAGTATGTCCAGCAGCTGTGACCACAGCTCCAGAAACAGTAGCTGCTGACCCTGCTGAACAGCTGCAGAGAGCTCCTAGGTTCCGCAGACACCATCTCCTTCCTTCTGTACCTCCGGTGCTGTGGGTGGCAGTAGCTTCCAGAAGTTACTGCTCTCTGGCATTATTTCCAATTCCTCTTGGAGCTTCTTTGCCTCCCAACACTGAGGATTAGGGTATTTGTATCGAACCCTCCCCTCTTGTTGGAAGATACCTAACATAGGGTTGGCTTTCCCATTCATACCCTATCTTATAGAGAAAACACAAGAGACTTACGCAGGTATAGGCTCCTTCTGCAGGAATCCATCCCATCACCACTGCAAGACAGAACAAGTCAAGTGAATAGCACACTGTTGTCTCTGACCAGACCTTGGCCAGATTCTCCAACTCCCAGGTCCTTGAATGTGCTAAACAGGTATCATATGCCCTGCATTTGAAATGTCAAAGCTAGGATGTGTTCTTTGCATGCCAAGCTGTTTTAACATAATCTTACATATCCCTTATGGTCCTACTATTTCAGAACATTGGTTTCTACCTAGTGGATCACCATGGGATAGTATAGTTATGTTTTCTTTTTTAAGAAATCCTAGTCCTATAGGCACAAGCATTGTATATTGAAAAGTTTCAATGTCTCCAGGTATTTTCATTTTTTTGGCACAAATATATATAGATGATTTTAGGATTAGCAGAATAGAAACTAACTTAAATACTAATGGATATAAGACTCCTTTACTAATTCTAAATATTTAAAATTTAAAAAATCAGCACAAACTATTGTATTCATATTATAATAGGTATGTCAATTTATGTCAATTTGTGTGTGTGTGTGTGTGTGTGTGTGTGTGTGTGTGTGTTTAAGAAGGAGTATTTTTACTTTAAAGAGCTTGGAACCTATCCTAGAGCTCACACATTGGCCTAGTTTCAAACTGAACTGACACAACTTCAAAGTTCCAAAGTCTGCAGTGTTTGGAGGATAATTTTCTGGGACTGACATTTGATTAACCAGACTTTTACTTATTTAAACTATAGAATTACTAAGTAACTCAGAGTTGATATGCTTAGTTCATCTGGGAATTCCATAACAAATGGGCTTTTGTTGGCCAGATAATTTTATGGACATGCATAGTTTTGTTTCCTCTTCAAAAGGAAATTTTACTTCTATTCTATGAGACTCAGTCAAAAACCTTGAGAGGAACAACAGAAGGGACACAAAGATAAGACTTGGAATACAAAGTCTCTTAGACTGTTAAACAACACATACTCTTTTTACAATGATAATCACCAAAATGATTATTTCTATCATAAAAATTACTAGTCACAATGTATATTGTTGAAGTGAAATTAGCCTCTGTTAATAGCTGTTGTAAGAGTCTGGATGGGTCATGTATGTATACCATGTATATACACACCGGCATACAGGGTATAGAATCTGTAGGTGTGTATAATCTATAGGTAAGTTACAGAGACTATAAAAGTGCAATAATTTACTTGAAGATAGGAAGCTAATAACTCACAGTGGCAGGATTTAGGTAGATGTTTAACAAAAAACTAAATTTGATATCTCATGGTTGTTTTGCATCCCAGTCCTGCAGATAATTCTCTTCATGCCCTTGTGGTTATTGCTGCCTTTAACTCAGCCTCTTCCCGTGTGAAAGTCATGGAGTGATTTCAGAATTAAACATGACAAAACATATAGCACATAGAGCATACTGTCAGTCATCTAGTAACTACTCCAAATATAAGGCCTTTTTATTGGTATTACCCCACTTTCCTTGAAGTGAAAATTACTAAGACCGATGCTTAGACTTCTGTCACTAATAACTACACACGAATGACTTTTAGGAAGGGTCCTTAACTTCTGAATTTCAGTTCTTTCATCTGCAAAATGGTGAAATTCTTTTCTAGCTTTGGTTGCAGCCAAGATGAATTGCAAGAGATTAAGAATGCAAATGGAAAATGTTTTGTGCACAAATGCACTACAATTTTTTTTGAGAACTTCGCCTTCCTTAGGATTTATCTATTTTAAGATTAAGATGTTGTCTCATTGAAAGCTTTGATTCATTTATACAACTGGCACAACTGGAGGTGTCTACAGGAAAGGGTGTGTTTGAACCTCGTTGCCGGTTCCAATATCTCTTCCTTTTCCCAGAGAAAGGCCCAAGGTAGCAGTCCAGCAAACTGGACATGTTCTCACCATTTGTTTCTCCGGGGAGAGGAAGGGACATCAAATTGGAGCCCGGAGCTGACGCAGAGGATATTTCTTGGTATCTTCAACTTGAACTTCACTGACAGGAATGGCTGATTTATAGTCCTAAGAACTCTTCACTAAGTCCCTTGTCATTGGATGCTGCATTCATTTGGTGATTTTCCAGGCATCTCAAAATCCTTCATGGAAAGAGGTGGTTCATAGATATAAATATGTGGGATAAAAATAGTATCTTTCCTTTCATCTGAGTACAACTGTTTATTCAATGCAGCCAAGATGAATTGAGTTGTGTGTGTGTGTGGAGGTCCCACTGCATTAACTCTTAAATGATTAATATACAGGTAGATAATATGTTCCCCTTCCAAAAGTGTGTCTCTTTACAATTCCCTTCAATCCATCTACCTTCTGGGTTTAGGTCCCATTCACCAGAGTTAATGTGATAGGTTCTAAGTGCACCTTCTTAAGCTGCCCACCATCTTAAAATTCAATATCTACCTTGTAGCAGGGGGACGTGTTTCAGATGTATATCTGAGCATGTTACTCTCTTTCCATTTCTCCCACGCCACCCCATGCATAACTTCTCCAGACCAGTACTTTTGGAAGTCTTAGCTTTCTACAGCCATCATTGCTGAATCTGACAAGAAACATTCATAGCTCCACTATGCCCATTTCATCTTCTGTTTGTTGCCAATTTTACAGATTCCCAGCCAACTGGGGGTCACTTAAGTAGGATCTGTAGGTCTGCTTTTTTATTTTTTCCTCTTCTTTGCTTTGAAGATTTCTATTCATCTTTCCAGGATGTGCCACTTTGAGTTGCCTCTGTTGTGAGAACTTGCTTGCCCACCCTGACTGGTCCACTGCCTACATGCTTTTATGGCCCCAGACTCTCATCCATCTCTGAAATGACACCTGACTATTAGCCTGTAGTATCTGTAGCCATGTCTGTCCTTCACAAAGCCTGTCTCTTTGAGACACCCCCCCCCTTTTTTGAGTCATTTAACACCAAGCACAGGGTTTAGCAATGAACGTAGGTAGACAACAGTGACTTAATGTTTAAGTTATGGGTCAAGACTGATTAGATGAGAACTCACTGTCAGTACTTACCACTTGTGAAATCTTGGGATAGAAAGCTGCTGCCCCCTGACCTTAGTTTTAACATCTCTAAAAAACAGGAAGACAATAACAGAATACTTGTTTGGTTGGGATATCAAGATATTGTAAAAAATAAATTTATACATGTGAAACTTTTAAAACAGCATCTGATGTAGTCCTATACTCTGGGTTCCTCCCTTCCTCTTTCTTCTTCTCTTCCTTCTCTTATTTTTCCTGTTCCTTCTCCTCTTCTGTCATCTTTTCCTCTTCCTCTGCCTCCTTTTTCTCCCCCCCCCCCATTAATCTGTTCAGAAGCAGAGAAGCTAAGGTGTGAAGAAAGTGCTCAAGAAATGTTTGTGAGAACTAAAGGATCTTGGATCATCTCCCCCACACCAGTGTTTTCCTGTTTAATCTCATTAGGAAGTCTCACACGCGCATGCGCACGTGTGTGTGTGTGTGTGTGTGTGTGTGTGTGTGTGTGTGTATGTGTGTATGGTGAGTGTGTGTGTGAGACTTCTTCAAGATAATCCATCTTTATTCCCAAATCAGTAGATAAGATACCAGACCAAGCCAGATAGTTTATAACAGCACAGCTACCACAAATTATTTGGAAAAATCCTTCAACTCTCTCCCCTTTGGTGTCATTGTGCTTAGAGGGTGAAAGTAAGTTAAATCATGAACTACAAGTATTTCACATTTTATTAGTTGTGTGTGTGTGTGTGTGTGTGTGTGTGTGTGTTGTGTATTTTCATATGCCTGTGGGCATATATTGGGCAAATGCATATGTATGTTCATTGCACGTGCATGTAAAGGACAAAAGTTGATAGTGAATGTCTTCCTTAATCGTTCCCCATTTTATCTATGGAGGAAGAGTGTCTCAACTGAACCTAAAGTTCACTAATTGGCTAGTTTAGACAGGGGAAACCCCTGTGTCTGTCTCTCTAGTGATAACATTACAGGTAGCTTCAATGCCTGCCTAGCTTACACATGAGTTCTAGGCATCTAAACTCTGGTGGTCTTCATTCTATATGTGTTTGGGGGGGGTTAATGGGGATGCCTTATCCATTGAACCATCTTCTCCAGCCCCAGTTATGGATTTTTTTAGTGGTAATTAATTAGTGGTAATTTTTTAGTGGAATTTGCATTAAATATAATATATCTATAATTTATATAAATATAATTTATGTAAATAAAAGTTTATATAAATATAATTAAATATAATATAAATTAAATAATTCACATTTATGACTCTTTTAGATCTGGGGATACTAGTTATATAAACATAAAGCAATAATAATTACCTACAAGTCAAGTAGGACAGGCTGTTGGTTGGTACTTACATTTAATTAGGACGGGATGATACTAGTGATAAAAAGGGTTCACACTCAGTGTGGGGATTCAGCCTTTGCTCTGTCCATGAATGCACAGACTGGAGTTCCCAGTTGTCTCTCTCACTGTCCTTCACTCTTTTCTTTTTATTTCTTTGGCTTCTTAAACTCTATTGTAGTAAGAACACTTAACAAAATTTCGAATGTATAATGTGATATTGTTAATTTCAGGGTCAGTGTTGAGCAGCAGTCTCTGGAAACTTTTCATCTTACATAAGTGGGGTTTTATGCTCTCTGAGTAGTAACTCCCTAGGGCTCTCTGCTCAGCTCCTGTGAGCCACCATTCCATTCCGAGTGTTTGAGTTTGACAGTATTAGACAACTCATCCAACTGCAATCACACAGTGCTTATCGCGTTGTCTGGCTTGTATTACTCAACATCATGACCTCAAGGTTTATCCAGATTGCTTCATATTGCAAGATTTCTTTCTTTTATGGAGAGAGAGAGAGAGAGGGAGGGAGAGGGAGAGAGAGAGGGAGAGAGAGAGAAAGAACATGCATGTCATGGGAAATGGATGGAAATCATTTTCTGAAGTCAACTCTCTCCTTCTACCCCTTGAATTTCCGGGGATTGAACTCAGGGTACCAGGTTTGTGAAGAGATGCTCTACCCTCTGAGTTATATCACAGGCCCCAGTTTCTTTCTTTTTCATTGTTAAATGCCAGCTGACTCTCATGAACAGTTGTGCTCATAAGCCACTCAATTTTTACTTTTTTCAGAATAAAACAAAATAGGAAAGATACTTAGGAAAAATTCTGAAGGCATATTTTTAGACTACCATAAACTTATTGCCAATATTTTCAATGGGCAACTCAAACTAATTTGACAAAGTGTCTTTCAACCAAAGTGTCTTTCAAGTATAATTACAGCTCCATCAATTCATGGAATTGATTACAGTGAACAATTGCAGTGTTCATGTAGATAATAAATACCTTCATATAGCATTTTGTCAGCTATTAAATAAAGTTTATCGTTGTGTTTAGAAATATAAGTAGAGAGTATAAGAATAAATGCAAAGAGCTTTTGATGGATATGTCACTTTGTGGGTGATACACTACAATCATGTCTATGGCATTGGAATTTGGAGACATGGTTTGCTATCTTTTAGAGAATGAACGGGAGCTATTGGAAGTCTATCTAGTAAGTTAGGTAAAAGTTCTGTTGAGAGAGTGCTCTATTAATGATTAGATTCAGACAGCTGTCACTGAGTTCTTTACAACACTAACAGTTTCTTATCTATGCATTTGTTCAATTGAGTCCCTGAAGCAAGTTATTTACATTTGCCACGCTTTCATGGAATCCCGATGATTCTACTTCCCTGTGATTGCGTGGTTTGAGAACAGCAGTTGGAGATAAGAGTTATATGCCCACCTGACACCAAATCCAGGTCTCTTGTTTGCTTTCTTTCCAAACCAGACTCTTGACTGCAGGAACTCCAAAGATCCTTTTGGCTAGAACACATTCTGAGTTGTGATGTATTATCAGCATCTTGTATAGGCTGTCCATTCTACTGCTAAGTGCTGGCTACTTCTTTGGTGCTCCATAGCCCCTGGAAAAACATGGAGGGCAGAAAGAGATTAAGCAGAGGGGGCAATTAATTTCAGTTCACTTGGGTAAATGTTTCACAATATCTTTGGGTTTTCCTCTCTCCTTTGATGAATGGTTCTAACCTCTTTTTGACAGATTGATCTTGAGTGCTGGGCATTTTTCTCTCACCACATTAGCTGCCAGTTTTCCAACCTTTTCCCTGGGGCTGAGATGAAGCGAGAGGTATGTTTTTGGTAAGTATGTCTTGCCTGAGCGGTGGAACCAGGCTGAGAGTTGAGAAAGCCCTTCTGTGCTCAGCGTCTGCTTTCATGTCCTGGAAATCCTGATTTATTTCAGGACAGGGAAAATCTGAGCCAGCTTGCAGAGTGGAAATTAAAATCCTAAAGCTATGTATGAAAATCGAATATTCCAAATGGCCTGGTTTAAGCATCACCCTGTGTCGTTGATCAAATGTAAAAGTTCTTGAAAAGAAATGGGGATTTATGACTAGGCGCAGGACTGGAGTGAGGCTTGGTGAATATTTATGGGTAACTTCAAGGAATTCCTCTGACAGTACTTGGGTCAGCTTTTGGAACCTCGGTTTCTGCTTTGGCAATTTCAAGCCTACAAACACTTATAGATTGAAAGATATTTGGGTTTGGTTGTAGTCTGGAAGCTTCTGATTGGGGGGGGGAGGAGCCATTCATTTTTATTTGGACGCATTTGTCACTCTGGCTATAAATATGCATGCGTTGCTTTAGAGTCCTTTGGATTTATGTTTGTGGCTTTCTTGAGGACAGAAACTTTGCTTTGTTTATCTGTGGGTCCCCATATTTAATGTCATCTTTGGAGATCAGGAGGCCATTAGTACACCACTGGTTCATGTCACAGAATGTGTATCTGTGTG
Source organism: Typhlomys cinereus (assembly GCA_023101885.1). Taxonomy (NCBI): domain Eukaryota; kingdom Metazoa; phylum Chordata; class Mammalia; order Rodentia; family Platacanthomyidae; genus Typhlomys; species Typhlomys cinereus. Next base: position 394,693 of record JALPQD010000820.1, on the reverse strand, counting down.
TACATGTGCGCACATGTGTGTGTGTGCCATGTGTTCCCACGAATGGATCACTCATCTCTCCACTATATTTTAATTTTCTTTCACTCTCGTCTTTCCCTAACTTAACAGCAGGTGGAAGATGTTAGTTACTCCATGTGTGAGACCTATCTGAAGTGTCCTATCTCCTGTGCACATACCTGTAAGCTGTCCACTCTGGCGTCCCAGGTCCCACACCCCCAGAAAGGACTTGTCCTCTCACTGCGGTGAGGTCCGCTGTGCAATCCACCATACCCCGCCACTATGCAATGAAATCAAAGCAAGGAGGAAGTGTAGAGACTTGTCTGAGCTGAAACAGTCATGTATCATTTCAGCCCAAGGGTTTCTTTTTCGTTTCTTTTCATGATAAAAACTCACGACCTGTGCTTCTCTTGTCTCAGCTGCCTGGGTGTTGACATGACAACTTTGTGCTGCCTTGCTCAGTCTGAGCTAAGTGATTTGTAGCTCCTTAAATTCTTCTCTGAAGGCAAAGCTTCTCCTTCCTCTTGGCTGTGACGTGTGTGTCCTTGCTTATAGTCATCTCTAGTCACTAGCATGGTCCAGCACTAGGAAGACGAGGTACAGGGTATCCTGACTGCTCATTGGAGTGAATTATTATACTATTCCTTACACATAGAGGTTTTAGAAAAGGGACTCTAGCCATTTAGCGGGCTTCACTTCCTTGGTTACCAAAGATTTTCCCATGCCCTCTGCTTCCTTTTGTCTACCAGAGACAATTCTTGGATAGAAGTTTGGAATGTGTCTTAGATCTCTCCATGTCATTTCCATTCATTCTATCATGGTTCCCTTCTTTCCACAAACACTGTGCAAATACTATGAGAAATAAGAGCAAAACAAATACTGAAAGATGGAAAGGGAGAGCTAGTCATCCATTCTCTCCCAAGGAACATAAGGATAAGACCACTGTTCCTTTGTTCAGATGATGGCAGCTGTATCCATAGAGCAGCACACAGAAATTGTCTTTTATCTCCATGACATCTTGATACCTAGGTCTGTTTCCCTGGGACCAAGGGAAGAATGGACCAGGTTTGCTGTGGGTGAAAGGGACTTTTCCTTTGCACCATTCAATGATATTTGAACCCTGTATTTGACATTTTTATTTTCTCAATCTCTACAACTTCTTCTCAAGAAAAAAAAAAAGATCATGTGGTGTCAAAATAGACAAGTCAAGGGCCAACTGACAGTCTCCCTTTGTAAGCTGAGTCTCAAGTTCAGGGACTGGATTTTCTAAGCACAGTGTGATATGCTTAGAACATGTGTGAGAACCTTCAAGTCTTTTGTGTTGTGATCTCAACGTATCCTTGGACATGTTTGTGTGTTTATCCTCATTTTGCAGTTGAGGAGTTAAGACCATGGAAGAAATAACATTCAAAAAATTAAATGAATTCCCTAATTAGCAATGGGGAGTCTGGGATCTGGGCTTTTGCTGCTTGACTGCCAAGTCACTTCCTGGGTACCAGTTTCAGCTTCTCCTTAGCTCTCAGCTCCTACCTACCTTGCAAGTCTCCAACATTGCTTTCATCCTGTAGATCTCACTGCCTTAACCTTACATCCTCTCTCCACAGTTGCCTTCCTGCTGCCCACTATCTTCTATAAAGTCATAGAGGGTTAAGACCAAAAGCAGCCACTGGGAACACTCCATAAAGATAGGAGCTAAAGAATATTGTTTTGTATGAAATTTCTAGCACTCCAGAGAGCATTTGAAGTTTCAGAAGGTGCCAAACAAATGCATGCTAAAAATATGGCTTAAAAATATACCCAAAGGGGCCAATGAGATAGCTCAGCAGGTAAGGCACTTGATCACAAACCTAGCTACCTGAGTTTAACCCCTAGAGCCCATATGATGGAAGGAGAGAGCTGATGTCTGAAAGTTGTTCTCTAACCTCCATCCATAAACCATGGCCACTGTTACACTGGTGGTCATCTATTGCCATGGTGATTTTTATTGCAACTTGCAGATCTTATCAGTTGATGAGTCCTGCGACCACTCAACTGGTCCCTTTTGAATTTTCTGGCTCTTACAGTAATTCCAAGCCAAATACATTGACAAGGACATCAGTGCTAGCATCCACATATAAGAGAGAACATGTGATGTTATTCTTTCTGTAAAGACCTTGCTTATGTAGTGAGTTAATATATCTATAGCACAAATTAAAATTTCATTATGGCACTTCTTAGTGCTTTTTGAAATCCTGGTATGGTACATCATTATACTTAAGATTTTCCAACTATATTTTAGTAATCAATCTTGGGTCTTGAATTGCTATGATATTTTAAAATATTCGAAACGCAGATAAAAATAATTACATAAAGAATTAGTCTGGAAGAAACCGGAGTGTCTAATGTGTGCGAATGTGAATCAGCTATATCAGGCACTTATTAGCATCTCTGTGAGTTCAGGGTTCAAGGGTCAAAGCTGGGAATTGAGAGTGCAAAGTTCTGGTTCTATAGGGAACTCTGATCATCTCTCTAATCTCGAACAAGCCCCTTGCACTCTCTGAGGCTAAGATTTCTCTTCTTTTAAAATGAGACAATTGGGATATATCTCAGGCTCCACTAAAATTTTAAAATCATTGATTCTCTGTTAATGTGTGCTGGCATTTGGGAAGAGTTTATACTCCCCAAGAGGGCATATGTAGCTTTGAGAGGTAACAACAAACACAAAGTGAAGTCTCATGTACATGGTTTCTCTGGAGACACTATGGAACTAGACCATGTGGTCTAGCATCTTCTTCCAGGAGACTCCTGGAGCAGCGGCTCACATCTCAGTCCCAGGGACATGTCCGCAAGCAGTCGTGACTTGCAAGCATTGAACTGAATGAACCCAAAGGAACATTTCAGGTTTGCTCTTGGCAGAGACTTCTGTTCCCTGCTCCCTAATGAAGGCCTGAAAGTCCAAGCAAGGCCTCACATGGCTCTTCTTGGCAGATGCCTCTCTCTTTAAACAATGGCTGGATGCGTTCTGTTGAATAAAAAGAGGAAACATATGGACTGAATTTCCCTCAAGTGCACTGTGGCGGAGGAATGGATTGGAGGCTGGCTGTGGGAGGCAGGGGAGAAGGGAAGGCTTTGGCACCACAGACAGTGGAACTCAGCAAAATAGGGGTCTCGTGGGAAGTGGCAGGGTGGGGAATAAGAGGTCAACAGCAAGCTGTGGCCAGGTGTGCTGTAAGGTAGCCATAGCGCTTCCGGCCTTTACAGAGGACCCTTGGGGTGAGAGAGGGTGTGGCACTACCGACTCAGGGGGGGCCCTAGCCTGGCTCCCGAATTCAGGATAAGCCTGGACATGTACAGACATACCCCAGACATGTCCCAACAGAGGACCATGCAGGCAGAGGGATGAACAACCAATGGGAAGCGGCCATCTAACCTGCCCCTGCAAAGGACACCTAGTAAACAGTTAAATGACTGGTGACTGTCCCCAGAGGAGGGATGGCAACACCTGATTGGACGCCGACCTTATATAAGCCCAAACATGCTTGATGGATTTGAATCTGCGACAACTCGTCCACTGCTTGCTCCTCACCTGATTCCCAGGGTCTGGTTGGTGACCCCGTCACCGGCTCGCCCATTCGCCTCGAGCCCTGAGTCCCCGCCGTTTCCCCTGCTGGCCCGGAGGGGGATTCTGCAACAAGAAGGGAACGATTCTACAGGTAAATGGGCAAGAGGCAGTTACTGAGTCAGACAGAGGCATCCGGCATTCAGAGTGTCCTCCAGGCTTTGAACATCAAGGACTCTTTGCGGAAGATGGATAGGACTCCATCCTGGGTCTTGTGCAATGGGACTGAAAACTTGGAATTCTCTTCTTCTTTCTTCTTTCTTCTTCTTCTTCTTCTTCTTCTTCTTCTTCTTCTTCTTCTTCTTCTTCTTCTTCTTCTTCCTCTTCCTCTTCCTCTTCCTCTTCCTCCTCCTCCTCCTCCTCCTCCTCTTCATCCTCCTTCTCCTCCTCCTCTTCTTCTTCCTCCTCCTCCTTCTCCTCCTCCTCTTCTTCTTCTTCCTCCTCCTCCTCCTCCTTCTTCCTCTTCTTCCTCCCCCTCCTCTTCTTCTTCCTCTTCCTTTTCCTCCTCCTTTTTTTAGGGGGGAGGGGAAGGATTAAGTAGAATTTATTAGAGGAAGAAAAAACAGAACTCTGGACTCCAGACATGGAGTTCCATGAGGGGCAGGTGCCCCAGAGAACTCAGACTCCTGGCATGGAATCTACGAGGTGCAGGCAACTGGAAAAGAACTCGTGGACTCCAGTGTGCAATGCCGTGAGGGGCAGGCATTCTGCAGAACTCATGGACTCCAGGCATGGAGTCCATGAGAAGCAGAGAGCTAGAAGTGAGCTCATGGACTCCAAGTGTAGAGGGCTGTGAGGGGCAGGCGGCCTGAAAACTTGGAACTCTTTATGTTTAATCAAAACAACTTTAAACAATGGGTGAGAATCCCACTACTGTTGCCAAATTGTGCAGGACTCCTTAAATGGAGATTCTGACGGGGCTCTCATCGTGGTAGATGCATGTGCAGATGGTAGCTGGAAGACAAGAGAGGGAAGGGTAGGCTGTGGTGAGAGCGACGAGCGTATCTGTGATCTCACGATCGCTGGGCTTCCACAAGCCCCACCCCATCCCCTTTCTTGGCTTTACTGCCTGAGTTCCCTGCCACCAGATCCAGCCTTACAAAATCACCGTGTCTCAGGACCCACAAGCCACTCAGTCATGAGGAATTGGAAGAATCTTTCTGCCCCATCAATTATGAGTAATTGCTAAATGGTAGCTGTTGTCTTGACTCCACCTTCAAACTCATCAGCCCTTTCCTCTGGGAACCCTGTGCCTTACTTCTTTCAGTATACTAACAACAGTGAAAGACATGCCTACTTCATTCCTTTGAGTCAGATTTTCTGTGGCCTTGAACAGTATTTAATTGACATGTTCCTCTTTTTTTCTTTTTAAAATGTTTTATTTATTGTGTGTGTGTGTGTGTGTGTGTGTGTGTGTGTGTGTGTGTGTGTGCATGAGTGTGTGTGTGTCAGTATATCAAAGGGCACTGTGCATTCCTGTGAAGGGCTAAGGGTGACTTTGGGAATCATCCTGGATCACTTCTACCTCTTTGCTACACTTTGATTTTTCCCAGGCTCTGCCCACCAGGGCCGGAAGTGGGAAGTGCAGACTGCTGTTTCTTTTTCTGCCTGGAACCCTCGAGGGACCTGGGATGTGAACTTCTGCTTGCAGAAACAGAGTCTTAACCCCCTGAATCATCTCTCCAGCCCCGTGGCCCTCTCTCTTGAGCTTGATGTTGAATTGCCAGCTCACTGGGGAGGATGTTGCTTCTTGTCCTCAGGCTGCTTTTCAGACTCCTGAATTTCTTTTAGCCTGATTTTATACCTTCCCCAGAACAGTATGTCCCAAATGAACTCACTATTGAAGATTTGCTTATGCCCTGTATTTCTTCTCCTACAGTCTTTACTTTCTCATTCAAGAAAAATTAGTGGATTTCTTTCACTTGCTTCACTCAACTATACAGCACTGATTTTATTGCATTATAATTACCCATGGACTACTTACTGCAAAGGACAGAAATTAGGTATACTCTATAACTGAGTGATCACCATACAATAATCCTATTCATATGTTTTTATTGCCTACCAATGTATATGAGAAACTGGGATCCCAAATAAGAAGACAAAGGTACTAGATGCAAGTTCGTTGCATGGATGGAATATTTAACTCAGTGACCTACTTTTGAACTCAAGAAATTATTTCACTTCAAGAATTTCAGTGATTTAATGAGATCTACAAAAAAGTATTTTAGGGCAAAAGTGATGTTTAATTTATCTTCAAATTTCTGATGCCTAAGATAGCAGCTGGCATGTGTTAGGCAATCAATATATGTGTTGCTTTGAGCTGGAAATTAGTTGTAGAGACCATACATCTGGATCATGGAAAAGTTGAGGCTTTAAGCAGTTATCATGGGGCCAGAGGGGTAGCTCAGTGGATAAAGAACCTGTTCAAAAACCTGGCAACCTGAGTCTGATTCATGGAAGTCCCCATGGTGGAAGGAGAATATTGACTTATGAAAATTGCCATCTGACCCCCACCATATATTGTAGCATCTCTCTTGTACTCATAAATAAATAACATTTAACATTTAAACAAAAGCCCTGTGGTAAGACTGAATCCTAACTAAGAATGCTCAAGGGAGTATAAAAAGGTGACATGACAATGTTCCTTAAATTTTCATCTTGCAGACAGTTCTTATCTGTTTCCTTCTCTTCCCGGATGTCTCTCTTTGTTGTCCTGTCCAAATCACGTCCAAACACTTAAAAATATGTAGTGGCTTAGCATTGAGCAAGTCATTTCCTCTCTTTTAAAATAAATATTCCAGGTTTTGAAAGAACACCTCTAAGTACCAATTTTACAATGAAGCTTATTTAGGAGAGGATGTCTATAAAAAGTTTTTCATGTCCCTTGGATGACTCAGGAGTCTGTGCTTTTTGAAAGGACTTAATATACACACGGATCTGAAAAAGGTCTGGAATGTAATGGTTACAGGTGGTAGAATACAAAAAGCCTGCAAAAGGAATGCCGTATTCTTTTGCTGTTTTGTTCTCCTGCCCATGAGGGCTCTGTGCAAATTGTAGCTGCCTGCTTTTCCTCACAGGTCCTAAATGTCTACTTAAGGGATTAGCAGTCTTATCCCATGAGGATCAAACTGGACAACAAACTTTGGTCTTTGTTCACAATCATATACTATCATTCAACTCTGCTATTGTACCATGAAAACAGCCATAGACCCTTATCATGTTCATATGTCCCAGTAAAATTTTATTTATAGATACTAACCTTTGAATTTTCCAAGATTTTCATGTGTTACAAGACATTATTGTTCTTTTTAAGGAAACTTTAAAAAATTTAAAGAACAGTCTCAGCTTGCAGACTATAAAACACAGAAGGGCCAGATTTGTTCTGTGACATATAGCTTGTTCATCCCAGTTTCAGTTAATGATAATAGTAATAATAGCAACAATTTACCATTTACTATCATGAGGAAAGCATTATAATATTTCATCATTTATTTTATTTTTTATTTTCCCAGTTTTATAAGAATATTGAGTGCTTATCCCCACTTCCTTCTATCCCCCTTCCTTCCATTTCCCTCCCTTCCCTTCATCCATCCATTCCACTTCCTCGCACCCTCCTGCCTACCCACTTGCATGGACCCCAGGGTTTCTCTGGCTTGTCTATTCTTGTGGGGTCTCAGACCTCTGTAACATACCAAGTTGCTCCTCCTTGGGCCACCCTACTGACAGGGCCATTCCCCTTCCTTTACTTATCCAGCTCTAGTCCCCAAGGTTTCTACTGTATGTTCTTACCTCTCTTGAGTTCCTTGGTAATCTGTGGAGGCGTGTTAGTATATCAGTAATTATGCAAGTCTGGTAAGGACAAGTCTCACTGTAGTAAGCTCCTAGATACAGAAGTCCTGACTTGAATGGAATGTTTTGTCCACAGTGGACCTTCCCATCTTGAGGTTCTTATAATCTTACCACCCCCTCTTCTGAGAAGTTCCCTAAGCCTCAGAATTGGGAAACATTAGGTTGGCCTAATTCTGGGTGAGTATTGATGGGTTGTCGGTACTCTGCATTATGGCTGTTCATTGTTGACCATATCACTGCTCTTCTACTGCCCTAGGCTGCATCCTGTCAAGGTATTAAGATGCCCTACCTCTGCTGTAGAAGAAGACTTCTAGGCTGAGTGCTCTTCAATCTAATGGGTATAATAGCAATCTATTTACAAAGCAGTTTGGCATACTGTCTTCCCATCTTTAAGTTCATAGGCTATTTTTTTTATTGCTCTATTTCCTTCCCTTTTTTAGGTTCTTGTTCTAGTTAATGTGTTCCATTCTGACAAGTGGGTCTTGAGTTCAATCAGAAAGCTGTTGGTCATCTCCTTAATACTCATACCATTATTATACTAGTGGTCACCTGTTGTCATGGTGATTTTTATTGCAATTTGAAGATGATGAGACTTGTGATTATTTCTCTTCCCCAGTAGCTTCTATAACATCCCTTGGTACTGTTTAAACTATCCAGCAAGGAGGAAGTTCTCAGACCAATTCCAGGTGATTTATTTTGCCCATGTTCGCTGATCTTTATGTGATGCATCTTCAGTAATAGAGTCTTACTGAGAGTTTTTTGGAGAGCACCCAAGAGCAATGGGCAAAGTCTATAATGTTTGGGGGCTTTTGAGACTTCTCTGACCAACATTTTATCAGGCAGTGTCACATTCCTATTTACTTCTAGTACAATTTTAATTGTCACTGGGTTCTAATTGGACCAGCTCAGGGATTTTTTGGTTTTGCCCTGTTTTCCTCACTCTGTGATCTTCTGCATAGGGGTTGCCTATTCTTGTTCCTTATTTTAAACATGTTTTATACTGACATATTACTAGCATGGGAGGTTCCTTTGGGGTTACTTTCCACAATATTAAGGTTTTTCTGTAAGTCCCTCTGTCCCACCTATACCCCACTTCCCTCTTGCCACCCAATTATATTTCCCAATTATTATTTTTCCCAATTATTACCTCCATCACTCTACTTGCTATGGTATCCTAAATATACCCTTTAAAAGTGTTCACCCTAACTACTCCTTCCCATTTTCCCACTCATTGGTCCCTTTTGAATTTTCTAGCTCTCACAGAAATTCCAAGCCAAATACATTGACAAGGATATCATCGTTTATTTTCAAATGAAGTAGTAAACGTTCAGAAGGTGTGTTTCCTCAATGTTACAAGTTAGTAAGTTGATAAATTAAGAACAAATCCAATATCTACAATCCTTAAAAAATGTGTTTCTCCTCCCTGGGTCATGGAACTTCTTCATTTGAAGCATTCAGCTTTAGACAGCTCTCATATTTAAAGAATCATGAAGACCTTCATGATTGGCAATGGGGGATTAAGAGCAATAGGAATTACGACATCTTCTTGGTATGATCCATGCAAATTATTCCTTCCTTAGGAGACCTTGGGTAAAATTCTTGAATTTTTTGTGCCTGGTTTCCACGTCTGTAAGATGAAACCACTGAATGAAGTCTGCAGTGTCCTTCAGGGGACCACTCCTAACTGCAGGGCTTCACAACTGGCATCTAGTGGGCAGAAGCCAGGGTGCTGATAAGCATCCTGCGACAGTTCATTTCAACTTGTTCTTAACTGGACTAAGGGACACAATAGTCCCACTTTGGATATGCTGGTGAGAACATTTCCTGAGACAATAAATGAAAACTAATAGATTATCCTATTTTCAATGTGAACAGCACCATGGAGGCTGACAACCTGACTTGTTTAAGAAGGAAGAAAGGAGAAAACCAGTGTACACCAGAGCTTTCCTTTCTCTTCTTCCTTTTTCCCTCAGACACAAGGAATTGAGGATTTCTGACTGTATATTTTCATCTCTGTGGATCCACCTGCCACCATGCCCTCTTGGCCATAAATCAAGTTGTGCGTCAGAATAAATCCTTTCTCTCTTAAGCTGCTTCTTATGAGGTGTTTAGTCTCAGTGATGAAAAGAGTAATTATCACACACCAGAGTTAAGAAGTAAGCTATCCCAAATATCAGCAGTGTTTGGAATCAGAAACCTTGGACTAGTGGACTGGTAGGGTTCATACCCTTCTTAAGAATTTAAATTTCGTAAATTGTTTTTTCAGAAATCTACTTGAAACCCAAGCACCTTCTCATTTCTGAGTCATCAATTCTTCTTTTGTGTAGCAAGAGGATTCAACAGTATAAACACAGATTCTTTTTAGCTTTAAAAATGCTGTGGTTAAAAAGCGCGTAATGAACAGGGGAGTAGTAAAAACAAACATTGTGGTAGTAAATCCAAGATAACGTGAGCCATTTACAATTTTTTTTTTCAATAATAGCCAGTGTTGACCAACTTCATTATCCCCACAGGGCTGTGCGCACTCTGGAAGTCCACCAGCTGAACCCAGATTGCAGATGTCTTTTTTTTTTTTTTTTTTTCCCGGCAGAGTGTATTATAACTTTGTGAATTGGTGGCCAGCATTGAAAAAAAATGGAGTACATTCAGCAAATACACATATTTCCATTTTTCTTGAAACATCCAAAAGATCTAGCAACTCTGGGCTTAATTCTTGCCCGCAGCAGTTGTTCCCTCAAACTAAAGGAACTTTCCTTTTGAATGCTCCAGCTCAACAGAGTTTCTGCCTCATAGGCTTGAATTATTTATAGTTACTTTCACTTATTTTGCATGACCCGTCCCCTACCTTGCTGGCTGCTCTAAGGACCTGCAGTTACTGTTTCTGTCCCAGAATTATCAGTGTACTCATGGAATGCTCAGAAATGCACGTGGTGAGTCCTTAGAATTATGCAGTCTCAGAGAAACTTAAATAAATGTTGAGTATTGCAGTTGAGGCCAAGTTATCAAGAGGACGAGGACAAGATAGGAGAAAATCATTTGCAGCAGCTTGTGAAAAGATCTGGAGACCAACTAGCTAATGGGTTCCCAACTACGTGGTTCGGAGTATGACTACCCGAGAGTGACAAGGCTAGTCCTGTTCTCTCTGATGCCCCCATCCATCCAAACCATCGTGTTCATTTCCAATGTGATCTTGATAAGATGTTGAGCCGCACAGTTGTGAGTGAGATCCGAGGAATCTGGAGCATTGGTTTTGGAGAAGAGAGAACTCAGGAAGAAGGGTATTCTCAAATATTGGCACCCAGAGTTCTGGAGGACAGGAAACCAGAGGAAATGTCATGTCGGTACAAGTTCAAGACGGCCTTGGACTTGCTGCTGTTAGCCCAGAACTCACTGCACTACTTCTACCTCATCCCCCTAGTATGGGCAAGCAGGTGCATGCCACCACTCCTAGCTTAGTCCTTTCTTTGAAATTCAGTTTCCTCATAACAAGAGGATTTGGTTTTTAATATTTCCCCTTCTCTGAGAAATCCTTGATATAAAGGAAAACTAGCATTGAGGAAAACAATGTTGCTAGGTCAAATAAATTAATTCAGAATGGCTTTGGATGGGTGGATGCGGAAGCTGTAGAAACCTGGTGTTTAACGCTTCCTTGAAGCCCTTCTCCAGATCTAGGAAGACCTATCCTCCTGACATGTGCATGCTAATATTTGAGCGATCCCTTCTTCCTGAGTTCTCATATGAGCAAACTAGAGAGAAGCATGCATTTTAATACTCATATAGACCTTAGTATGGTCATGCATACCTATAACATCAGGAGACAGAAGCAGGAAAATTACGAATTGAGTCCAAACAAAACTACAAAGGTTCATCCTATTTCAATAAAAGCAACCAATCCATATAAGTGTTTAACATCCCTACAGGTTCTAGAGCCTTTATTTCCTACAGCTGTTCTTCTGGCTTTGAGATGTGAGAGAGGTTTCTTGAGATACAGTTTAGGATAAGATGCACTGGTAAAGGTGACAGATGCCACAGTTTGAGGGACCAAGGCATCACAGGGAACCGTACAGTTGTCTTGAGAGTCAGAATTTCCCATGTGGTGCCTGTCTCCTGAGTAACGCAGATGACAGATCAGGCTTTGTTCTCCTGAGAACCTTTGAAGCCCAGCACTTGCTGCCCTCACGCTCCTCTCTTTGACGTCAACTGTACGTACCTTCTCCACACTCGCATTTTGGTCGTTGTGCCAGAGGACTTTCCTGACTCTGAAGGTGGACCCTGGCTGTTCTTAAGCAGTCATGGGATGCTCCCTTCTTGTTGGTTCAGGAAGAGAGGCCTCAGTTAATCGACATGTCCTATGCCCCTGCAAAATGCAGACTGTCCAGGAAAGGACACGCCCCTTAACTTGGGCAATGAGAATCGAAAAGGGACGTCTGCCGAGGTGAGAGCAGCTTTTAGGAAAAGTTGTCTATCTATTTACTTAGAAGGAGGATGCCGAAGGAAGAGAGTCTCTTTCTTCTGCTAGATATTGTGCTGTGGATGAGAGACCTGGATCCCTACAGCCACTGCAGTGGGAACTTGAATGTATAGTTGACACATGTCACAGGCGGCGGAGCTGGGACTGCCAAGGTAGGTCGAATCTGAAACTCGCTGATCTCCTGAGCTTCTACAAATGTCTTTTTTTTTTTCCCTAAAGTGTTTGAGTTTTCTATTTCTTGAAGCACTGGGAAGTCCAACTGATATAATTATTCATCCAAATACCAAGGGCCACCTAAGAGATGGGAGCGAGGTGGGCAAGTTCAAGAGTGAATGTGTCCTCTAGCTGACCAGAGGCTCAGGGGGTGAAGGCACCTGTGTGCAAAGCAGACTTTTGAATGTTTTCCCGTGATTTCCACACCATTTCCTCTGTCTGTCTGTCTGTCTGTCTGTCTTTCTCTCATAAATCAAATATTAAAGAGTAATCCAGAGCAGCAATTCCTCTTGCTTCACGTGTCTCTTGAATCTCATAGTTACCTGTTTCACCTTAGCGTCTGTGGCCGTCTGTCCCTAGGCTAACACACAGGATCAGGCTTCTCCAGGGCAACCAGAAACATGCTTGACTGTTTGATGCTGGAAGTCACAAGCATCTCATGGCACGTGGGGAGTCAGGTGGACACCGCGCCACAGCTGAAGTCTGACTTCTTTAGCCCCTGCCTGGGGCCCAGGGGACATAGTCCAGGAGAGTTGGGGGGGGGGGCAGGGAGGGATTCTATATGACTGAAACTTAAAAGATAAGAGGGATCTGACGAATCCATTTTTTCTTTTTTCTTTCCTCCCACAGACTCGACTGGAACACCTTCAAAAAGCCTTACCATGGCATTCCTGCCTTGAGGTCAGCTTCCAGAAAAAAAAAAAAAAAAAAACAACTAAAGAAATGAATGGTGAAAAGTTTAGAGTGTTGTCTGTGTGTGGTTTTAATGTTTAGACAATCTGGTCTTCTCTGAAGGCCGACAGTCTAAGTGGAATGGACGCCATCAGTTGGGATGTTTAAGAGCCCAGAAGTACATGCGTCCAGGCCCCAGCTCTGACCTTTGCTAATGTGCGATCTTGTTTCCCTTTGTTAAACTCCATAGTCTGTCTTTGTCACTTTTAAGTAATGAGTATGCCACTCCTCTTTTAGGTGAAGGTTAAAGAAAATAATTCCTGCAGGAAACACTTGTCGCAGGGTTTCTCAGGCGCTACACTACTTTAGTCTAGGGAACTAACTCCTTTGGGAGGCTGATATGTGTATTGTAGCAGGCTTGCCAACATCTGTGGTTTCTATGAAGCAGATGTAGTAGCCTCCACTCAACTGTGACAATCAAAACTATGTATACATTGCAAATGTGCCTTGAGGCACAATTTCCTTTCTCAGAGAAAAATTCACTTATCCTTAGCTGACAATCAGTGCCAAATGCTGGACATATTAGCAAGGTCTAATTAGAACGTATGTGTATGACTTAAGTCCTGTGAAAACCACCAGTACTATCACCCACCCCAAACGTAACATTAGGAGTCCTCATGAGAATAAGGGTGACTCTGTTAGGTGACTGACTCTTGGATGATTTGTTATGCACCAATGAAAAACAAATTAGTCGAAAACCCCCCTCCATCCATGTGGCCATCGGCTTTAGGATGTGATTATAGACAGAAGCTGGAAGATAGGAGAGATGAGAGACAAGAGGAGGAGAGAAGAAATAGTTATTGAAGGCAAAGAAAGAAAGGGCCAACATTGACATGTAGGGGAAGAACTCTGCTGATTTGGACAACAAAAAAATGCATGAGATGAATTTGTTCAGTCTGGCTAAGGAACTCTTTTTTTAATTTTTTTTTTTATTTCAGCTCATACAAACTTATTAGGTACACCAGTTCCCTCCCTTCCTCCTCCTCCCCCCCGTACCCCCTGTTCCCCTTCCCCACCCTCTCCCTCCCCATCCCCCAGTGCCTCCCGCCCCAATTCCCAGAGAGTCCTTTCTTGTGCACGTCTGATTTTCCTCTGGGCCCTCCTCTCCGATGACGTACAAGGACCCAGTGGCCTTTCCCTGAACCCTTTCCTGTGTTCCCCTTAGGTATAGGAACACTGCTGTGGCTGCCAATCCTTTACCTCCAAGGCTCTTGGTGCCTTTAGCAGATGCTAGACTTTGTGAGGTCAACAGTGTGTTGGACAATGCGCAGGGCATGCAAAGTCCAATTATGATTCCTTCAGCCCTAACTAGTATAGAGTATCTTATATATCATTGCTCCTCCCATCCTTTTGCTCTTACACTCTTACCGCCCCCTCTTCCGCAAATTTCCCTGAGCTTCAAGATGGGGAGAGATTAAGCTGGCCTAGTTCTAGGTGGTTGATATAGAGTCTCTGAAGTTCTGGATTGTGGTTTGTTGATTTTCTTTTGCAGTTTTGCTGCTCCTGCAATGCCCTTCACTCCATCCTGGTGGGCATTGTATGTTACCCCCTGGCCAGAGACAAAAAGCTGTTAGAGTCTTGTGATAAAAGCACATTCAAAGGTAGATGTAATAAAAGTGGGAAACCATACTAAGGGAGGGGTCTATCACCCATTTGCAAAATGGTTACTTTTTATCTGCCAGACTATATGCCCTCCTCTTCTGGTGAAATCACACCCCCTCAGTAGTAAATGATCAGGAACAAAAGTCTGTGAACTTAATCAGATGTCTCATTACTTATTTGGGTCCTTGGTGGAGGCCTATTTTCCCTGCTGTAACATGGTCCCTTCTCTCCTTCTTTCTGGTGTGGCCCTCCTACCCCATCCCTCCTGTTCATAATCCTTGGAATTACTGTCTCTAGGTGGGCTGGGTGGGTTTGGTACTAGGAGCCACCTATTAGGGAGTACATATGGCGCTTAATTTTCTGGGTCTGGGATACTTCGCTTAATATAATTGTTTCTAATGACATCCATTTCCTGGCAAATTCCAGTAATTCATCATTTTTGATGGCTGAGTAGTACTCCATTGTATAGATGTCCACAGTTTCCTTATCCACTCGTCAACTGTTGGACATTTGGGCTGATTCCATGACTTTGCTATTGTAAACAGTGCTGCTATGAACATGGTCGTGCTTGTGCTATCGAGGTGAACCTCTGCTGTATGGGGGGTTATTCCCAAAAGTGGAATAGCAGGGTCATATGGCATTTCAATCTTTAATTTCTTTAAGAATCTCCAGACGGCTCGCCAGAGTGGCTGTATGAGCCTGCATTCCCACCAGCAATGTAGGAGAGTTCCCCTCTCTCCACATCCTCTCCAGCATTTGTCGTTGTTAGTATTGTGGATTTTTGCCATCCTGACAGGGGTGAGATGATATCTCAGGGAAGTTTTGATTTGCATTTCCCTGATGGCTAAGGAAGTGGAGCATTTTTTCAGATATTTGTTAGACATTTTAATTTCATCCCTGGTAAAGTTTCTTTTAAGTTCCAGGGCCCATTTTTTAATTGGGCCATTGGTTTCCTTGGTGTTTAGTTTTCTAAGTTCTTTGTGCACTCTGGACAGCAGAGTTCTATCAGATGTATGGTTAGTGAAGATTTTCTCCCATTCTGTGGGTTGCCTTTGAGCTCGTATTATAATCTCTTTATCTGAACAGAAGCTCTTTAATTTCACAAGATCCCAACTGTTGAGAGTTGGTAGCAGTGACTGTGCCATTGGGTGTCTGTTTAGAAAATGTTGGCCTAGCCCAATCAGCTCGAGGGAGTTCCCTATCCTTTCAACTATGGTTTTAATAGTCTCTGGCCTGATATCAATGTCCTTGATCCATTTGGAATTAAGTCTTGTACATGGTGACAAGTACGGGTCCAGCTTTAATCTTCTGCATGTGGAGATCCAGTTTTGCCAGCACCATTTGTTGAAGATGCTGTTCTTTTTCCATTGGATTCTTTGGGCCCCTTTGTCAAAGACCAAATGGCTGTAACTTTGTGGGCTTATATCTGGGTCTTCAATCCTTATCCATTGATCTGTGTGTCTATTTTGGAGCCAGTGCCAGGCTGTCTATATAACTATGGATTTGTAGTATAGACTTAGGTTTGGTATGGTGATACCTCCAGCTGTGTTTTTGTTACTCAGGATTGTTTTTGCTATCCTGGGTCTTTTGTGCCTCCATATGAACTTTGAGATTGTTTGGTCAACTTCTTTGAAGAATTGCTTTGGGATTTTGATTGGTATAGCAGTGAATCTGTATATTGCCTTTGGTAGGATGGTCATTTTTACGATGTTGATTCTGCCAATCCAGGAACAAGGGAGGTCTTTCCACCTTCTGGTGTCTTCTGCTATTTCTTTCTTTAGGGTTTTAAAGTTTTCGTTGTAAAGGTCTTTTACCTCCTTAGTTAGGTTTATACCAAGGATTTCATTTTTTTAGGGGCTATAGTAAATGGGATTGTTTCTCTCAAGGCTTTTTCACTTCTTTCATTCTGGGCATATAGGAAGGCCTCTGATTTTTGCACATTTATTTTGTATCCTGCCACCCTGCTGAACTTCTCAATTAGTTCCAGGAGCTTCCTGGTGGAGTTTTTGGGATCACTCAGGTATAGATCATGTCATCTGCAAATAGGGATAGCTTGACTTCTTCCTTGCCGATTTGAATCCCTCTTATGTCCCTTTCTTGTCTTATGGCTTCAGCTAAGACTTCAAGTACAATATTGAATAGAAGTGGTGAGAGTGGACAGCCTTGTCTAGTTCCTGATCGAAGTGGGAATGCTTCCAATTGTTCCCCATTGAGCATAATCCTTGCTGTGGGCTTGTTGTATATAGCTTTTATTATATTGATTAAGGTTCCTTCCATTCCCACTGTCTCTAGCATTTTGATCATAAAAGGCTGTTGGATCTTGTCAAAAGCTTTTTCTGCATCTATTGAGAGTATCATGTGGTCTTGGACTTTGGACTGGTTTACATGATGAATTACATTTATTGATTTGCGTATGTTGAACCAACCTTGTGTGCCGGGGATGAAGCCTACTTGGTCCCCATGAATGATCTTTTTAATATGTTTTTGAATCCGATTTGCTAAGACTTTGTTGAGAATCTTTGCGTCTGTGTTCATCAGGGAGATCGGCCTATAGTTTTCTTTTTTAAGTGAATCTTTTTTAGGTTTTGGGATTAAAACGATATTAGCTTCATAGAAGGAATTTGGTAGTGTTCCTTCCTTTGCTATTTGATAGAACAGTTTAAGGAGTATTGGTGTTATTAACTCCTTAAATGTCTGGTAGAACTCTGTGCTGAATCCATCTGGTCCAGGACATTTTTTGGTGGGAAGATTCGAGATTACTTCCTCAATTTCCTTATATGTTATAGGACTATTTAAATAATTCACAACTTCCTGATTCAATTTAGGTAAGTTGTGTTTACTTAGAAATTCATCCATCTCTTTTGTGTTGTCAAACTTCACAGAGTATAAGTTTTTGAAATATGATGTTATAATTCTCTGGATTTCTTGGGTATCAGTAGTGATAACTCCATGTTCATTTCTAATTTTGTTAATTTGGGTTTTCTCTCTCTTGCTTTTGGTTAGTTTAGCTAGGGGTGTATCAATCTTGTTGATTTTTTCAAAGAACCTGCTTTTTGACTGGTTGATTTTTTCTATCGTTTTCTTAATCTCGATTTCAGATATTTCTCCCCTTATTTTGCTAATCTCCTCTCTTCTACTGCTTTTGGGTTCAGATTGCTCTAGTTTCTCTAAAGCTTTAAGCTGCATTGTTAAGTTGTTTATTTCTGATGTTTCCATTTTTTTGTCGTGGGCATTAAGAGCTATGAACTTACCTCTTAGAACAGCTTTCATTGTGTCCCAGAGATTTTGGTAAGTTGTATTTTCGTTATCATTCACTTTCAAGAAATCTTGAATTTCCTTTTTAATTTCTTCCTGAATCCAGTTCTCATTCAGCATCATAGTGTTAAGTTTCCAGGAGTTAGTGTATTTTCTCTTGTTTGATGTGTTGTGGATGTCCAGCTTTAGGCCGTGGTGGTCTGATAGGGCACAGGTTAGAATTTCAACTTTCTTGTATATGTGTAGATTCATTTTGTGGCCCAATATGTGACCTATTTTGGAGAAAGTTCCGTGTGCTGCTGAGAAAAATGTGTATTCTTTGGTGCGTGGGTGAAAAGTTCGATAGAGATCTGTAAGGTCCATTTCTTTCAGGGTTTAAGTTCCAAAGTGTCTCTGTTAAGCTTTTGACCTGTTGATCTATCCCATGTTGAGAGGGCGGTGTTGAAGTCCCCAAGAATTATCGTTTGGGGGTTGATTTCTTGCTTTAGACGCTGTAGGGTTTTCTTAATGAATGTGAAGGGGCCTGTATTGGGTGCATATATGTTCAGTATTGTGAAGTCTTCCTGGTGAATTGTACCTGTGACTAAAATGTAGTATCCATCCGTGTCTCTTATAATTTTCTTTGGTTTGAAATCCACTTTGTCTGATAGCATAATGGCTATCCCTGCCTGTTTTCTGCTTCCATTTGCTTGTAGAATTGTTGACCAGCCTTTTATTTTTAGAGCGTGCCTATCTTTTGTGGTGAGATGGGTTTCCTGCAGGCAGCAGATTGATGGGTTGTGATTTTTAATCCAAGTTTGTAATCTGTGTCTTTTGATCGGTGCATTAAGTCCATTAACATTTAGTGTTATAATGGAGAAACTATTAATTCCAGACATTTATTATGTTTAGTAGCTTTTATAAGTATATTGCTTCATTTTTAATGGTGTTATATTTGCCTTCTGTTCTCCTGGATATGCCTGTTTTTTTCTTCACGCTTGAGTATCATTTCCAGCATTTTTTGAAGGCCTGGTTTGGTGGACATGTATCCCTTAAAGTTGTCTTTGTGCTGGAAAATTTTTCTTTCTCCCTCGATCATGACTGATAGTTTTGCAGGGTAAATCAGCCTGGGTTGACATTTTTGCTCATTCAATACTTGAAGTATGTCTGTCCAAGCTCTTCTTGCTTTTACTGTTTCGACTGAGAAGTCATTTGTTATTTTAATAGGTTTACCTTTAAAAGTGACTTGTTTTTTCTCCCTTGAAGCTCTCAGCACCAGTTCTTTATCTTGAATGTGGAGTGTTTTAACTATTATTTGCCCCGGCGTGCTTCTATTTTGGTCGAATCTGTTTGGGGTGCGGAATGCCTCTTGTATATGGATGGGCCTCTCTTTTTTTAGATGAGGAAAGTTTTCCTTGATGATCGTTTGAAAAATTTCCTCAGGGGTGGTATTTTGAGATTCTTGCTCTGGTATTCCATGAATACGCATGTTAGGCTTCTTCAGGGTGTCCCATATCTCTTGGATATTTCTCTCAAGTATCTTTTTGGCTTTAACAACCTCTTCCATTGAGCTGGTTACTACTCCCACTTTATCTTCAAGGTCTGAAATTCTGTTTTCTGCTTCATTAGTTCTGTTGATAAGACTCTCTGTGGCGTTCTGGGTTGAAGATAACTTGTCTTTTAGCTCAGTTTTAAACTCTGCTTGAGTTTGTTTTAACTGCTCTATGCCACTTTTTGTTTCTTGCACTGTTTTTCTCAACTCCTCCAGATGTCTGTTGTGTTCCTCTTCAAAGCGATTGATTCGATTATGTAATTCCTCCCTGATTTCCTCTTTCATAGTATTGAACATGGGAATGATCATATTTTGAAAGACCTTATCCTGGGTGAGGCTTTCTTGGCCTTTTTCCACGGGTTTGTTCTTGTTGGAGTCTAACATTGTGGGATTAATTTCTTCAGTGGGAAATTTGTTTACTTGAGTGTTGCTTCTCATGGATTTGCACTTTGACTTTGGCATTGTCATTTTAACTCTTAAGATCTCTCAATTTCACTAAACTGAATTATTTGGCCTGGGGTCCTGGTGGGCGGGCCCGAACAGGTACTTACCTAGGGCGCGGGGTGAGGCCCGGCTGGACCGCGCCTGTGCGTCCCGACCGGCGGAGCGGGGTGGGGTGAAAAGGGAGGATGGGCGTGTCGGCGTGGAGCTATTTAACCCGAGGGCAGCTGGGGCGGGGCCCGGGCGCAGGGGGAGGTCCTCCTCGTCCCTCGGCCCCCGCGCGGCTCAGGCTGGATGGCGGGAGTCGGAGCCGGGTCCCTGTGGGCTGACCTGGGGTCCTGGTGGGCGGGGTGAGGCCCGGCTGGACCGCGTGCTCGCGTGGGGTGAAAAGCTAAATTTTTTTTTTTTTAATTTATTCAACTGTGCGCGTGTATGTGTGTGTGCGTGTATGTATGTGCGTGTAGAACCAGGGACAAATTCGGGAACCACCATGGACCGCCTCCTCCTTGTTTACTCTGCCCGGGGATTCACAGGCTCCGCCCTACCAGGACTAGAAACAGGCTGCCCCCACTTCCGCCGGGCGTCTATATGTGGGGTTTAAGATCCCAACTCAGTACCTTCAGCCTGCAAGGCGGAGGCCCAACCTTAAGCCACCTCTCCAGCCCCTGGCTAAGGAACTCTTGAAGCAGAAGGGTAGAATAATAAGTGTCACCTTTAACTTACTATTAAAGCGTGGGAAGAGAGGGGAGGAAATAGGGAAGTGCAACATTTGCAGAATTTGAGGAAAATATTAAAAAGAAAATGGGGAGTTTCCAGGTTTCTGAGTAAAACTGCCTTACAGTTTTTCTTTCTTGATGCAAAAGAACATCACAATAGAGTGGGTGGAATCAAATCACGCAGGTGATGGGAGCTATCAGGCATCTAGAGCTCATTAGGCTCCAACTGCCTGTCTTCTGCCCAGGACAGACATGCTTCAAATGGCCTCTGTTCAATGGCATTGTCTCAGGAGGACTGAATTTTCTAAAACAGAGAGAGATCTGTCTCAAGTCACATGGCTTTAGCTCTTAGGGACCTATTACATTGTTGATGATGAGATTGACAAGAAACTTACAGTGCTTTCAAGAGCCTGACCTTAGCAATCTGAAGCTTGGTTGGAGATAGTACATATGAAAAGAGTTTTTCACTTTAATTTTTGTTTGTTTGTTCACTTGTTTGTTTATTTATTTATTGGTTAGCATACAAAGTAATGGATCTTATCATGGCATCTTCATCCTTTTTTTCTCATTTGTTCTCCTTTCTCACTGTCTTCTGGCCTCTCTCTCTCTCATTCAGGCTGCTTCCCTTCCATCTATACGTCATTTTCCCTTCTGCTTTCCTTTCACATATGTTCCACTACCCTTTCTGTTTTTCACCTCCTTTAAGATCTTTTCCTCCCCTCCCATGATCCCCTTTCTGGTTTCATGACCTAGGCCACGGGGAGACAGTATAATTGAGGGGAAGGTCCATCCCATGATAGGGAGGAGTCATCCCTGGGTAGGTGGATAAGATGGAGTGAGTGGGTTGCTTTGGTCAATTGTCATATTTCGGCATACTGGGAAAGACATGCTGTCTGATGAAGTAAGTTTTGTTACACCTGCACATATATGAGTATACACATACACACACACACGCGCGTGCACTTTCAAATCTAGGATCCATGTATGAAGGAAGGTATGCCCTGTTCATCTTTCAGAAATTGGCCTGATTCACTTAACATGATTTCTAGTTTTATTCCTTTTCTAGGAAATGTTACTTTATTTTCCAATGTGGCTGCATAAATTGCACTGTGTGTATGTATCATATTTTCTTTTATCCACTCATCTGTGAGTGGACACCTAGGTTAATTCCATTTCCTGGCTGCTGTGACTAGTGTGACAATAAAAGCATGGATGTTTGCATTTCTTTGTGGAATACTAACTTAGAGTCCTTTGGCTATATAGCCAAAGGTAGTATAAGTATGTTAAATGGTAGCTCTATGTTAATTCTTTTTCAAGAATTTCCATACTGAGTTGTGCAGTGGCTTCCCATGTTTGTAGCAGCAGTAAGTAAGGGTTCTTCTTTTCTCACATCCTCAACAACATTTTTTCTCATTTTTTTTTAAATGATTGCCATTCTGAGTTGGGTATGATAGACTCTCAAAGGAGTTGTAATTTGCATTTCTCTGATGAACCGAGAATATTGGACCTTTTTCCAACTATTTATTGAGAAATAATCTATTTTTCTCAAGAATCATCTTCTTAGTCCATTTATTGATTGGCAGATTTTTCCATTTATTGATCAGCAGATTTGTATTTGGGGATTTTAATCTTTTTAGTTCTTTTGATACCCTAGATATTAATAATTGCCTGTCGGATGTATAGTTGCTAGAGATATTCTCCTATTCTACAGGTTGTCTCTTCACTCTGGTATACAGACACTTGTATCATGTAATCCAGTTTGTCAGTTTCAGAATTATTTCATGAAAAAAAGCATAAGCTTTTGGAGAAACCTCCTTAGAGATAGCAGAATCCATTTCCTTTGAAAAATAGAAGTGCCTTCTAGAAAGCTGGGGACTTTAGAAGACAAGGAGAACATGGAGTCCTTTTCCGGGGAGAGAATCTGGCTGCGATCCGGAAGTGTTTCCTGTTTTCCAGAGTGGAGTCTGACACATGAGCATTTGCACTGCTCATTGAAATCCATGACCTTCATGAATGTGATCATGTTCTACGATATGTTCTCTCTGTCTGAATGTTGTTTAGACATAATCTCTGGAGTTGCTATTGTTCAACAATTGCACTGTGAAAACCACAGTTGAGGAGCCTCATTCCACGTTAAAACCCGAAGCAGATCATAATGATCTGGACTTTGAGCATGATACCGACTGCTACAGCATCACAGCAGGAGAACATGTAACAGCTGTATAGGAGGAATCACAGCCACGTGCCACAGCCTTATGGGTGAACCATCTTGAATGCAGACCCTCCCACAGTATTTAAGCCTGAAGATGACTATATAGTTTTGGCTGATATTTTGACTGACACCTCATGGGAAACCCTAAGACTCCTTCTGAAAATTTGACCTATAGAACCATGTGAGATAAGAAATGCCAACCATGGTCTCAGGGAGCTAAGGTTTAGGTTGCACAGTAGTGGAGCACTAAAGCACAAGGAACACAACTGTGAAGGTTTTAGTGTGACATGGAGTACATTTTTCCTGTGGGAGAAGTGTCAATAGTCAGTGGTCAGGGGGCAGACTAGCAGATTCCTGAATAACCACAAACCTCTTCCCTCTCCATGTGCTGCCCTCTTTCCATGCCTTCTGTGCCCCTTCTGTCCAGAAGCACAATATTTTTCATATGCTCTCAAATCCACAGGTCCTCGTGACTCATTTTACCAATGGAATTGACATTTCCAAGGCCTTCCTGCCTCAGCCTCTGTGCATTTGAACAGTTGTTCTGAGATGTCATCTAAAAAAGTCAGTCTAGAGTCCCACAAGATGTGAGGCCGCTTGGAGAATTGGCACCCAGATAACAACCAATGCTAGTCATCAGACTGGTGAGCAAAGCACTCCTGGACTTTCCACCCCTACACCCCCACCTCACCCCACAAGCAAGGACTGTCCCTGAAGGAAGCTGAGTAGGCAATGCCAGACTGTCAAAGTAACCCCCAAAGCAAGGACAGAATCGGCGGCTACGTTTCAGGTCATAAGTTGTGAAAGAGAACAGAAACATTCTGGTACAGGAGCTTGTCATGGAGAAGAGTCTTGGAGTTCTTGTTTTTCAATAATACTAAAAAATTTCAAAAATTATTGTTGGTGGCTTCTTAAAATACTATGTTAGGACAGATTAGATTTGTCTAGCTGTTTATCTAGTTAAAAGAGCTAATATATTAATTAGAAGTGACTTCCATAGGCCTGGAGAGTGCTATTGGCCTTTTCTCCCCTTCCTTTTTTTCTTTCCTTCCCTCTTTCTTTCCCTTTCTCTTTCCTTCCTTCCCTTCTTCCCTCCCTTCCTCCTTTGTTTCTCTCTCCTTCTCTCCCTACCTTTCTCTTTCTTTCTCCCTTTCCCTTCTTCCCTTCTGCTATAAACCTTATTATGTATTTGTTTTATTATTTCCATCTGGGTACAAAGATGAAAATTACCAAGTTTGCTGGCTTTTAGTTATACATTATACATTTTGCTAATTAAAGAAAAAAATATTTTAAATTAACATTTTTAAGTCCTTAGCTTACCAAGGCATATTTGCCTTTCATTTTCTTCTCTTGTGTATACCATTTTACACTTGGATTAAGGAAGGTCATCATGTGTCATTTAACTTCTCATGAAACATGACCATGTAAGAAGTATACATTGTTTAGAGGTTTTCATGTGTAGGGGAAGGAAACCTTTCAATCTATGATGGACAGTTAAAGTAAAGGATTTACTCCATACATTCCCTCTTTTGAGTTTTGCTTCATCTAAGATGATTGCTTAGGTCCCTCCAGATCTAATGTTCAGTGGTTTGAATAAACCCAGTGTGCACAAAACTATAACTCATCTAAGAGAGTGTCAGCTTTAGCAAGTGGTTACTGAGTAGTCTGGTTGTCTGGGCAGTTTGACTAGAGGTAGGAGATCTTGTCTCAGCCTCTATCTGGGGAGTACATATACAGCTTTAAACTCTGTATCCTAGGTGACTTGAGGTCCTGACAGTAAGATAATCACAGTTACACAGTGCCCTTGAATTCCTTGGAGAGGAGCAATGCTGCGATTAAACTATTGGCATCCTCTTTAAGATGCAAATCAGGAGGGCTATGAACTCCAGGCAGTCACAGGGGTTTCCAAAGTTTCTGACCAGGCTTGAGGAAATGACAGATGTGCACCAGAGAAAAGCATCTCCTGCATTCTTAAATTGAAAAGTCATAAGCTAGGTAATAATTCACGTGTATTTTCTTCTTTGTGTGAATTTCCAGTTACACACCACACACGCATAAAAAATGTATTTCTGAACACTTTGGGCTCATGCCATTCTTTAGACACAGACTTTCCCTTGAAGCATTTCAGAAGAGACAGATGTGGAATACAGTGACTGCTTTTTAGTGGCTGTGACACCAGAAACAATTGTTTATTCTGTCTGACCTCCATTGCTTCACATGTATAATGTTAATTAACATTAGTTACCTTTTTGGGCTATTGTGAACAATAAAACATTTAACAAATGGTCATGTATATAACATCATAAAGTGAGTATTTTTTGATAATATTTCTATTTTTTGGCAATCTCATACATGTATACAATGAATTTTGATCACAGCTGACTTATTCCTCCTACTCCTTCAGAATATTCCTCTCCCATGTCCACTTCCCACATTTATATCTTCTATTTTGCTTTTAGAAAACTGAACTATACTATAAAATAATGTATCAGCAATAAGGGAAAATACACGTAGAATGTAGATAGTTGTGATGATTGCACATATAGCTTCAAAAGTTAAAAATCCAGAATAAAGCTAAAGAATGGCAGTTTTATTTATCTCTTATGAGACTGAATCCATGCTGTGAGCACACGGAGCCTGGCCTACAGGAGGATGAACACCCAGAGCTCCAGCTCAAGGCAGCTGTCCACATTGTGAATACATGGACTTTGGCTCATGAGAGGCCATCTGCATTGTGATCACAAACAGGTCCAGCCCAAGGAGGTAAGCATGCAGTACCCCATCCCATGGATGCCATGCACATCATAAGCACACAGAACCATGGCCCATAGAGACTTTTCACGTATGAACATCCAGAGTCCTGGTCCAGAGAGATCATCTACATTGTGAACACGTGGAGTCCAGCCTATGGAAGGCCATCTGTGTGATGAGTACTCAGAGCCTGATCCATGGGAAACCATCCATATTGTGAGCATAGAGCACTGGTCCAGGGATGTTGCCCCCATGTGAGCACATGAAGCCTGACCCGTGGGAGTTATTCACATTGTAAATGCAGGAAGCCCAGCCCGTGGGAGACTGCCCACATTGTAAGCACACAGAAATGGAATTCAAGAGGTTGGCAGGCATTGTGCCATCTCCTTGGCAAATCACAGAGGAATATGTTCTGCATGAGTCATTTACATAAAGGCTCAAACTAGCCACATATATCTGTAGAGGTATATAAAATATAGCAACAAAAAAGAAGTGATTTGCTTTAAGTTTAGCTCAGAAGGTGTCTAAAGGCGAGAGGGAAATATAATACTCTCAGAGACAACTATATATGGACTCTTGTTCTATGAAATTTTTCTTCCAGGAATAACTTGATGTCATCTTAGACTTTGCCCCAATCTAACCTAAGAAATCTCACTTAAGAAACCTGCTGTGTAGCAACTTGAGACATTATACTTTGAAGGAAGGCTCAGAAAGTAAATAGCTCTTAAGTATCAAACTAATAGGATTCATGGGACTGAAGGTGAAGGAACCTGCCGTGGGGAGGAGACTCCCTGACCAGCCCCCCATCTACTTTGAGTCTAAAGAAGACTCTGCTCAGCCTGGCTGGCTGCAAGTCATACAGAGAGCGCTAAGCAAGCTCATCCAGATTCGAAAGACCTTTTCAGTGATGTAACTGCCTTTGAGTAATCCCTACTATACATAAGCCTCATCCATACTCCCGTAAGTAACCCAATAAATGCATTGGTTTGCCAAGTTGGTCTTTGATGTAACTGTTACTTTGGTCTGTCATTCACTCCCTATCTGGGGTGAGTAGATGTTTGTGCAGCATCTCCTAAATAAAAGCAACCTTTCCATGTGTTGTTCTTTAAATGAATAAAAAAGATTAAATGAAACTGATAAAGGTTTCCAAAGACCCCAAAAATCCAAGTCTTGATTAATAAAAGTAAAACCTTGAATGAGATATGTAATGCAATTTGGTTTATACCTGAACAAATACCAAAACTATGCATTTTACAAATATATATGATTAATTTAAGGGCATATTTCAAGCTTACTAGCATGGAAACCTGTGTGACAAAGAAGGATAAGAATAGGTTGGGAGAGAAAATGGAGTGGGGCAAAAAGGTCATACACATGAATTGTTTTTAAAATAATGCAGAGTTATTCATTAAAACACCTAATTAATATTTCATTGTTCATTTATTATCATCTATATACCTAGCATCTGTCTATCTACTTATCTATCAACTGCTTATCTGATATAATAATTATTAATTAAGATTTCATTGTTCCTGAAAACATATGAGAAGGCTGAAAATATAATGGAAAAACCAGCATATGGCACTGGTCTCTGGTCCTCATCTTTAACTCTATTTGATATATATATATTGTGGACAACACAAGAAATGTCCTGCACTGTGAAGGAATCCAAGTGTTTTTAACAAGGGGCAATTTTGTTTTCTCATGGCTTACTGAGATGGCGGTCTTTGGAATCTGAGGGGAAAGCTGAAGATGGAGCGTGTGTGGGGCATGACTAGGGCATTTCCACGCCTCATTCCAAGCCCCCCAAACCCCTTCTGTGTGTCCTCATCTTGTCAGAACTGAAGCAGGGAGAGAGAAGGTGCCCTAGTTCCCAGGCTCATGTTACACAATAGATCATGCACAATGGTGTCTATACCTCATCTGGATTGGAGGCAGATTTTTTGGCTGCTGTGCTTGAGCAAGGACTGACAGTTTTCCCTAGACCTGCACTACATCCCAGATCATCTCAGCTGTATTGAGGCTTCAAGCAAAGTAAAACCAGAGGAACACAGCCTAGATTGCAAAACACCAGTAGGCCAAAAATACCTGGTACATATATGTTGTAGCAAAAAGGAAGGATGAAGAAACTAATAGCATTAAAGCCCCTGCATTCAACTACAGAGGCTGTATTATTTACAAGACTCATAACATTTGTGCATCCTGGGATGGATGGACAGATGAATGGATATAATAGATGATAATGACAGTAATAGATAATATCTGATAATGGATAGATAGACATAGATGACAGATAAATGATAGAAAGATGGAGAGATATATAACAGGCAAATAATAGGTAGATGACTAGATATATAGATAGATGCTATAATGGTTACTCTTAACTATTGCTGTGAGAGAGCACCCAAAGTTAAGCAACTTAAAGGAGAGAGGGAGATTTATTCAGCTTATGGTTCCAGAGGGGAGGTACAGTCTCTCAAAGCGGAGGTGGCATGGCTGGCTGGCCAAAGCTGGAGGAGGCTACGTTACTGCAGACATTTTGGAAGCTGAGAGCTGCAGACTTCTTGCTGCAAAGGCAGACTTCTCCTGGAGGTAGGGTGGGACTAATCCACCTCAAGGCCCACCCCTTGTGACTGCCTTCCTCCAGCAAGGCTTCACCTCTCAAGGTGCCATGACCTTGCCAAACACATGAGACTGTGGGGGACACATTTCAAACCATGACAGATGCTAAGTAGATAAATAATTAATAGTTCATAGATGATTAATAGAGGGATAATAGATTAAATGATAGATAACAGATATATGGATAGATTAGATAAATAGTAGATGACAGATAAATGAATGGATAGATAGAATATAGATGATAGATGGTAAATAGGAGCTAGCTAGCTAGCTAGATAATAGAAGACAAAAGAGTAGAAAAATGAAGATAACCTTATAGACAGGAAAGAGAAGATAATGCACGAATACCTCAATTTTCCTGTAAAAGACAAAAATCACACTTAGATACAAAGCCTTGTCCTAAATGCTATAAAAAAGCTAAGTTGCAGACTTTGCTCTCCCTATGTTTGTAATCTATTTTCAAACACTCAGCTTATACTCACATGTAGGACAACTATGCATGTCTCATAATGACTAAGATGGTAGGTATTCAGAGGAAAAGGAGGTCAGTGTGGCTTGGCAGAGTGGGCATAGAGGCACCCATGGTTTTCCATTTGCCCTGTTCTACCTTAAACACCAAACATAGCTGTGAGGGACCACTCAGACTCACCTGTCTGTGACAGAGCCCATCTTTCAGCTTCTTGTCAGAGTGCCTTTAGTCTCTGGAGGTTTCTTCAGCCTGCTGTCAAGTGTACCTTAGGATGGTATCATTCTCTTAATTTGCATGAACTCCTTTCCAAAAGCTGATAGCTACAGTTTTATCTTCCTACAATAGATAAACTCCATTATTATTTATGTGCTTGTCTTAGTTTCTTATCTCACTGCTGTGACAAAGTACCTGGCAAGAAGCAAACTGAAGGGAGCAAGGATCTGACAGGCTCATAACTCTAGCTTATAGTACATACAATGAGGAAGCTGCAGCAGCATGAACTTGTAGCAGCTGATGACACCACATTCACAATCAAGAACAAAAACAGTATGTATGCTTACTTGTGATTTGTTTTCCTCACTCTTACCCACTTCTGGATCAACTGTTGATCCACGGTATATGAATCTTCCTACTTCATCCTCATCAAGGTAACCCTTCCCAGACCCTTCACAGGATGCTCAAAGGAGGTTCCTCTTGAAGGTGGTTCAAGCTGACATCTGGGACTAACAATCACAGTGCTGTAGTTGTAGATATCAGAAGAACCAGAGAATTAAAGTTCCAATACCAAACCTAAGGGTTTGCTTCAAATCTCTAGTGGTAAATGATGGAAGTGATGGTACGGACGCCCTAACTTCTCTCTTAAAGATCAATTCTGAGACATTTCTACAAGGATCCTCAGGTTCCCAGGAAGGAAATACATAAAGACCTAGAATCATAATGTACCTACTGAGATATTTTGTTGACTCCCCTACCCTTCCAGGATCAATTCCCTGCTCTCTTGGACACACCTCCTTGTATCACCTCTTCCTGACTTTCACTTAAATCTTATCTGAGGGCAAGATTTCTAGACTACGTCCAATAAACTAAGCTAGTGCTCTGGGGACAGTTTTGGCCAGGTTGTAAGAACAAGAACCCAGAGGAAGATGAATGTGGATTAAATGCCTGGTCTTCATCCAGTGGATGGATAATGCTGTAGACCCTTCAACTTGACAAGGTCCTTCAGTTTTCTTGTCCCTCTTTTCCCTCATCATTCTCCTTCCTTTCTGCTTCCCAGTGCCATTCACAAATATACCACCAACCCAAGTCTTTGATTCTTGTCATTTGTTTTCTAGGTAATCCAAACTAAATCCAAAAGTTCATGGGAAAGAAGGGGTTGCAATGAGCTTAAATATTAATTCTGAATAAGAATTAAGAAAAGACCCCAATGCCAAGTAGGGGAAAGAAATGCCCGAAGATAGAAAGGGAAAAGTGGCTAGGACCTTCTAAAAAGGTACTGCAATGGGCTGACGGTCTTGGAAAATTCTAGGTAAAGAACACCAGAATGGAACAAAACTTGTTCTCTATCTTTCCCCAACAAGCTGGTTCAGAAACATACTGCCACAGGGGCTTACGACTTGAACCTTCCTCCCCCAGTTGACTGGCTTCTTTTTGTTTATATCCCTTTTCCTGTTTTATGTTCCATTCCTTTTGTTTTTGATTGGCTTATTTTCTACTGCTTGAACCACCTGGTGCAAACTCTCTTGGGAAGGAGAAAATGTCTGGGATACCAACTGTTGGAGGTCAGGTCCACACAGGTCATAAGGTTCAGGCTGTGCTTGCCTCAAGTCTGAGGAAGTTTCCAGGAACAAGGCTGTGACTAGTTGGGAAAGACCCTCAGTTTTGGTTTAGGGACCCCAGCTCTCCCGTTCTTCCTACTGCTGACATTTTTTGTCCAGTGAAGATACCAAATTGGTGGTATAGCTAGATACAGGTGTCACCTTCAAAATTGAAGGCTTGAGCTCTGGGCACATTTGTAAAGAATTAGTAGTTGAGGTAAACCCTGCTAAACCTATAGAAGATTGCTTAATTGATGGGGAGAGACCCAGTCCATAGTGGGTGGGGTCATTCCCTGGATAGATGGATAAAATAGAGCCAACTGGTTAGTAAGTTGGCATTCTTGGACAGGCATGCTGTCTGGGAAGTGAGGTTTTCCCCTCTCTCAGTAGTCTTATGGATATCATGTGGCCAATTCCCTCTGGTCCTTGTGTTGGTAGGAGCTTGCCTGCCACATTGGACTAGAAAAAATAACCAGTTGTAAGCCAGAATAAAATCCCTTGTCGTAATCTGTTTTGTCATGAATTTAATGCACTATGCAGAGTAACTGAGACAATGGGCAGAAGACCAAGATCAACCCTGTGTTTTTGATGGATTAGAGGCAATGAACTGGTTAGGTGGCAACACAATCTAGCCACACAGCCTTCTGGGACATTGTGTAAGTGGCTCAGGAAGTCACTAGGAACCTGGGTAGGAGAGCTATTTAATGAGCTGTGGGTCTCTAGGTAGATGGCATCTCTGCACAATGCCCCTTCACTCCCCTCACCTGCTTCTGGCACACAGGGGAAGGTAAGTCTTATTCCTAGTGATGACTGCACTGGGGTTTCTGCTGTGGAGCCTGTCGGGGAATCACAGGCGGCACCATGCTGCTCTCCTTATCACTGGCTTCTGCATATGTTATTCAGTGAAGCATGAGATCAGGGAAGGCTTGCCTGGCCTCGGCTCCTTTGGAGAATCACTAGGGGTTTTCCCTGAACATTGGATCATTGCTAGGGGCTTCCTCCACCAGCTTTCCCACGTGGCTGGATCTCATACTCGTGCTGGAAGCAATTCCACAGGGACTTGCTGAAAAGCAGAAATGGACACCCCTACAAGACGCCATGCCAGAGATGGGGAGGGAGGAACTGTGCACAGCAGTGTGGCAGCACTCTCAAAGGTGATGGGGAGGAAGAGGTCTCGAGCTGCCTCTGAGTCAAGAGGTGGAGGCATTTCTAGGGCTTATACCCTCTGTGTCCTTCCTCTTTTCTTTGGGCCTCAGCCTTCCAGCTGCAAAAGCAGATAATCTCACCAGACTTTTAGTTAAAAAAATGTTTAACATATGCATGCGTGTGTGCATGTGTGTACGTGTGTGTGTGTGTGTGTGTGTGTGTGTGTGTGTGTGTGTGTGTACATGGATGCATTTGTGGAGACCTAAAAGTAACATTTGGAATCATTCAGGATAGTTCTTCAACTTTATTGTTTTGCTCTGGAGTTTCTTAGGCTCCACCTCCCAGGGCCAGAATTATAGGTTACCACTATACACTTCCAGCATTTTTTTTTTTAAATGTGAAAGCTCAGGTCCTTTTGCTTTTGGGGCAAAGGCTTTAAGTCCTAAGCCATCACCCTACCACCCCACTCCCCTCACCAAGCTTTTGAATGATAGCAGTCATGTTTAAGGTAGGGAACCAACCTAGAATTGGGTTTGCAATCCCTAGCTGTATTCAGCGTGTGCTCCATTCCAGACTCTGCTGCCTCTTGCATGCTTCTTGGATGAAGACAACAGCTCTTTGTCCTCTTGCATTACATCTGTTTCCAATGTTGCTCTTCACTTCTGCCAGAATGAGATTTTTAAATGAAAAATCTGATGATGGCTTCTCAGTAATGACAAAGGGGTGAAGTCCAAATGAGCAGCGCCATGAGATCTTTCAATACCTGAGCTCAGGCTCATCCTCCAGCCTCGCTTCCACCCCTGTGTTCCATGGCTGCACACATCTGCCTTTTGCAACACCTTGCCTTCCCGAGAACACATGACTCTGCCTCTCTTGCCTTCCTCATCTTTGTGGACTTGAACATGTTGTACTTCTCTGAGCTCCGTTTCTGAAATGTCACTAACATATTAGCTAATAAAGAAGAGCATGAAGTACTTAATGTAAGTTTAGATTCATTAAAGACATGAGTGTGATACATGTCTTACAGTGGTAAAATTATTCTCATAGTTTTTATCCTTTTTGGTAATTTCCTTGTTTCTCTTATAAACTCAGACCCAATGAGGTCTCCTCTAGGAAGAAGAGCTGGTTCACTCTTAGAGATTTATTTAAAGTAGTATAGCACAGTATCTTTCAGCCCGTATTTTTATGGTCTGTGTTTATCTTGAACTGCTTGAGGGAGAGAATTGTGTTGTGTTTATCTCCTCATGTGCCCCTTGTGCCAGTGCAAGACCTATCCTGGGGTAGCAGCTCAGGGCATGTTGAATGAATGGACAAATGACTGTTTTCACCCTCTGGTAGAAAGGACTCTCATTAAAAAACCAAAGGAAGGAAACAGTCAGAATGTGTGGGCTTGTTTAGTCTGCTCTGCCCCATCAACCAGGCTCACCCACGTGACTTCTAATCCCCTGCTCAGCCTTGCATTAGCAAATGTCAGAAGGTTATGTGGCATCCTGTCTCTCTTATCTAGAAGGGTGTGAAGCAGCCAGGCAGCCTCCACACCCCTTATCCAAATAGAAGTGCTAGCTTCCATTGCCCAGAATATTCAAAAAACAAATTTGACATTTGTGTCCCTGAGAAATCTGCAGACCTAAATAAAAATGATTGAATCTCATCAAACAATAGGCTGCAAGGGATGAAAGGACAACACAAACATGACCTTTGAGCTACATGCTCACAGATACAGAAGGACAAGCTGAAGAAGCAAGGATTTTAGAGCAGTGGAAATTGTATTTGAATCAATTGGGTAAAACTTCTCCTCTTTGAGATTCACTTTGTATTTCATTGAGGGTGAGAATTTGGTCCTCTCTGGAACACTTGCAAAGCAAGTGTCCTATGAATGACAATGCCCATCACAGCCCTGAGGAGTAGGTAAAGGCCATGAATGATTTTCTTTGCCCCTCTTTAGGTTTCCTGACCTCTGGACCCAACACTGTGCCGCATAAGAGGATCTCTAAGGACACAGTGGGCTTCCATGCCTTCTGGCTCACATGCTGTTTGTCTGAAGTTGGCAGGGATACCATCAAAGAGTCAAAGATAAAAAGGAATGAGGTCGAGACATTTATTTCTTTGGCCCACAGACTGCTGGGCTGTGGGCTGACTGAAATGACTCCAAGAGGCACAACCATTCCAGTGGGCCCTGCTTCTCAAGTCCATGTAGGGCGTGCTAGGTACATCCGACAACCCCCGAAGCACAGCGATGCTCCTAGATGTCTCTGTCCCAAATGCTTCAGCGTCACCTTGGCTTTTTCACCCCATTACTTACCTTCATTCATCTTTTTCTTGTGTGGCATCAAAGAGACCTTGACTTGATAAGCTCCAGGTCAACATCTCATACCTAGAAGCTGGCAGTTTGTTTTCAGATTTGAGTCATATGATACCTGTTTTCATGTTAATTTCAAGACTTGGTAATAGTAAAGCAGTTGAGACCTTGGTTGGTCTAAGATTTAAATGTCAGAGCTCAAGTCCAGTGTGAGCTAGCCAGAAGACCACAGGAAAATGATCCATAATTCTTTACTGACATAGTTTTTTAAATGTGGGGTTGAGGGGAATACTATTTATTCTACTCATCTTAGGGAGATGTGGTTAATACAGGATAAATCATATCTACCTCAAATATACAGATGATGGCCTGAAATTTGGACCTACTGATGATAGTAATAATAACAGTAATAATAATAATGATGCTGCTGCTGATGTCAATGACCCATTGATGATGGTGATAGAAATGATGATGGTGGTGAAAATGATGACAATGACTCATTGATGATGTAATAATAACATGCTGCTGCTGCTGATGGCAATGACTCAATGCTGCTGCTGATGGTAATAGTGATGATGATGATGATGATGGCAATGACCCACTGATGATGATGATGGTGATAGTAACAATGTTGATGATGATGATCACAATGATGGTGAACTACTAATGACTGTGAAGATAACAGCGACGGTGATGATAATGCTGAAAAAGACCCACTGATGATGGTGATGGTGATGATGATGAAGGTGGTGAATGATGATAGCAATGACCCACTAATGACATTAATGGAAAGAGTGATGGTGATGATGATGATGGTCATGTATGAAATGTGAGTTGTTCCCCACAGGATCATGTGTTTGGAATAGTTACGGCACCTTTAAGAGGTTGGGATGGTCATGGTACTGTTGTGGAGGAGAGTCTTGCTAGAGGAAGGCAGTCACAGGGAGTGGGCCTTGAGGTTAATTAGTCCCACCCTACTTCCCAGAGAGGACTGCTCTCGTAAGCTAGCAGTTTTGTAGCATCCAGTTTCTTTGATGGATGTGACTTAGTCTACCTCCAGTTTCTGCCAGCTGGCCATGCTTTTTCCGCTGTAATGGACATTTTCCCCCTCTGGAACTGTAAGCTGAATAAATCTCCTTTTCTCCCCCTTTACGTTGTTTGAACCTCAGTCTTGTCTCACAGCAACAGACAAGAGTAACTGCTACATAACTTGGTACTGAGAAGTTGGGTATTGCTGTGATATTAAGAGCATCTGGTACCAAAATGTAAAGTGTTTTGAAGCAGAGAGAAATTGGTATGAAAGAAGTAGAGTGTTGGTGTGTGAGACTGAGAATCTGGTGCCAAAAAGTGAAGTTGTTTGTGAGGCTTAGAGAAACTGGTATCCAGTAGCATGACCATTGCTGAGCTGTGGCTAATGTGCCTTTGGAATTGTTTATTGGGTGAAATATGGAGAACATTGGGACTTGGTGCTGGAAAAGTCTTTGTGTCTTGGAGACAGAACCAACCCATCTTGTGATGATCCAGAGAGGAGCAGAGACTGTTGGTAACTGGACAAAGGGTACTGGAGTGCTGAAGTGATGTGTTAACAGAGAATTTGATCAAATTTTGTCCTCATTCTAAAAGTTTGCCTAAAGTTAAATTCATGTGCTTGGCAGAAGAACTTTCAAGGCAATGTAGTCTTAACAGTGTAGCATGACTACTTTTTAGTGTTCTTGTTCAGAGTTATGAAGAAAAAGAGCAAGGAATCAGGAAGAAAGAGTCAAAAATTGTGAAGTTTGATGATGAAAAATGTAATGGAAAACTTAAAGAGTTGAACCAGGAAGAGGCAGAGATCAAAATGGTAGCTACTGTTAAAGAGATAAGCTCCATTAGTGAATCAAAGTCTGCTTTCAATTTAGATAACAGAAGAGGCCCTATCCTGAGGACAAATTCCTCAGGGAAGGCTCCCACCCATAAGGATTTGGAAGAAATGAGCTGAAGGGCAGAGTTCCAGAGAAAAAGTCTCTTCCTCCTCTGAAACAACTGCTTAAAAAAGATAGAGATTCTCCCCAAAAAACAGCACTGAGAAGCTGAAGCTATTCAAGAGGGCCAGTCTCCACCTAGAAGTTATAGCAGAACTTGATGATGTCACCCACGTGATCCTGATTTTAGAGGCATCAAAGATGCAAGAGGGAGGAAGTTGTGAATCCCTCCTCCAAGGTTTCAGAGAATGGTGGAATCCAGGCAGCATGTGGCAGGAAGCCTGCAGTTTAGAGGCCCAAGAAGGGTTTTTACTGTGGAGTTAAAACCTGGCTTACCATTGGGAAATGAAGATATTAGGGTCAACAAAGTCAACATGGGACATCTGCCAAGACTACTTGTATACCCAAGAGAATGTCTATGGCAGCTGTACTGTAGGGGTAGAACCAAACCTTTGGAACTGGGATGATTTCAACAAGATGTTCATCTGCTAGACATGGAGCTGCAGGATTTGGAGTGTGTCCTGTGGATTTTCAGTCTTATTATTGTCTAATATTTCTTGGATATGTCTCCATTCCTCCCTTTTGGAATGGGAATGTTTATTCTGTGCCTTTGTATGCTGGAAGTATATAACTTGTTTTTTGATTTCACAGGAGACTTTGGACTTTGAACCTTTGGACTATTTTAGAAAGACTGATGTAGTCTATGGGACTTTTAAAGTTGGACTGAGTGTGGTTTGTATAATGAAATGGCAGTAAGCCTGTGGGGATTAGGAGTAGAATGCCATGGCTTGAAATGTGAGTTGTTCTCATAGGTTCATGTGTTTGAATCTTTAGTTGTTTGGGATGGTTATGGCGCCTTTAAGAGGTGAAGTCTTGCTGGAGGAAGGCAGTCACAGTGGATGGGCTTTGAAGTTAGTTAGTCCAACTCTTCTTCTCAGGAAGATCTGCTCTTGTAGCTAGCAGTTTTGTAGCACACTGCCTCCTTAATGGACAAGACTTAGGCCAACCCTAGCTTCTGTCAGCCAGCCATGTCTTTTCTGCCATAATGGACTGTCTGGAACTATAAGCTCAATAAATCTCCCCCTCTTAAAGTTGTCTGAACTTTGTTCAATGGCAACAAAAAGGAGTATTTGCTACAATGACAATGCCCCACTGATGGTGGTAATGATAACAGTCATGATGGTTATGACAATGATTCATTGTGGTGGTGATAACAATGGTGATGGTAGGACCAACAGAAAATAATATTTTTGAGATATTAAATTACTCCATTTGGACTGTTAGAACAAGCCAGTATATAGTGAATGGTTTGAATAATAGATTTTTTTCACAATTGGAAACAGAGAGAAGAAAGGAGGATAGGAGAAAGAGAGAGAGAGAATAATCTCATATGTGATTTTGAAGGATATTAATTCTCTTGGATTGAGTTTCTATCCTATGGTTTCATTTTGCTTTAGTTATTTCCTTAGAGTTCCAACCTCTAAATATATCTGCATTGAGTTAGGGTTTTCACATGTGAGATTCAAAAGGGCACAAGATTTCAACCCATAGCAAGTATTATCCACGTATCAGGGTTTGTGTTAAGTATGTTGTATGTGTTATTTCATTGAGTTGTAACAAGAAGTTTATGAATTTGGTATTATCTTCATTCTAGAAACATATCCAACCAATGGATGGAAAACGTAGAAGTAGGTTTTAAATTTTGGTTGATAACTTCAAAGCCCATTCTTATATATAGTCTTCTCCATTTGTTATTTGTGGCTCTTTAAAAGGATTCTCAGGGGCTGGAGAGGTGGCTCAGTGGTTAAGCCTCTGCCTTGCAGGCAGAAGGTCCTGAGTTCGGATCCTAGACCCCATGTATAGACGCCAGGAGGAAGCGGGGGCGGCCTGTGTTTCTGGTCCTTGTAGGGCGGAGCCTGTGAATCCCCTGACAGAGTAAACAAGGAGGAGGTGGAGGTGTCCATGGTGGCTCCCGAATTGATCCGTGGTTCTACACATATACACATACATACACATGCACACACATATATACATGTGCACAATTGAATAAATAATTTAAAAACATTTAAAAGGATTCTCAGAATCCCGGGGCAGAGTAAACAAGGAGGAAGTGTAGGCGGTCCATGGGGGTTCCCGAATTCACCTGTGGTTCTACACACACACACACACACACACACACACACACATACGCACAATTGAATATAAAAAAAGATAAAAAGATTCTCAGAATCATGTTCCAGATTTCACCAGTGGAGGATTATTGCTTTCACCAGTGGAGGATTATTATGCCCATTTTATATATAAGAAAACTAAGTGGAGAGAGTTAGTACTTGCTAGAAAATGTCTGATTAAATGTACTTTTTAAAAGTTCTTATTACTCAGAAGGAAAGATATTATACTTTATGACGACTAATTCATCTTATTACACAACCTTGCATGAAATTTCTCATTTTCTCAAGTTTAACTTAGCAATTATTATATGGGAGTCAACAAACTTTTTCTGCAAAAAGCCAGATAGTAAATATTGTAGAAGTATAAGCCACACAGTTTGGGTACCATCTACTCAACTTTGATATTGTAGTATAAAAACAGACTGCCAAAAGTATACAAATTAACCAAGTGGCATTGTCCCAATAACACTTTTTAAATTAATTAATTAATATTTTTGTGTTTATGCAAGTATGTGTGTGTGTGTATGTGTGTGTGTGTATGTGTGTGTGTGGTGAGTGTATCAGAGGGCACCTTGTGTGCCTATCACCAAAGGGTGATTTCGAGAATCATCCTGGATTACTGCTTTACCTCCATTTGGCTTTGCTCTGGGGGTTTCTAAGACTTTGCCTTGCAGGGCTGGAAGTGGAAGTTGACACCACCGTTTCTTTTCAATGTATTTATGTAGGATCTCATATCCAAGATTGAATCCTTCTGCTTGTGAGGCACAGGCTTAATTCCTGAGCCATCTCTCCAGCCTAATAAAAGTTTATTTATACAAAGCATTAGTCTGAGAGCCCCAGGAGCAGAGGAAGTCTACCAATTTATGTACTATCACCAAAAACAGTGCTAGAACCTGGAGACAAGATGATCCTGAGAAACTCACACGCCGTCCCATATGAATGAAGCTAGCAAGTAAGATGAAATTGTCTTGGTGCTCTAAAAGAAGCCTTCACAGAATTCAGAGGGGTCACAGAAAAAAGAACAGACAATTATTCGAAGGCGCAGGAGGAAGAGTTATATGTAAAACTGGAAAGAAACTGAAGTACATAGTTGCGCTTTTGTCTTCATTGCTGACTTGCCCACTTTATTTGCTTTGTGATATTTGACAATATGGTTTTTCTTTTTCTCCTGAAAATGTAAATCACTATTTCCCCCCTAAAGTTGTCGAGCAGCTCAAGCGACACAATAAGTTTAAAGATTTAACATGACTCCTGACATGCAGATGGTGGTAACAAAGGGTGGAAATGCAGAGTTTTGTTTTGAAAGATTATTCTCACATAATAGGATCCAGTGAATCATAAGGATCCAGTCCTGAAGGCTGGAAAACGAATTAGCAAATGAAGGCAACAGTATATTGGAGGGATCATAAAAGTCTGAACAAAGGCAGGGAAGAGAAGAAAGAGAGAAGAGATGTGGACAAGATTTGACAGCCTATTCAATGCCATAATGAGAGACAGTGGGGTCAAAATTCCCTAGCGTGTGAAGTATCTAGTAATGCCATATATCAGGGTAAGGCACTTAGGAGGAAGCCAGATATTGCAAACGGTATTTAATCTAATTTGGATATATCACTTAGGTAGAAGTGTCTAGTAGTCAGTTGACTTTGTGTCTCAGATTGGATCTTTATAAACTGCGGATCAGTGAAAGAATCACTGTCATGAACCCCAGGAGCAGAGGAAGTCACCGAGGTAGTACTAAAAGAGTTTTAAAATAGTCAAAGGCAAATTAGCATTAAGAGACTGTCATGGTTTGAAATGTGTCCCCCACAGTCTCATGTGTTTGGCAAGGTCATGGTACCTTGAGAGGTGGAGCCTTGCTAGAAGAAGACAGTCACAAGGGGTGGGCCTTGAGGTGGATTAGTTCCACCCTACCTTCAGAAGAAGTGAGCCTTTGCAGCAAGCAGTCTTGCAGCTCTCAGCTTCCAAGATGTCTGTGGTGACTTAGCCTCCTCCAGCTTTGGCCAGCCAGCCATGCCCCCTCTGCCACGAGAAACTGTATTTTCCCTCTGGAACCATAAGCTGAATAAATCTCCCTTTCTCCCTTAAGTTGATTTGAGTGTTCTCTCACAGCAATAGTTAAGAGTAACTGTTTTAGAGATCTAAGAGTGATTCAAGAAAAGACAGAAAATATAACTAAGAGAGCAGTATGGGGGTTAGGAAACACACATTTCAGAAGGCAGAAGGAGGGTTAGGGAAAGATGGATCAGAACACCAGTGAGATGCAGCAAAGTGGTCAGTGGAACTGTCAAGTGATGCGTAAATGTAATCAAAACGGGTTCCTATCACAAGGAGGATGCTAGATATTCCTGGATTCGGGACTGGATAAGAAGTTCAGAAATAAATGCACTGATTATATTTTTTTCTTTTGAGAATTCAGTTGGAGGAAAAAGGGGAAAAAGTAGATGTGCTTGTGGAAAACAAAAGGGTGGCTTTCTTGTTTTCCTAGAAACTTGGAGATCAATCATTCTGAAAAGATGAACTCTCTGGAAGAGTTAAATAGGGAGTGACTGGGAGAAGCCAAAAAGGGAGTTTCCCTGAATGGAAGCAAAATGTCTGCTGCTTTGGTTCAGGATCTTGGGAAGGAAGACTGGGTGGTAATCTAGAGGTTAGAGCTCATGGCTTTGCAAGGACTTACTTCATGTACTTAGTTGACAGCCTTGATTTTCTCTCTGCACCAGGAGGGAGTTTATCTAAAGAAAAGAGGGAGCAGACATGACAAATCTGACCTGAGCATTGCTTTGGCAATGGGCCCAACTGAGCTTAGATGTCATAAATGCATGATGGCATCAATTTACCCAATCATCACCTTTATGTCAACAGTGCTCATCCAAGGAGAAAAGAAGACGATGGATAGGTCCACTGATATTGGGGGAAGCTTTGCAAATGAAGAGATTGGGAGAACAGGGACATTGGCAATGCGATGCCTAAAGTGATGGACCACACAGTTCCCATGGATAGAACAGGAAGTGAAGTGAGAGGAGATGAATGGTAGAGGCAGCAGAGATCAAAGAACTAAGCCAGTCTTGATATGATTTAAAAATAAAAGTGTGGTAGATAAAAGAAAGGAAAAAAGGCATGACAGAGGGTAGAGGGCCTTAAATGTCGGAAAGGACATTTCCTTTCAGTGATAAACTCCATGTTGTAGCCGTGAAATAAATTACTGAATTGGAGCTGCACATGAGGTTCAGGGAAATTTGAAGTAAAGAATAATAATACATGGATTATCTCACTTTCCAAAGCAGATAGTGCAGAAGTTATCTCAATTATTATCTCTATTCACATGAGGCAATGGAAGCTTGAAGACAGTCTTCACAGGCTGGTGAAGTGATGGAATTTCCAACTGCGATACTATCACCAGCATCTGGATCAAAGATGAAACACATCCAGTAATTTCTACCAACAGAAGCACTTCAGTTTTATATGTACACTGAGTGGATATTCTAGATGGAGTTGGCTGGTTAAAAAACTAAAAATATGGTAATAATTCCTTCCTAAGAAAGATGATGGACTCAAAGTCATGGAGGATCCTCACCCACAAGCAAGATGTTTCTTACCTGCTCAGTCACACCTGGTAATTTCATGATGATTAGGCGATTGGGTTCTCTGGCTCTCTCATCAATAGCAGCCCCCCAGATGTCCTGCTTTTCATTATTACTGTGGGTTAGGGCCTCCCCAGGGTTCCCTGGGGGCTCTTGGCTTGGGCGAAGATGGATGGAGATCAGATCTAGCAGATGTGGGCAGAGGAGAGTCCAGGACGAAACAAGGTAATTCATCCAGATGGCACAGCAGAGGTAGGATCTGGGGAAGCGGGGGCTTCCCAAACAAGGCAAGAGGGAGAGACGCCTTCCAGTTCCAGCTCAGGTTTCTCCTTTGCTTCTTGTGCTGGATGCTGGCTTAGTCTAGTCCCAAACTGGGTGTCTGTTTCCATCTTAACCCTCAGTTTGTATGCTGGTTCTTAAGCCAGATCCTACATGTTGGCCTATAAAAATTATTAACTCCTTCCCTCTCCTCACTTTCTTATTCTGTTCATCAGGAAACAGTTCAGGCAAACTCCTGTGGTGTTCACAAGACTGAGCTGGATTCTGTTTTAATTTGGATGCTATTTTGCTCTGTGAACAAAAGGATGAATCTCATTCCTCTATATCATTTTCTTCCTCTACAATTCATTTTCTATTCATGGAGTCAGTTGGTCTAGTTACTTGTAACTGGCAGTTAGGTCTCTGTAAAATAGTGATTCAGGATTCTAGTGTCATCTCTTTGGTCCTCTGTACTAAGAATCCTGAGATGGGGCATTAGGAGAACTAGCACTTCCCCCATCTTATACAATGAAAGCTCTTGAGCTGCATTGCATACCTAATTTCCTAGGGAGCTTGTTAAAATGTGAATCGTTGGGCCCATACCCAGAATTTCTAATGTAGTTGATCTCCAGGTCAGGTGCATTCTATGATCCAGGGCTCATCCCTGAACAACTGCTGAGGTACTTAATTCCTTAGAGCATAGTTTGGTTTACGGGCAATAATTCTTTAAGCTGAGTTAGAAATTCATCTAATAGGGTAAGTTGTATATCTGCTCTTTGCAAAACAGTATAAACATATTTTCTTAAAACTATAATTACTGTCTAATTGATATGGTGATAGAGCAGTAGGGCTTTGAAGTTAAATACAACTGAAATTCAATCCTGTTTCTGTAGGATCATTAGCTATTTCAGCTTGGATGCATTATGGAATTCCTTAATCTCACTTTATACACTGAATTCACTATCTTTTTCTACATGACTTCTGTATCAAATGCTTAACTTACGGTAGGCAGTGAAAACTATTCTTTGAATATTTTCAGCAATCGGCAATAAATAAATTGATCTGCTAAAGAAATGATTTTCTCTTTCCGTCATTCCATGGTAGAGCAATTAGCCATTAAGTTATAAACTGACTTCTGGAAAATGCATTCTCTGGGCAGAAGAACTGAACTCCATATCATAGTTGCTATGATAAAAAAAAATGCAGCTGCTTTCTTCTCTATAAAGACTAATCTTGCTCACAAACCTCACCCTTCTGTTGGTGGTGAGAAGAGGGAGACACTTAACTGTGTAAATTATGTTGGTTTCTGCTCTTATGAATGATTTGGTCTTTTTCTCATGGGTCTTCAGTCCCCCAGGATTGATGCTCCCCTTTCCTCTCTCAGATGGTGAAATGCAGGGTTCATCCTCAGTATATTGGTAGTCATGTAGGAATCGGCCCGTCATGGGACCCTGAGAGTGAGTGGGCTGGTCTCATCTTTGCAGTGTGGGTGGTTAAATTGCAACATGTTCCCTTCATGTTCAGTGCTTCATCTGGACGCCACTGATGGACTCCGTGGCTTGCCCTTGTTTCTGCAGTCACTGTTTCCAAGGCCACTGTGGGCTTTTGGAACTCGGCCTTGCAGTTCCTTCAGCAGTCTCAGAGACTCTGATGTCCCTCACTTGTGCAAGGCAGCTCCTCATTGCTGCTGACAGCATAGGTAGAGACATTTATTAACATCTAAGTACAGCTATACTCTAAAAGTTCAGCATGGCTTATGGGGAAGAACTCAGAAGTAACTTCTGAACTCAGTGCAAGTCCTTTCGTTAGCTCTGACCAGTTGTGAGACTCAGAGGTCACGTCTTGGCGCTCTACACTCGATGGAAAGGATCAGACCATGGATTGAGGAACTGGCAAGAGGATCAAAACGTTACTTGAAATAAATCTTGATAATAAGCAGACCTTTCACTTATCTGTGAATTACGTGTAGCAGATAATTTTTGAGAAGTTATGATATGTACAAATTTTGGGGGGAATGAAAGATATTGAATATGTCCTCATTGTGTATATCACCTTGTGAAGAACAATTGGCTAGCAAATCCATCATGAAAGAGAAGCACAGGGGATTGTGGGATATCAATCCCAGACCTGAGGGCCTGTGTTGGATCAGTGCTGCCCCCACCTGGCCTCACAGTTAAGAGAAACAATGTTGGCAGGACTGTTTTTTTTGGTGTGTGTGTGTGTGTGTGTGTGTGTGTGTGTGTATGCATGATGAGTACAGGACAAGAAAGTAAAGACATTTTGTCATGAGCAAGAAGGGAATCAGTTCAGAAATATAACTGGAATAGTATTAAAGATATTTTATTGTTCCCTTCATAGAGCCTCAGTAATCTCAAGAGTTAGGAAAGAAAGCAATAATATTTAATCAAAACACAAAATAATTAAAGGGAACTTTTCTTAGCTCTTAAAGAACAAAAACTTATAAAAGTCTTTAGAAAGACGAAGCACTGGATTAGGGGTCTGGAGCTGTGGTCTCTGGAGGCTCTTAACCTAAGGAACTTCACGGGAGTAGAGTTCAGTAATACGACAGATGCCTCATTTCATGCACAGCCTGACACATCATTCCAGAACCCTGAAAATGTCATGTTTTTAATTGCTAAGAAGTTCTGCACCATTTTATGTGCGTCTCAACATGAATATGTAAGGGTAGCATAATCGCTTGAATGCACTGTTCAGTCTCTTGAGTACACATAGGTTATGTTCAGCAGGAAGTCAGAACAAGAGTGGAGGAATTGCTGGACACATCTAAATCGTGTTTGTTTTCCCAAGGTCGAGGATGATGCTTCTCAGGAATGAGATTCATCCTTGAATGTTTGTCAACCAAGGATATTACCTATGGAGAAGATAGCAGACTCCAATATCTTCTCACATAGGTAAGCAAGACAAGAGAGGAAACCTGACTTTTTATATGATATGAACTTAATCCTTAACATTTTCCCTTGAGATAGATATTGTCACTCCTTACCTCATGGCAGAAACTTTGGTTCAAAGACTCTGAGTCAGATGCAGTGGCATAGGCACCCGTAATCCCAGCACTTGGGATGGAGACTGAGGCAGAAGGCTCGAGGCCAGGCAGGGCTTCATAGTAATACATCGTCTTTCTTACTGCTTTCCTTAAAGAAGAATGGTTTGTTTAGGATCTCGCTCTTGCCCTTCTACAGAACAAATCCAA
This sequence comes from Typhlomys cinereus, assembly GCA_023101885.1. NCBI lineage: Eukaryota > Metazoa > Chordata > Mammalia > Rodentia > Platacanthomyidae > Typhlomys > Typhlomys cinereus. The sequence goes on along the minus strand of JALPQD010000820.1, from coordinate 349,793 downwards.
AGGAATCAGACAAAACCATAGGGTTTGTTAATTATAACACTGTCATCAAAGTACTTTGGAAACCACTAACGGTAGAGATCAGATTGTCTTTGAAACTTAGAGCAGAATATGTAATGAAACGGCCTTTTCCCCAAAGTGGCAAAATTGCTTCCACTAATATATATAAAATGAAACAGAGTCATGATGAAAGAAAAAAAAGACAATATAGACACAAAAATTAAATTTTCTATATGTCATATTGCTAATAAAAATAACTATTGCATTGTAAGTAAAAATGTTAGGCCTTCCATTTTGCTTTTTCACTGCTTCAAATTTTAAATACAAGACACTAATATAATTACAAAATCAAATTAACTCAAATTTTATAATTTTGGTTTTGTTCTCACTATATAATTATTTTTATTATTGTTCTGTTTTATTTTTATTTTATTTATTGATTGATTTGAGATAGGGTTTCACTAAGTAGCCCCAGGCTGGTCTATAATTTGCTATGTTGACCAGATTGGTCTTGAATCTTCTGTGATCCTCCTGCTTCTGCCCTCTGAATACTATAATTACAGATATATAACATCACAGCTTAGGGTTATTCTGAGTCTACAGTATAATTGAGGGATAGAGATATGAATTTTACCTTAGGATAACATGGATGATGCTACTAAGAAGTTACATTCAAACACACTGGAAGTTCTCAGAACTGTCTTCCTCTTTAAAATACAATGCTTATTAAAAGGCAGGGAAAGATGTGCTGTTTCAAACATCCCCACCCATGCGCATCTTTAGAATTCTAAGAATAATGGCAGCAATTATTATGTAGACCTAGGACAATTTATGGTCTTTATTTTTGAAGAGCATTTTATCATTAACATAGATCAGATTGTTGGCACACATTAGTAACAAAAACCATACTGAACCTTGTTTTTTCTTATTTTCCTTGGCTTTCTACAGGCCCATGGAGCTATTGAGTTGATGCACCTGTGGCAGACCACTCCCATGTCCCCGCCCTTGGCCTCCGAAGTTTACAAAGCACATCTGCTTTCATTGTCATATTTGTTTCTCCACACATCCTCTTGGTAAGAGGCTAATATTATTCTTACTTAGAAATTAGTAACCTATGGCTCAGAAAAATTTAAATCACTTGTCTAAGCTCATAAAAATAAGTTGTAAGTGGTTAAGTCATTATGATGGCATAACGTGAATGTGATGTCAGTTTGTACTGAGAAATTACAGTGTGCTAGGCATGGTGCTAGCTAAGGGCTTTATGTACATTAACTCAATTTAATCCTAACCCTCACAAGATAGATCATACTATTACTGCCTGCCATACAGTCAATGAGTATGTCAAGTTCAAACAATACTAAGTTCAGATAATCTTCGTATGGTAGTGGCGCTTATGACTGGATGGAACTGAGTTTTTGGGTGGATTCCAGGGTCAACACTCAGCCATCTGCTTTTTCATTTCCACTTCTGTCAGCAAACCCTGTGCATCTCCTATGATCCCTCTCGGTAGACATGATTGGAGGCACATAGCTTCGGCAGGGAAGCCTCCTGGGACGCTTTCTGTAGGTGTGGCTTAGCTTAGGTTTGTTTCCACTTTCGCTTTTATTTGCAGTTCATGAATATGGAGGCGCAAGAAAATTGAAAGCAGACATTAGTACAGGTAAAAAGATCTTCTTTGTAGAAAAGTATGTTCCACAATAAATTAAATAATTAAGTAGAATTATCAAAGTGTAATATAATATACTTAGGTACTAAGACTCTTGGGGCAAGGAGATATTAAAAAAAGAAAAAAAAACATGTAACCAGCTCATTGCTTTAAAATTCTTATCTGGCTAGCCAGCGGCTCAGCTTTCCTCTGGATTTCATGTTAAAGTAATCAGAGAGATGTCAACAAAGGCAAATGGCAAAACGTCAAGATCATTACCTATCTTTTGGGCCAGAAATTTGGAATTGCTACAACATACTCTAGGACTGTGGCCTTTGTATTTATTTTTCGATGTCACAGTTGCTAGAATAGTGGTTGGAGAGGAAGCAAATGGCAATGCGGGAGAATGACACACAGCTTCCCCCCAGAGCGCATAGAGGCAGGATGAAGCCGTAGTGGGGTGCATGCTGGGGACTGAAGTTTTCTCGCCTCTATGCCCATGGTGCTAGAATCGGAGATGCAAGGGGGAGGACCACATTTCCACTTTCTTAAGCTGTGCCTGGTCTGTGAGCCATGAGTGATTAACTTGCTCAATAGAGGACAGCGATCACAAAGAAATGTCACCAGTCTCTGAGCGAGGAGGCCTCTGGTCAGCTTTCCTATTGATGTCTCTTCGTCTCCGGAAGCACACGAGGACTGTACCATGTCCCAAGTCTGTTTCTGATTCTAAAGCTTAGTTTCTCTCTCTACCGTGAGAGGAAGGGATCACATTTGTGATAATTCTCATTTATACTCTGAAGAAGAAGAAGAGAACCAACCTCACAGTCCTCAGGAAAATTATGTGTCAAGCTGAGAATTGCAACATACATCTGTAAATCCTTAAAGCCACATGCGCTCCACGATTCCAATACATTTGGATTTACAAGACTGTATTACAAAATACCACAAACAGGGCCTGGGGGCACTCTATAATGAAATACTTCTCTCAAGCAAAATGTTTGAATTGTCACAGCAAGTGGAATGTATGAAGTTAAGAGATGGCCTCGTAAATAAGGTGGGTTTCATTGCCAAATGAATTTTCCACAGGCTTACAAGGGAAACAACAAAACAAAATAATCCCATTCATAGTTTTCTAAACTTTCTGAGTTTCACCCTTGCAGATACAGATTGTAGATTAATGACAATAAAACCAGTAATAAAAGCAGCAGCGGCAGCAGCCTGCTTTATGAGTACTTCTGAACCAGTACTTCCAGCGCTTAGATTACTGGGTGGATGGCCCTTAACTCACTTCCAGAGTCTGAGGGACAGTGTACAGATAACTCTATCCCCTGGCTGCCTGAAACCATCACACCAGATCATGGGATTCAGACACCGAGGCTTCTGTGGTCACTATATTGGCTTGAGTGAGTCATGTCTTCCTTTATGATGGCCACGTGATAGCCGCATTCACTCTATACCCAGATCTCAGTCTGCCACCCTCCCCAACCAGTCTGCTCATCCATGAACACAGTATATATTGGGTACAGGGGTACACGCCTATAATCTATATAGTCTGGGAGACCAAGGTACGAGGATTACAATTTAGCCTAACCTCGCCAACAGCAAAACCACGACTCAAAAAAAAAAAAAAAAAGAAAAGAAAAGAAAAGACAGTGATTATAGCATAATTTACTCCTTCATTGTTAAGTATAGCAGCAGTGTAGTCCTCTGTTTCTCTGACTCCTGCTAAATCCCTTACTGCTGGATCCTGGGGAACTACAGCTGCAGAGGCAGCATCCTCTGATTCAACCAGTTCTCATTGGTGTCCTTCCAGGAGAGCTCTCTCTCTTTCCCTTGCTGGACTTCGCTTCCCAGGTAGCCCTCTGGAGCAGGGGCTCTTTTTTTTCTTCACTCTTCCATCAACCTCAGGGCTGGAGTGGGTTTAATGTGTGTCGTGTTTCTGCTTTTCCATTCCCACTTCCCAAGCCATTGTACTTAGTGTGTGTTCCCACGGTGCCTGCTTGAAATCCCACCTTCCCTCAGCTCTAATACCTCCAGAGACCTCTCACCATCCCACCTCTGTGTTTTTTTGTGTTTTTGTTTGTGTGTTTCTCCTTATATTACTTTTATTTCAGTAAATATCTGACACAAACTTCATATAAGGAGAACTTTTTGATGCACAAGTTAAAATAAATATTTTATGAAAAATAATTACAATTTCCAGACTCCCAAAAAGTGGCAAGAGGAAGGCACTGGATATTTTTGAAAGTCTCTTTCATATGTCAAGGTTTAATTGTGGTGTGAAGTATGAAACCTTTTCTTTTTAATTCATGGTTTCTTTTTAATTTAAACAATAAATTTTAGATTTAATTAAAATTATTTTTAATTGAAATAAAAGCCTTTTTAATTGATGGCTTTTTAAAATTTAATTTATTTTTATTCTTTTAGAGTTTTGTGAATGATTGCAATGAATGTATGTTAGTTTGAATTCTCACTATCTAATCCTGTCCCCTCTTGTTCTCCCATTATAAGTTTTCTTCTTTTCTACTAGTCTCCTCCTATGTGTCTTCTTTGTGTCCACTGAATTTCATCTAGTTTCCCTTTGATGGCCAATTCCCCAGCACTTGATAGAATAAGAATCTGTCTAATTTATGTTTTAAGCTTCTCACTTCATTCTTCATCCAGTATCACCGGGATAGCTCATCATATCCATGATCTTTCTATACCCTTCACCCAAAATGCTCTGTTGCTTTCTTTTTTAGCACAATCACCTGGCCAACAGTCTACTCTGAATTAACTCCCTTATCTACTCTCATCAAACCATACTGTATCTAGCATAATTTTTACATTCGTTTATTTATAATTAATTATGTGTGTGCTTGCATGAGCAAGCACATGCCATAGCGTGTATCTGTATATAGATGTCAGAGGACAACTTTCAGGGGTCAGTTCTCTCCTTCTACCGTGAGTATTCCAGGGATCCGAGCCAGGAAGTCAGGCTTGGCAAGCAAAAGCTTCCAAGGTCTATCAGACCTAAGTCTTGGTAATTCAACCATATAGAACTGTACTCATTACCTTCAGCTTTGGGAGCTCCCAAAACTTTCCCTTTGGTAAGTGATAAAGGCAGAAACCCTTCCAGAGCTTGCTTTGTACATGGACTAATTGGCAGATAGCCCTGCATACACTAAACGCATGAATGAATCTGAAGGGAAGTATGTATTTAGTGTTTAGCATAGAACTTAGTAAACAGTAAGCATATCAAAGAGTAATCTATTATACTATATATACCATTATTTGCTATTGTTATAATTCCCTAGTATTATAAAAATTTTCCTCTCATATTGCATTCTTCACCAATGCTTTATTTATCACTTGGTAGAATTCCCCAGATTATTTGAACCCAAAGTATCTGGTAATAGTCTACTCTATTTGCTAATCCTTATCAATTACTGCACATTGGGGCACACCTTAAGATAAACAAGTTACTAATGAAGACATTAGTTTACCTCCTACAAATAAACAAAAGAGATATGAACTAACTGGTTTAAGGTTGACTTATATAAGAATATACATCTTAACATTAGGACTATTTAATTCACAATTATTTTTCTTTGGTTTGAAAACATTATGAACTTGTCTTTTTTAAAAATTAGAAAATCCTGAGAAACTAGTCTGTTATAAATAAAGCAATCCCCTTTCTAAACAATCACACATCCAGATCCTTTCTAGTATTTCTCTGTTAATTATCCTTAAAAATCTATATGACATAGTGTAAATTTAATTATATTTTAAAAATAAAAACATTCTAAAAATATGTTCAAATAAGTTCCTTGTCTTTGAGTTAAGATTAGAGTCTTTCCACATCAAATTGTGCTTTTTATATTCTTTTAAAATCTTAAATTGCTTAATATTATACTTTAATAATTTTAATTATGATCATTATAATTCAGAAATATGGACATATTTTTGAACTCTGTATATTTCATATGCAACACCTGATTACAATTATACAGTTATGTAAAAAATATATGCAGAAGAAGTAGACTGGAATAAAGAAATAGTCTTTTTTTAATAAGAAATATAAGCCTGTGACTGAGTTTATTAAACTACTTTGAATTTCTCCAGTTTTGTTATTAATTCAACCACCTTAATAGTGGAAAATGATATTTTTGTTTTAAGAAAAGTAAATATACATCAGGACACATTCTTTGTCTCTGAAGAACTTACAAAGATTTCCAGGACAGAGTAGATCATGGGTTATGGAAGTCCAAGCTGGGAGAGTTCACTAGATGTTGAAGTATGGTGGAATATCAAGCTTTGCTTTTAATGAACCATAGTGTCACTTGTTTTGCATAGGTAATTTGAGAGTGAAGAGCAAATCTGAAGCCAGGAAATTGTACACTGGAGTACAGTAAGGGTCCGACCCATATACTTGGCTTTACATAGAACCCTCAAACAACTAAACTAAGAAAGGCAAGTTTGCCAAAATTATTTGGATTAGGGGAGTAAAATCAATCATTGTCTTTTAAAATGCAAAAGCACCAATCACATTTCTTTGAGAATTTTCACCTAGTTAGGCCCTTGGTAAAATCCGAAATTCAGGCTGGAAAGATGGCTCAGTGGTTAAAATGTTTGATACATAAGCAAGAGAACTGGTGTTCAGATCCCCGATCTCTTAAAAATGCCAGGCAGGCATGATGGCCTTTTTGTAATTCTAGTCTTGGAAGAAGAAACTGGGAATCCCCAAAGCAAGATGGCTAGCCCTGTCATTGAGCTCTGCTATTGATTAAAGACCTTATCTCATAACGAATATGGTGATAGAGTGAAGATTCCTGATGCCAACTTTGGGCCTCTACATTTATACTACGCATGCAAATGTATACCGTTACCACCACCACCCCACCACACACACACACACACACACACACACACACACACACACACACACACAGATGTGCGTGCGTGTGTGCGCGCGCGCGTGTGTGTGTGTGTGTGTGTGTGTGTGTGTGTGTGTGTGTGTAATGGAAAAGAAAAAATATGAAATTCTTAAGTTATTTTCCTGGAATTTTATATTGTTATGATATTGGATCACAAGACAGTTATATAAATATTTCCCCCTTCTTTCTTTGATATATGATTCTTCTCTTGAGTTCAAAAGTAGACTAATAGCTCATGTCTTCAAGGAAGCCTCTGTAAATCTCTGATCTGTTGCTTTTATCCCTTCTAACACCTATTAGCATTTTTCTTCTTGATCTCATTTGAACATTCATTGTCTCCCTTGTGAACTTTCATATATCGCTGAAAAATCACTTAAAACTTGTACATATTATTATATAAAATACCTAATCTCCTTGTAAATGACTCTGGGTTTGTGTTATTTTTTCCTCTCCAATGTCCTAAAATCTGTTTTATTCCTGCTCTCAAACATTCATGTCTCTGCTAAACTCTCCTTTTCTCAGATCTTTAATTTCAATAGCTCAGAACCATTTTCATGAACATTACTATGGGCTCTTCTCCAAAACAGGGCTGGTTGCCTTCCCTGAAAAACTCTCCCAAGAATCCTCACTCTTGACCTCTAATTATTTCCATCATTTAAAGTCCACTTGGATCCTTGGGTGGAACTGAAGTAACAAGCTTTGGCTTAATAAGGACACCACAAGCCCTTGGGGGATATGAGACTTCCTTTTGTATATTTTAAAATTGCTTCTGTGTCTCAGTTTTCTTATCAATATATAAAAATAAAAATCTAACTAATTTGGTTGTTGTAAAGACTAAATAAAATTATGTGTGTTAATGCTCATTATGGTACCTGCCATCTATTTGACATCTACTGCATGTTACTACTGCTATCTTTTTTTTTCTTTTTTCTGGAGATTATCTTTATTTTTAACTTCTTCCTCTCATATAAAGTTGATAAGTACTCCATTCCCCTCCCTTCCTCTATCCCTCCCTGGACCCCCTTACTTCTTCTCCATTTTCCCTTTCCTCCCCCCCCTCCCTTTCTCCTAGTGCCCCACCCCCCATTATTGGAGCATCCTTTAGTGTGCATGTCAAACTTTTCTCTGGGTCCTCCTCTCTGATGAGATGTAAGGACTCAGTAGCATTGCTTGGAGCTCTTTTTTTTACTACTGATATCTTTTGCTTTAGAATTACCATTCTGTTTATTTGATGATTGTTTCTATTTTACCTAAATCTTGGAATACTGAGTTTATAAATTTTTAGTGATTATTTTTTGAAAATAAGGATTCTGTGTTAAATAATGTTTGAAAACACCAGGATTAAAGTAGATTTAAAAGACTTGCTAGGATCTTGAAAGCACTATGATTCTCTAGTGGAATATACTAGTTAAATTCTTTCTAATATATGTGACAACAGATGCTTCCTTTTAATGGAATATTTGTTTAAAAAACTTGCATTAGAGGATCATGTTGCTAGTTGGGACTCCTCTTTATGCAAACCTCAAAAAAAAAAAAAAAAAAGCCTCCATTTTGGTAACCGGTATCCCAAGACAATTTGTTTTCTTAAAAAAAACTCTTTTGCAACTATAGATTCATATAAATTAGATTTCCCAATATTGTGTAACCAAAAAGAAATAGGAAATTAAATTGGATCCTTATACTGAAATGAGATGGAAACTTCAGAAATCATAAAGTTCAATTTCAGACTTCATGGTGAAGCATCTTTATCTGTCTCAATTAATGACCCTATTAAATCTTAAAGTTAGAAACTTGAATATATAATACATGAAAAATGTTACATTTAGAAACAATGTTTTATCTATTATATCCATAAATTACTCTTGCAAGGAACATAACTCTGAAAAAAAAATACATAGCATGGACTATGCAAAGGCTCTGGAGAATAAATAAAAACAGGATGTTTCAGAGGTGAGGGAACAAAGTGAACCAAGTTTCTGGCTTTAGGAGCTTTACTTCAAAGACTCCCACAATCACTACTTGGTGCCTGGAGACTAAAATTCTTACAGAAAACTCTTTTTTTTTCAAGTGAACCAATCTGAAGAGTCTTGGGCCCACCAAAGCTATTGAAGAATTAAGGGAATGATTGCAAAAGAATGGAGACCAAGAATATGTACCCCTAGTGGTTCAACTCAGCTCAAATTTCTAGATGACCATGTGAAACAATGGATAGAAGCCTGTAGCTTCCATTTATTACAGATATGACAATCTGTAATGTCAGTCCAACCTAGTTAAAATCCCTGCTGACATCCCTAATAGTTAAGAAAACACACAAAGTTCTTTAGAGCAGTATCACAAAATCGAGAGTATTTAAAGCAGAGCATTCGTGATGCATAGAATATAATTCAGAATTTCTAACTACATTAAGCTTCAGAAAATGTGAATCTGTCTTCAAAGGCACAAACAATCAACAAATATCTAATCTTGACATAATCCAGGTGCTCAAATCATGAAATTAATACTTTAAAGAAGGCACAATAGTGGAGTAAGATAAAGCTATGCTTGTAATTCATTAAAAGGAATGCTCAGTAAAACAAATGAATGGAAATTTTACAATTTAAAATTTCAGATATGGAGATGACTGAGAAAATAGTCAATATTTTTAAATAAAGATAATTCAAAATAATCCAGTCTAAAAGTTATTCCCAGAAGTCACATGAGTTGTTGGCCACAGAGGTCCCAGAGGACTTCAGAATAATAATGGCTATTGTTATTATGCTTAATGTTCCACTAAAACTAGATGGCAAGATCCCTTTACTAAAGACACTACACACTTTGATTACAGAATAAGTTGAAACTGAAGTGGATACTTCTTCCCTGATATCTAGTACTAGAAAGTTTTTAGAAAGTGCTGTGAAGGCTATTGAGGGAAAATACTCATTGACAGTCTCATCCAGGTATAGACCATACTTGCCTATCAGGCAAGAAATGTCATGTCTACTGATGTAATAGTAAGCAATTGCTATTGTGAATAGATTAGAGGCCAAATTCTTGGGAGATAATATTAAAATTAGCACTATAAACTTGATCAAAAGTCTATAGTGGAGGTTTTGGTCCCAAAGCGGGGGAGGGAGACATACTACTGCTGTTTCCCTAGATGAATGTGTTGTCAAACTTCTTTCATTCTCATATCATTCTCAACCTGGAACACAGAGAGTCCTTTTTTTCTTAACATGGTGTAATTGTTAATGAGATACTTATCTGTTCAAAATACTGAGAACAAGTGACTGTTAAATTCTCGACCCCAAATGGGGTATTTATATCACTTTTCCAAGGCTCAAAGAACATTGCAGAAGACAGGCTAGAAAGACTGTAAGAACTGGAGTACAAGAAGGAGTACTATGAAGAGGAAGCTCTACCATCTAGATACAACATAGCTGCTGCAACAATGAACACACAGTAGCTACGGTGCTTGTTCAAGACAAAGTTATCCACTCTTAAGATTCCATAACAGAAGAGGTGGCCATTAGGTCCTACCCCTTTCCAGAGATTCTATTAATCATTAGTGGCTACTACAGGAGGAGGTATTACTTCTTCAATGGTGTGACCACCTGATAACTACTTGGTAAGAAGAAGGGGGTTCAGAAGCAAAGGAAGGGAATAGCAGAGAATAATGAGGGCATATGTAATAATAATGCATTATGTGTGTGTGTGCGTGTGTTGTGTGTGTGTGTGTGTGAAACTGTCAAAAAAGAAGAAAAAAGTAAGAAAGAAATCTAATCTGAAGAAGAGAAAAATATGAATTCCAAACATTGAATGACTAACAAAAAGCATGTGCAAAATTTCCAAAGTTCAAGCACATAGTGATTGACGTCCCAAAGCAAAGGAATAAGAGAAGTATTTAAGGGAATTATGACTGAAAATTTCTGATGTGTGTCCGAAAGAAGTAAACACATTTTAGTAGCTCAGTGAATCCCATAGAGAGTATAAATTTGATAATAACCATATTTAGCACATTATGGTTTAACTGTTGAAAACCAAAGATCAACAGAAAAATCACAAAAGCAGCCAGAGGGAAAATGCTACACCACATGAAGGGGAGTCACAAGTTAGAAAGAGTGATCTTTCATTGCAGCCAAAAGAGGCCTGAGTACTATGAGGAAAACAAATGTATAAAGAATCAAAGAAAATGTCACATTGGAATCATAGAGCCAACGAAAATATTTTTTCATGTCTGAAGGTGAAATAAAGCATTTTTTTCAGATTAAAAAAAGCAAAGAGAAGGGGTAAGGACATGGCTAAGGTTTGGGTTAAGCTTTTTCCTTGTAAGCAAAAGAACCCAAGTATGGATCCTTGAATCCCATGTAAAAACACCTAGAGGAAATTTAGAAAACCTGCAATTTCAACCATGGAAGGCAGAGAGGGGACAGGGGGGAGCCTGGGAAATCCCAGAGCAAAGTGGTAGAGCAGTCCTGGCTAATTCCCAAAGTCACCCTTAAGCCTCCACAGGCACGTGCACACACACACGCACACACTCACACACACATGCACATGCGCACACACATACTCAAATGCCCTCTTCTATACACAGACACACACAAACATAAGTGCAAAAAAAAAAAAAAAAAAGCTAAGAGATTGCGTAGCCACTAGAAACTCACTACCAGAAATAAGGATGGAGATTTTTCAAGGTGCAGAGAAATGGAAGAAGAAAAGTCCTGAAGAAGTAGACCTGGTACTAAGTCCAAACTCTGTTTTCTCTTATTATATTTAGAATTCACACAGCCATATGAAGCAAAAGTATCATCTTGCCAAAGAGATGCTTATTATGAGTGTTGATAGACTGTCCATAGCAGCTGAAACACAAAGGGTGATGGGGAGGTAATGACCTCATGTGATTTTAAGATTTCTGATATTAGATATGAATCATACAGTACTAACTCTAGATGGAGTGAAAGCTTAATGCTGTGACCACTAGAGAAGCCATTTAAAAAGTACATCAACAAACTCTAAATAGCCAATAAATGAATTTTAATTAATTTATTTTTCCAATAAATGAATTTTAATGAAATTCTAATTTTTTAATTCAATAGAAGGCAGGAAAAGTTATACAAAAGAATAATAGATGGAAATAAAAATAATAAATACACGCATATCAAAAGTTGGTCTTGATGCTAAGTTAAAGATTCTATTTAAAAGACAGAGGTTTCCAGAATAAGAAAAGCAATGACTGAGTACATGATGAATATTTTAAATTCAAAAAGAATACAAAATCTGATTGAAAGTAATTGTCTAATAACAATATGATAAAATAATCAGTAATAAATTTCATAGCAATCATGTAGAACCTGTATGCTGAAAACTATGAAATATTGTTGGGTGAAGTTAGAGACCCTGATTAAACAGAAAGATAGATAAAGTTCACACATTGAGAAGTTTAGTATTGCTAAGATATAAATACTCCAAAATTTATCATAGATTCATGCCATTTCATAAGTTCCAACTGGATCCTTAACATACTAATGGACTGAACCGAGTTACATATTAAAAAATTATACACCATGATCTGTTGGGAAATAAACAACCCCAAAGCTATTAATATAATACATGATCACAATAGAACAAATGATAAGAAACACATAGTTATCTCTGTGGATACAGATAAAGCATCAAACAAATCCAACATTCTTTCATGACATAAAACACTATACACACACACACACACACAAACACACATGCACGCACACACGCACACACACGCACATGCACACGCATACACACCACAAAGCATTTACATTTAAAATGATGCCATGATGATAATAATATAACTATCTGCAGAATGGGTTTGCAAATTAAAAAAAAGACTCCTACCTGCAGCTTGCTAAGAGCTAATTCAGCTGAGCAGTAAAAAGGCAAGCAATCCAATTAAATGAACAAAAGATTGGAATAAACAATTCTTTAAAGAATAGGGTGAATATACACATGAAAAAATGCCTGATATCTAGCCTTTGTTGAAAAGTCAATCCACTCATGATGAGTTTTGATTGCACAGGAAGTTTATAACAAAATGCTTCCTTTTTGTATAAGATAGCTAAAATAAAAGTGACTAATACTAAGAAATATGAATAAAATGGGCCCCTCATGCACTGTTAGTTGGGAAAATCTTGTGCATCTGCTTTGGAAACAGTTTGATAATTCTTCAAAAAGTTAAACATAAAGATGCCACTTGATCTAGCCATTCTACTATGTGAAAGAATACAAAACACATATGCAAATGTTCATAGCCACATTATCCATAATAACCAAATGGCAAAACATCCCAAATGCCATCAGTAAATAGAGCAAAATAAAATGACTAATTAAAATGTGGTGTGTACATCCAATGTCAATATCATGCAGCAGATGTGAAGGAGGTCCTGACACATGCACAGGGGTGATTTCAGTGTAAACATTGAGAAGGGGCACACTTACAGGTTGTGCAGATTAATAATTATTTTGAGCAAAGAATTGAGAAGTACCTGCTAAGTTGTACAGTTGCTTCTTTCTGTGGCAAGGGAATGGTCACACAAATAAGAGTCCAATTTTCCAAAGATTGTTGAATTTTACACTTCAAATGGGGAACTTGGCGCTACATGTATTTTGTTTTTTAATAATTTCCAATGAGACTTTTCTATAGAAATTTATAGGCTGAAAGTGAGGAAATGAAGTGGCTTCGGACATCTAAGCCACCTCTACCCCAAGGCTTAGGAAACATGGAGGAAGAGAAAGCTGTAAGAGTGTAAGAGCATGAAGCGAGGCAGGGATGCAACCCCCTAGACATAACGTGGCTGGTACACACATCATTCCATTGCAATTTCCATAAGACCTTCGCAGGACTTGTACTATCGACATTTCACCCTGGAAGGGTAGTCATGGTTGCCTAGAGGAACAGAACCAACAGAATGAATATTACTGGATTGGCTTTTGTGATAAGGTCTGGTTTAGGGTTAAGTCCAACAATGGTTACCAGTTAGCTGCTCAGTCTAACAGCTTCATATATCAGCAGTCCCAGTCTATTTCTGAAGTCCAGAGGATTCCTGGAGAGTCTCTGGACTTCAGTCAAGTTGGAAGCTCAAAGAGACTATGTTCTGACAGCGGCAGGAAGGAAGATGAGTTTGTAGGTTCCATCCAGATTTAGGGTTGGTCTTTGTGTTGCAAATATATTGAGCCAGATAATCTCAGATGGTCTGGCAGCTGATCCCTTAGTTAATACCAGACATAGTCAAATTGATAACCAAGATCAATAATCATGAAAAAGGAAGACCTTAAGAGGCTCCATGTCTCCTTGAGAGACCGAAGAGGACTAATGCTGATAGGCAAGTAAAGGAAGATCAGTAGTATACCCACTGTTACATGATTCATGCTCCAGAATATACTCAGACATATGTCATTAAAGGCAAACCAGATAAAACCCAAAAACTTGAAAATAGAAGGAAGTCTTGTAGCAGGAAGAAAGGTTGTAAAAGGAAGAGGAGGAGTGATGGACTGGGGATTAAAATGTGGAAATATTATAAATTTATTATAATCATGTATGTAACACTAAACTTTTTGGGAAAGAATTAGTGCCAGAAAGGCTAGGAATTCAAGTACAAAGAAATGGATGCTTACCTTGTCCCAGACACAGACAAAAACAACTTGATAGGACTCAGAGATTAAACTTTCAAACTATAGGACATCTAGAAGAAAATCTTAGTAAAATTCAATAAAGATTTCTTATGTAGGATATAAAAATATAAACCATAAGAAAAAAAGATGGAAAAATTAAGAAGTTTCTACCCCAAGGCTCAGGGAACATTGTGGAGGAGGGGGCAGTGAGGATGTAAAAGCGCGAAGGTGGGAAGGGGTGTTGCCAGAGAGCATCTTTGGTCATCATAGAGCAGCTGCACCCAAGAACTCACTGTAGTTTCCACTTCCACAAGTCCTTTCAACATTTAACCTTGATGAAAGTGAAAGATCTCAAGAGACACCACACTTCCTTGAGAGATCATTTAAAGTTAATGTCAGACTAGAGAAGGAGAGCTTCTTTACTCAATAATTTAATCACTTAGAAGTCACCCATGGCCCAGCAGGTACTTAGGTGCTAATGTTAGCACAGACATCATAGATAAAACCCAGTGGGCCACACACACACAAAGACTCGAAAGTAGAAGGAGACTGGCTGGAAAGGAAAAAGTATAAAGTGGGTGTGGAGAGCATGAGGAAAGTTTCAGTGAGGAAGAAATGGATGTGGACTTGGAAAGGCTAGTAAATGAAAAAGCCTATGTGTAATATTAAAAGAATGTGAAAACAACTGAATGTGAAAACAACTGTATGTAATTGTGTGTGATAGATAACTGGTCCGCTGTGTGAGCCTATACTGTATGATCAATAAGTGGGTCTCTGCATCAACCTAGCTGTGGTGTGATATGGATTGTGGAAGGCATAAGAAATGAAAATGTATAATATCAAAATGAGGCAAAACAACTGTATTGTAACTGTAAACAGACCTGTACCCTGATGATGTAATGTGGAATAAAACAGTATTTAAGGGACAGGCCGAGAACCAGGACCTCAGTTCGGTAGGGACAGAGTATCCTGAGACTCTGTCCGGTTGGCAGCCGAACTCCCCGATGCAGCTCCAGCCAAAGTATGCCCTGCTACCCTGAGGACGTGACCGTTGATCGTCCGGCACCCCCTCAGTTCTGGCAATGAGCGGAAACGGCCCTTCGTCCAGCCCCAGTCCTGGCTCAAGACCTGCGCCCTGGCATATGTCGATCAGTAAGCCCCATGTGGTGTGGTTATTGCTGGGTGGCGTAGACCTCCAGGGAGGTAGAAGTCAACGGCACAGGCCCTCCCAGGTGTGCTCGCGACAGTGGGACAGAAAGGGGGGATAAGATTGGGTAGTAAGAGGTGAAAACACATGAATTCATTGTATTTATGTATGAAAGTGTCAAAGAATAAAAAAATTAAGAATTTTTGCTTTGTAGAAGATCTGTTAAAGAAATAAAATGCAAAGACTTAATGGGATGATGAATCTGTGATTGGGTATATATTTTTTACTTACTATTCATATTTATATAGTTGTTTCTATTCTTTTAGAGTTTCATGCATGAATATTGTGAATTTATGCTAATTTCATCCCTTGTTTCCCAATCCCACTTCCCCTCTTGTTACCACTACAAACTTTCTACTCCATTTCTAGTCTTCCTCTTACTTTCATGTCTTTGTGTGTGTGTGTGTGTGTGTGTGTGTGTGTGTGTGTGTGTTTTACCGAGTTTCATCTGGGCTGCCTTTGATGACATATGCCTGAGCACTTGCTGAAGCATGAGTCGAAGATCAGTGGGTACACCATTGAGGAAAGCAGCTCTCCTCCCCCAACATTATCCCTCAAAAACCTCTCAGGGAGGTGTGCAACCTCTTGAAGCATACAGATTTTTATGGAGGTTCAGCCTATCAAACTCATTGTAAGCTGAAAATGTTAAGTCAGAAACACATTTCATGTAACTGACTCACTGAGCGTCATAGCTTAGCTTAGCCCATCTTAACCATGCTTGGAACAGGAGCCTTAGCTTATAGTTAGGCATAAATGCTTAGAGTCAAAGTCTGCTTATCAGCCTTACCATGCAGCAGTCTTCAGAGGAGAAGTCAACCTGCAGTTTCAGGGTGCATAAAGTTAATGCCCACCAAGGATGGAAGAAGAATGCCAGAAATATTTGCATTCTTGGACACAGTTTGACCTTGGTTGCTCTGAAAGTTGCCTAGCATACACGTCAGGTATGCATGAAAGTACAGGCTGAGATTTTGGCCATTTTGTTAATGATTGAGGCACATCCCACCAGTGTGTAAACATTGGGACTATGGTTGTTTTGAGGCTATTGTAGAAATGTTGAGTAGATGTGAAAGACCTTTTACTCTAAAAAGCCTAAAATAATTGCTCTCTGACACTCTTCAGGAAAGCAATAGATGCACTCAGGAGGCATATGTAGAGTGCAGAATCACAGAAAAAGGAGCACATGCTGTTGGCAACAGTGAATCCCCAAGGCGCAAGGTCATGGAGCTAAGACAGCCGTGACTTTCCTCAAGGCAATGCCATGAAGCACAGCAGAGCCATTTCTAGTGCAAATGGGAGTTCTTGTGAGGAAGCAGGAGAGAAAGTTCTGGGTTCTATAATTTTGGCAAAATAGAATAGAATAATAGCAGGACAAAGTAAGTGGCAACCAGGAAGAATGGAGAGGTGGGGACTCACACGAGTGACTCAGATGTGGCCTTTCAGCAGTGATTCACTTCAGGTTTGGGGAATGGATTGCTCAGCTAAAAGAAATCAATAACTATTTCCATGATCATCTCGTCTTGGCCCAGACCCCATTCCAGCCCAGTTATTAATACACACATTATTCTTCTTAAAGAAATAGAGAAACACATTCCAGATTGCCAAAGAAAGGAATTTCCTGTGATTTATGCTGAAATGTTCCTAGAACATTTTTCCCCCGTCATCCATCTTTGAGAAATACTAAAGACAAATACTTCACGAATCCAGAGGTGCTTCTGGCCAGCATCTGGAGATGATCTTGAGAATACAAATATGTTATCATTTTTCACCACAGGACTCCACTGTCAGAACATGTAATAAACATAACTCACCAGAGGACTGGAGAGAGGGGGAGAATACAGATGACCACTGTAGCGGGAGGCGGCAGGCATGTGGGGGTACTGGCCTATACTTCCCTACACCCACTTGTCATAACTCCACTATTTTCCTTTGCTTAATAAATCTGAACATGCCAATTCTCTCCAAGATGCTAGAGATTCACTAAACTGTCACACAAAAGAGACAATCAGGTATGTTCGATACACACGGAACATGCAGTCAATCACATCTGAGTTTGAGTCTTCATTCTGACATTTAACGAGTATGTGGACCAAACATTTCTGAATTTTAACAAATACTATTTTCACATCTGGGAAATGATATTGTCCATAAATGCTAATGTTGGTGAAAATATGAGTAGAGTGTAAAAAAAGGTGGCCTTAATTATCAGTACACAACCATCTTTGTGTTACCACTACATATTCCCTAGATGTTCAGATGAAGTAAGGAGAAGAAAAGAATTAAATGGAAAGCCTGCAATGGGTAAGGCTGCAGAGCAACTGGAATCGCTCCACACTGCTGGCTAGAATGTGAAATTTGTCCCGCCCACTTGGCAATACCTACCAAACTGAATACATCCTACAGTTCAGCAATTCCACTCTGAAGCAACACAACTTGCAACAAAATTGCTTGCTTATATTTGCCAAACCATGAATGAGAATTTTCAACACAGCATTCTTCATAGTAGCGTAGCATGCAAATGGAAACTACCCAAGTGTGTGTTGATAGCACAGTGCAGGTGTCAGCCAAAACGTGCGGCAAAAAGACAGAGAGTAAATATTTTAGACTCTTCGGGCCAAGAGGCAACAATCAAGCCATAATTGCATCTCAGCTATTTCGAGTTTCCTGATCCGCAATGTGATCTTGCACATGGTCTCTTCTGGAACCTCTTCCTCTGCCATTGTCA
The DNA here is from genome assembly GCA_023101885.1 of Typhlomys cinereus. NCBI lineage: Eukaryota > Metazoa > Chordata > Mammalia > Rodentia > Platacanthomyidae > Typhlomys > Typhlomys cinereus. Next base: position 331,683 of record JALPQD010000820.1, on the reverse strand, counting down.
TGAGAAAGCAACCAGAGATAATATGAAAATGAACATGTGGTGTGTTCCAATAAAATGTTATTTATGGACTCTAAAAGTTAAATGTCATATAATTTTCATATGCCATGAGATATTATTCCTTTGATTTTCTTAAGTGTTTGAAAATGTGAAAAGCATTTCTTGGCTTGTGGACTGCACAAAAATAGAGAGAGGTCAAGTTTGACTGATGGATGGTTGCTTGCTCAGCCCTGATGCAATGGATAGGTAAGTGATATACAACTATACAGCAGAACACTATACAACCATGAAAATGAGAAACAAGTGTGCACAGCCACGTGGGTGAATCTTATCCACACAATGTCAAGTGAAAGAAGCCAGATTCTAAAGTGTCAGGTTGTGTTTAAATAGCTTACAAAACCAGATAGGATTAATTTACAATTTTAGAATTCATCGCAGTGGTCCCAGATGTGATAGAAAGGAGAATCAAAAGGACTCGAGGGTGAAATGTTTGCTCCGTTTGTTCAGTTTGTTAAAGCTCACTAAGATGATTTTCCTAAGTATCCTTACACTCCAAGAAAGAGAGATAAAAATAAAAACAATTCACTTATGGTCCTTAGAGACTCTGAATCACTAATCTATCCTCAAGGTTTTAGTGGCAAGACAACTGAGGTATAGACTAAAGCCCTATACTTTGCTAATGAAGACTTAGTGGTCTCCACTGTATATCAGTTGTGAAGCTGTGGAAAAGCACTTAGTCTTCAGATTTTCTTCCATCACCTATAAAGTGGGGGTATGATCACTGCAGATTTGGCAGAAGACTTTGCTTTGTTTGTTCAGTTTGGGAGGAATGTTTTTTCCTACTTTTGTAGACTTCTTAGACAATTTCATGCATGTGTATAGTACATTCTGGTTACTTTTCTTTCTACCATTTCTCATCTTCCTTCCCTTCCCAAGCCAGCCCTAATTCCTTACAAATTGTCTTCCTCCCATATTCATATCCTTTTGTTTTATTTTATGTCCCACTGTATTTAATTAGGGCCTTTTGTGTGATCCTGGCTTGGGAATCCTTTGGAGTCAGGTGGGCTTCCCCCCATGGACACACAACTATTTTTGTCCCCTCCCTGAATCTGTTAGTTTCCCCATGATTCATCAGGATTTTATAGCACCCCATGGATTTCTCCTCCCTTCAGGCAAGGGATAAGCTCTGTACTTCTGTATAAGTTATTACCACCTATGACATCCTTTGATTAGTTGTCTACAATGTCCAGATATCACATTTTTTCTCATATATAGAATCCAGTTGCATGGATATGAAAACAGAAGAGGAACTATGTAGGGAAGGGAGGAAATTAGAGGAGGTGGTAGTTAAAAGAGGACAAAGGGAAAGTGAATATGAGAAAAGTGTCATCATGAAATGCATTATTTTGTATATTTAAGACATTAATTCAAAAGTATTCCAATTCCTTTGCCTTTCTCTTTTTGCCTTCTGTCCCTTTGTTTGGGTAGACAGTGTGGTCTCGTGGTTAAGATCATGGGGTCTCAGTTAGAAGCTCAAGTGGTCCACTTACACCTCACCTTCTTTGTGCCTCAGTTTCCTCCTTAGCAAAATACCTACTTCGTATAATGCCACTAGAGATTGAGGCAGCCACTTGGGAGGCGATCCTCATGTTCCGCACCTCCGCTAGTGTCATTTTAAACTGATCTTTTCTAAGATACAGCAGGATTTGTCTGCTATCATTTTATTTCAGCTGCATGAAGGCAGGTGGCTTTGGGCTTCAGTGAGGAAGTTCTGTGACCTCTGCTCCGCCTGCCCTGCCGGTGTTGACTCACATGTCTTGGGGAGGCTAGCTGCCGGGCCAAGCTGCCTCGTGGAAAGCTCTATGTGGTGAGGAACCCAGGCTCACTGCGGACCACATACGCATTCTTGGGCACAGATCCTCTGTCCCCAGGTGAGTTTTAAAATGGTTCTACCCTTGATTGCCAGCTGGCATATCACCAAAGGAAGACACTGCTCTCAAAAGCCCTCCAAAATCCCAACCCTTAAAAAAGTACTGCTTAATAAACAACCTCAGGACAGCGAGTGGTATCTGATGCCTACAAGGTGTCTGATAGTGATGAAACATTAGCTGCTGCTGTCATTTGTGCACTCGAAGCCAGTGCTTTCACATCTGTAAGCTCACTGCTGTGCTGCATCCCCGCACTGTGCTGTGCGCTACACAGGCCAATGGACGGAACACAGGTGGTTTCTCTTCCTCTGCCAGGTTCTCATAAACACGCAGCGTTAGCTGACTTCTTCAGGACACAGCGTGCAGCTGTGCCTCAGTACAGACACGTTGCCTCTCTACAGGACATTTCCTCAGGGCATGTCTCTAGGCTCTGTTCTCCAAGTCCACCTTTGTTCCCTCCTGACCTTTCTCATGCATCCTGTTCTTCTGGTGTTCCTGCCTTACCAGTGTTCTTGGCCACGCTGCTGCTGATTCTTTTCTTTCTGTAGACTTTTGTTTCCTTTTATCCACAACTCCAGAGTCTTAGGGTCAATCATTGGTCTACGGGCCCTTCCAGCAACAGAGATTAGATGGAATTAGGAGTGTAAGAATTTTCTGGAGGGCAAAGGCTAGGCAAGGAAGAGAAGTGGGCTTAGGTTGAGAAAGCCCCCAGACTCTGATATGAAGGAGAAAGAGGGGGAAAGAAGAAAGATTGGATAGGGTTAGCCTCAGACCAAGATGCAAATCTGATAAGTGTACTGATTAGCAGATAAAAGTAGCATGAATCAAGCCAAAGTGACAGGCTGTAGTTCATTCATAGCAAAGGACTCTGTGGAAGTTGCTAGACCTTGCTAAGCTGATCCTAAAGCACACAATCAGAAACTGCCATGCACTGTGCTCTATGCAGAGGGACAGCAGGATGCTATGTTTGTTTCTTAGAAAGAAGGGCCAAGTGTGGTTCTTCCATTGCTGCTACAGCCATCTCCACTCTTTGCTGGTCTGGCCCCCATGACAAACATCTGGATTTCCATCTTGCTTAGAAAGAGGGGTCAAACAGGTCCTGGAATATTTCTAGCAGGCAGAACTGAAAGAATGGACTAGCAATCTAAAGAAAGAGAGAAAGACCTCAAAACTGAGATGAGTTGCATAATGGCAACCTTTGGGAAAATGAGGAATGGGGGTAGTAACCATGGCGTCTACTGTATGCTCTTAACAGTATGAAGTGTTTTCTATAGAAAATTAGAACTGTACTGCCATAGAACCAGAAGCGATTCAAGTGCCCATTTAAGTCTTCCTTTCACAGAACAGATAACCCTCTACAGTGCTTCATGAACACTCAGTATCCTGAACTACATCCCAGGAGAGTAAAACTACCTCCATCAATTATCCTTGGCTGCTGGGTAGCTGTAATTGATAGGTGTCTGTCTCTTAAGATGGAATTTTAAATTTATATTCTTATTAGGATTTTACACATGTATTTGTGTCCCTTTTTACCCCTTATTATCCAATGCCAATCTCATGTTTCCCCATTGTAAACTTTGCTCTTCTCCACCTGTCTCCCATCTGCTCCCACCTTCGGTGCACGTGTGGCTTACTAACTCCCATCAGGGTTGCTGTTAATGAGACATGTAAGAGTATTTTGGAAATACCTCCTTGTTTAATTTCTGAGCTCATTTTACTGAGATATCTCGCCTTCTCCATCATCAGTCTCCTGATTGAAAACTATTGGCACTGCTTCTGACTACTTTTGGGGAGGCGAGGTTACCGGAGCTTCAGATGTTCTAGCTAAGAAACAGCAGGCTCTGATTATTACCCATTACTGGGCTTGTTTTCTGACCTGAAAGTCGGATAAAGCCATGAAAACTTCACGGGGCAATTCTCAAATAAAAACGGACTCTGTATAAATGAAAAGACAATGTGCTGGCTCAGAAGTGTTTGTTGTACATTTCCTCTGGAGCACACTGGGACTGGGGAATAACGGGGCCATCTGCTGAGTCCTTGCTCCTTTATGCTGACATAAAACAGGCTCTTGCTAATTAGAAGCATGCTATTCAAGAAAAAAATAATGCACTCTCTCAGCTTTTCCCCACCGTTAGCAATTCCTCATGGTGACTGGATATGTTAACACAAACCCAGTGTATGGAAACAAAACAGAGCAGCTACGATGGCTTACAGTATGAGAATTCTCTGTATGCTGACTGTTCTAAGAAGTGAATGTTTACACATCTATTTCTGAACTTTATTTAAGGTAATTTTTTATTAACTCCATGCTTCTAATTAAAAATCTGAATCTTTCAGAAAGCAGGTACTTACTTGAGGCTGTCCTGCCTCCTGCTTTAGTCCAGAACTCTACCTACCTACCAGCTGCAAAGAAACCTCTCACTAGAATTCCTGTTCCTGTAGAGACACCTGTCTCAGTTTGGGTCACCTTAGCTGTAGACTCACATAAGGATTAGGGCTGAAAGTGATTGAAATGGTTACTCTTTACTATTGCTGTGAGAGAGCACCCAAAGTCAAATAATTTATGGGAGCAAAGAAGATTTATTCAACTTACAGTTCCAGAGGGAAGATACACCAGCAGAGATGGCTGGATGAGGCTGGTAGGCGAGCTAAGTCACAGCAGACCTCCACATAGCTGGAGTATTCCTGGAACGTCTCACCTCTTCTATATTCCGTGGTCCCTTTTAGATGGTCCGTTACTGGGAGTTTTCTATGAGATCTATGGAGGTTCTGATGGGATCTAGGGCTGGTATAATCTTTTCAGGTGGTCTCAGCTGATCTTAGTTAATACTAGGTGTGTCAAGTTGACACCCAGGATTAACTATCACAGTGGTTTATTTAAGAGGATAATGTAACACTACAAAAGCAGCAAGTGGGCGGAAGTGGGAGGGAGCAAAGAGTTGTGCTTTATCCGTCAATCCCATGACCACTGGGGGCAACCTAAGCTAGTCCTGCTGAGGAACTGCCCTCCTGTTCCCGGGGCAGGGCTGCAGATTTACAAACTACCTCTGTCAGTCCCGGGTTGAGGGCTTCTTGCAGCAGAAGTTAATTTCCTAGTACTAACACCCTGCCACCCAGATGGGGGAAATATGCTTCAACTGCTTCGGGCAGAGAGATTCCAGAGCTGGCCACTGAAGCTGGCATTGTTGTGCGCTGGAGGAAGGAGGAGGAGGATGTGGGTAGGGCCAGTGCAGCCAGATGACATGGAATTTGTCAGCAAATGCAGCTTGACCACCAACAGTGTAGGATAACCGAAGCAGGGCACAACACAGACATGACCCAGTGCTCCCGTGGCTTATTGTTTAGGGAGCAGAAAAAAATAGGCACAAAATGATTAAGCTGAATCAAGTATCTACAGGAGAGTGATGAACCTGACTTAACTAATCCTTATCAACAACCCACAGCAAAAAAAAAAAAAAAAAAAAATCCCCTTTGGTCTTATGCTTTGCTTCCTGTCATTTCTGGTTCTATTTCTTTTCTTCTTGTCAAAGCCAAATTCCATCCATGAATGTATTTAGAGTGTTTTTCCCTAATGGAGAATCACATCCTCTGAGGATGAAATGATTTCTGCCATCTTCTACTATGTTATGTCATGCTTGACGCTCCTACACATGCAGGAAAGAGAGAGAGAAAGAATGCACCTTGCACCAGTCAGAACGGAGGAGACTCATGTGATTCTTCCACTAATTGCAGTCTTCCAACTGCTTGGGGACTCTAAATGTTAACAACGACAGGCCTCAATCAAGGGAAGGACATCCCTGAACAATGTTCCTTTCCCCCCAGCTTTTCCCTCTGGCTTCGACATTAAATAGAGAGAGTCCCCAAACATCAGACAGGTGGAAATAACAAAAGCTCTGGCATGCCCTCTCCCTTATTCCCCCAACACACAAACATCCACACACCACACACCACACACTTGCAAGAGAGAAGAGGGGAATGCAACAGAAATCTCGTGAGCATAGCAGGAAATGCATTGTTTTGTTGCTGGATCTTTCTTGACTCTTCCCTGAAGTGGGCCCCATTTAGGAAGTTGCATGGCAGGGGCCTTGGTTGTGTTGTGGATATCCTACGTCTTTGAGAGAGATCATGACGGCCAAATGAATTGGGAAAAAGACCCTGTTGGGTTGAAAAAATTGCAGGGGAAATTTCTTTTTTGTTTATTTCTTTTCTCAAAGTACTCTGTTCAAAGAGTAGGCTCACTTCTTTGGAGTTTCCCATCAGCATAGGGAGACAAAATTCCAATTGAGCACAGATAAATGTTCTCAAAGGAAAGAATGAAATAATTTTAAAAGTTAAATTGAAATTTTCTGAGTGAAACATTTAACTGGCCCAAATAATAACTGGCCATGTGACCTCCAGAGTAAAAGAGAGTGGACTATGAAATCAGTGAATTTGCAAAGAGTGAATAGAGATTCTCTCATTAGAACAACAGAGGAAAAAAAATCAATGTGAAATGTCCCTGGAACAGAAAGAAGATGTGTACAACAACCATGAAGCAAGACAATAAAGTGAGTCTCTAAGACTGCCTCATTAAGCTGAGGAGGAAGATCCTTATTACATTTATGCTAACATTGCATGATAGTTCCTTTTCTCTCCACATGCTTGGTAGCAATTTGTTTTTTGGTGATAACCATTTTAATTGGGGTGAAATGATATCTCATAACAGTTTTGATTTGCATTTCCCTGATGGCTCTTGAAACAGCATTTTCCTAAATGTCTGCCCATTTGTATTCCTTCTTTCAAGAAGTTTCTGTTCAGATCATTTGCATATTTTGAATGGGGTAACTTTGTGGGGTTTTTGGCTAATTTTTAAATCATTTTTGATGTGTTGTTTAAGAAATAACTACCTTATTATCATAAAGATAGTCATATCTGTGTATGATATCATAAAGATATCATAAAGATGATTTCCATGTCATCTATAGCTTTAATGACACAAATAAAGGATCTAGTATTGATTTTGTTCATGTGGACCCCCAACATCATTAACAGCTACCCCTTCTCAAATCATCCATGATACCCTTGGACAGATCACAGTTTTTTTGGTTACATGGTAGTTTTTTTAAGATTTCTGTATTTTAACCCTGACATCAATTCTTCCATATTTCAGTATAAGCTGCTTCATCCAGAAATCTGGCCTCTTCAGTGGATTGCAAATCTGTAGCAGCAGTAGTTTTAAGATTCTCAAGCAATCAAAACCATCCTTCTAAGATGCAAGAGATACCAGCTGTGTCCATCAACCTCTCAGTTAGAAACGAATGATACTTCCAAGCTCAATGACCCGAGGATGGTTTCATGAAAGAACCAGTCACAATATCAGCCTGGTCATGCATTAGGGGAACAAAGAGTGATGTTTCCTATGATTAGTAACAACAGGAAGTGGTTATAGGCTTAAGCTAGAAGAATTTAGGAAAGGAATTGATTTGCAAAACTCAGGGAAGATCATCTCAGGAGAAAGTACCTGACAAGGCTCATGGCCTTCAAATGAAGGACACAGCCAATAGGAAGTGATCTACCTTGGTTTTCTACATTGAAGAAAGTCCAAAGGATGATGCCCATTTGGGGATACTTGTGTCTTCCCACTCCCTGTTTCTTTTTGCTAAGTCTGAGGAACCCATTTAATATGGAGGCCTTTGAGGTTATGAAAGTCAGTATCCTGGAGCACAGGGCAAGTTAGAAAGTATCAGAAAGTGGGATCGAAGATTCAATGTGGGGGAAAAAAAAGGTTTATACTGTCTAACTTTGCCCTTTACTTTCTCTCGTCTTTGTTAGAACAGGACAACCTGAATGTAAATGACACAAAAATATGAGAAGATTGAGAAATATCTTTACCTACAATACATATTTATCTCTAGTAAGAGAAATAATATCTTTGTCATAATGAGTTGGACCCAAAATCTTTAGTTTACTACTGACTGACTAGAGGCTTTTCAGACATAAAGTCATCTTAACAGTTCAACAGTGGCTGTAGCTGCCAGGTTGGGAACTCACTAGTGACAGATTGGATTTTAGTACAACAGTTTATCCAAAAAGTGACATATCTTTCAAAAACATTTGCTTTCCAGGTGATAGAATAAAATTACCCATAGGATTAAAGTAAGAGCAAATTCAATTGAATTGTATAAGAAGCAACGTTTATTATCCACTTTTTTTTATAGCAACTTTGTAGCATTAATATTTCCAAGCCCTGTAATCCGTAGATTTTAAAAATAAGCATAGCGAACAGATCTAAAATATGTTTGTGTGCACAAACTAAATATGTCCAAAGTATTATTAGAAAGAAACTGATTAGGCTGAGGGAAGACAAAGAGCTGAATAATAAAAGGTTGAAAAGACAATATATAAGAACACAAGGAAAATAGTAAGAGGCAAGGATTTTTACAGTATTAGTAAGGTATGAAATACCCTCCCATTCTAATATTTCTAAAAAATATTAACCAAGGTCTAGACTGCAGAAGACTTGGCAAGCTAGTAAAATGTTTTGTCTTTTTCTTTTGTGGAGGGTAACATCATCATCTGCATTTGGTGTTAGAAAACTCATTGGTAGAGGATGATAGCTCCTGAATAGCAAGGGAAGCCCTGAAGGTCAATGGATTTGGGTATCTGCACCAGCACTAAAGAGGAGGTACACAAGCAAGAGATATTCTCCTGTCTTGGCAACTGTTTGGATTGAAAGTGAAGTGAGATGTTCTAGATTTTTCTTGGCTCTTTTGGGAAGACAGGAGTACAGGGCAGAATTTGGTGGGAAGCAAGGTAGACTCTTCAATGTCTTGTAACTCCAGAGCTTAACTGGGTAAATGGATGAAATGCCATTTGCAGACTAGAGAATAAAGGAGAAGAAGGGGTTTTGTGGAAAAGAAATTGAATTTCATCCAAATAAAACTAATTCAATTTTAGAATGTCTTGGAAACAATATCTTTTACTAGGTGGGCTGGTGTTTTTTAAGGGACTTCTAGGCAGCATAAAGTTCAGAATCCAAACTTTAGATTGTGAAGTCAGAAGCCTCAGAGAACAGGGATGGCTGAGAATAAGGACTTCTGGTAACTAGGCAGAGCAAGGAATTCTGTGTTTCTTCTCTCAGCTCTAAACTCCACATTTCAATCAGCTTATCTGCTCACTTCTATGTACCTACAACCACAAGTGGAACTCTCACACACTAAAAAGTTTTGTTTTTAACAATAAGCAAAATAAACTAATACACTGGAGTGCAAATAAAATAGACAAAATGTAGGGAAGGCCAGTATTAAAGAGAAGATGGAAGGGAGCAGAGAGAAGCTCTGTGATGATGGAGACAGAGAACAGAACTGCAGAAATCAAAGTGGAAGAGTGTAGGATGGGGGATTGGCCAAGAGGGTCAAATACTGCTAAGATGTCAAGCAAGAGAATGATAGCAATGTGTGAACAGAATTGGAAATGAGGAGAGAAGAAGAGGAGGGATCAGGCTACATGGATTTAAGTGAATGGGAAACAAGAAAATGGAAACACAGAGTCTAGATAATTTAAGAAAATTGGAAGAGAAATTAGACAAAAAGGACAAATAAGGGACAGGTTTTAATTGTTCACGATGTTGATGTTGTTCCTTGCATTTAAACACAACTTCCTTTGGAGTGAAATAGGTTTGAAGAGATTTATGTGGGACAGGATTCCCATGGTGGAGAGGGGTCTGATTACACCTTTATCATTTTAGCAACAGCTGGAAGTCCCTCACAAGTCACCTTCATTTTAGATTTGGGGAAATCTGGCTCCAGACTAATTTTGGCTCTGCAAACTTTCCATGGGCTTCTGTGCCCAGTGTCTAGCAGCTGCCACCATTCTAGACGCATCTTGGCTGTCTTGGGAAAGGAACACAGGAGAGTTTGGTGGGAAGCGAGCAGCCAGTCGGTACCTCTGGGAGCTGACTCACTCCCAGCATGTTCCCACACACAGCCTTCTGGTGCTGGGTTCAGACTTTCCTGTGGAGTCCGTTGTCTGTTTTCCTCTGAATCAGAGAGAACTGGGGAATATAAACACAAGGACCATGACAAACTGTCCGTGTGGGAAAGAAAAGATGTCGCTGCCATTTGGGCTTTCATCTGGGTAACAGTTGCAGCAGGAAAAGCACTAGAGGACTTTACTGTAGCGAAAACTTTCCTACTTTTCCTTCTTTCCTCAGGAAATACATAGTTTCTTTAGTCTAAGGCAGAAATTCAGAGGTGACAGAAACAGGTTTCCTGCTCTTTAAGGATTGCTCTGTCCCTTGGATAGAGATATAAACAGTCTAATGTACCTGGGACTAAGACCCTCCAGAGTGGGACTGTATTCCTCAGGCCCAAGTACTGAGGATTTCCAGGCAAATGGAGGGAACGTATATAGATGAAGAATGCTTGGATGCACATAGAATAATATGGAGGATTCTTTATAGGAGCCAAAAGAAGAGCAGAAGAAAGAAAGAAGCAGAAATAGAGAAGTGGCAGTCACTCCTCCTGTGAGGCAGGCATGAGAGTGTTACTCTTTCTGCTCCTGTGAGACAACACTCAGACTCAAGCAACTTAAGGAGATAGAGAAATTTATTTGACCTATGGCTCCAGAGAGGAGAGACAGTCCATTATGGTGAAAAAGGCATGGCAGGTGGCTTAAGTCACATCTATCATGGAGGCTGAGACAGCCAGCACCTGACTGCTGGAGCAAACTGGCTAGAGGAAGTAGGATGGGGCTAATCAACCTGAACATACACCCCCTGTGACATTCCTGCCTCTAGCAAGGCTCCACCGCCACACCCTTCTCAAACATGAACTCAAGATTCATATACATGAGCCCATGGGGGAAAATTTATATTCAAACTATGACAGGAGGGCAAACCCCAGCAAAGGGAGAGGTGAAAACAGAGAGTCACACAAAGACCAGGCTCCTGGTCCCAAATCCATAATCAGAAAGGTTGTGAGGGTCATTGTACATATATGAAACCTGAAATGACAGTGATTTAGTGAGAACTGGTGTGGAGAAGGACTGTTGCCAACTTTGCAAGTGGGCATTTCCTCTTCGCTTATTCTGGTATGTTCCCTGTTCTTAAAGAAGTGTGTGTCGTGCACTGTTCCTACCTTCTCTCCTAGTAGGTAATTATAGTCGGTCCATTAAGGCTTGTTTCTGGGGCTGTGCCATCAGGCCAGGGCTGGCTTAATTTTCCTTCTAGATTCCTTCACAGACTTGTACTTAGGCTGCCAAGCTTGGATCACTCACTCTGCAGCTGAACTTCATTTCTTCTGATATCTCTGATGAGATCGTAAAACCTTCCAGGCTTGGAACTAGCTCTTCTCACTCTTCAAATTCAGTGCCATGTCATTTTAATAATAGATGCAGCTTCTTAAAGATGCTCAATAAGCATTTGCTTGATGAGGTTAGAGCTAGAAAAAGAAAGCCTGTTTCTTTATGACTGAGAACTTCACCCGTGCCTCTCCCTGGCATCTATTCTTTATTTTCTTTCCTTTGCTATTGAAGGATCATCCTCCTTGCTCTGTGAATACTCAAATAGTCTTTCCCAGAACTCATTTCTCTTGCTATCCTAAATTGTCAGGGCTGAAGACCACATGGTCCACACTGCAAAATCTCTTCCCTTCTCAGGAACACTGATCCAGCACTGCAACGGGATAATGGAAGAGATTCTAGCCTAGGGCCCCAAGAGATGCTCATGGAGCTGTGGGACAAAATGGTGACAACAGCTGGCAATGTAACCCATCAGAGGGACATGAAGTCAGGAGCCACGGGTCTGTCACATGACAGCTACTGAAACTCACGTCCTGCTCTTGGTCTTCAGCAAGTCTAATGATCCGACTTCACATTTTAAACTTGAGATCTTCAAACGCTCTGACTCTCCCCACAGATCGACTCAAAAATTTCACTATTTTTTCCTTTTCCTGATGTATCCACTTAAACTATTTATTTTGCTAATTCATTCATTATTTTAAGCTAAATAATTCATATGGAAAAATCTTATCTTTATTCTCTCAGTATCGTGTAGATAACTTTTTGATCTCAAGAACCCACTAAAAATCACCGATTACCCCAAATAGTTTTGTTTGTTGTATAGGTTACAAGCACACTCATCCACACACATGTACAAAGAAATTAAAACTGAAAAATTATAAAACTGTTTATTAATCTTTCAATAATAATAAATCCATTGCGTATTTAAAGAAATGATATTTTTAATGAACAACGGTGGATTTTTCTGAAACAAAATGGACTGGTAAGAAGGGTAGCATGGTGTACACTTTGGCAAACCTCTAGTGTCTGATTTAATAGACTACATCTAGACTCTCCAGCTGGTTCTGTGCAGTCCATTATTTGAAGTACATGAAAGAAATCTAACCTCACAAATGCAAAGTTGAGTAAAGGCTCAGTGTTTTACACCCTTTTCCAGATAATTACTGGATTCTTTGAGACTTGACAACTGGTGGTTGTTAAAGGTTAGTTGTAACTTGATTTCTTTAGCTACTTCACTAAGTTTTATTTGTATTCTACTACAGTGAGGTCCATTGGCATCTTTTTGTCTTTTGAGCAGATTGTTTTGCTCATGCATAATTTTGTAATATCATGCACTTGGACATATGGAAAATATCACTTCACTGAATTATGCAGATCTTCCAAATGTTGACTTATTTCATTATACAATGTCAAAACCATCACACTCTTTATTATCACTATCAATCTCATCAGAAAAGTCTATGTGTGTGTATGGTGCCAAGCTCCTGATGGCAGATGCAAATTTTCCAAAACTGTAGTTTTTGCTGGAAAGCTTGAATTAAATCACAGGCAACAAACATCTTGAGCTGTCTTCCTTGAAATGACAAGCTCTTTTTGTTCATTTTTAAGAAAAAAACATATAACATATGCCTAAGTCTAAGTAACTGTACTTCACAGTTGTTCTAGTAACAAAATCAGTGTTTCTTAGTATGCTACTGCTCTGTCAAAGATAGTGAGATAAGTTGACTTTGACTTTTGCTTTGTTTTTTAATTTGTGAGTACATAGTATTAAACAACACAACAACATCAAGTGATCAAGGTGCCCTGCCATGATTTAAACTAAAGTACCAGAGGTTGTATTCATGGTGATTTTGCAATGTTAGTGCAATCCACAAAATTCTGACAAAATGAGTCTAGAAAACAGTGTTTCCTAGCATTGCAAAAATAGTCAAATAGATATCCCCGGGATCAATGGACCATATTTTAGGGAAATATTGCTAATATTTTATTTTGTTTGTTTTAAAAGGTGAAATAGCTTCAACTGCTGGTTACATATCCAGCCCAGTTTGAGAGCAATCCTCACTTTCTCTTGACAATGACTGTAGCTTCTTTTCCAGATGACATCTGCCCAGTATGTAATTGGTGACTACATCCAAGTAAACATGTGGAAAATGAGAGCAAGTGGGTGTGTAGGCTCAGAGGGAGTTGCCTATTTGGGGGATGATGAGAATGTGCAGTTCTGGAAGGGGTTCAGTTCTATGAGTGCGTATTTTTGGCCTTTGAAAGATTACCACATCCATGCTGTCACACAATTTATAATGTGCCTGAGGGAAGTGGCTTCATATAGCAAAGAAGCAGCCCTGGCAGTCAATTAAACTTTGACTCTAATGCCAGCTCAGTGTCTCCGTGACTTCTGTCATGTTACTTTACCTGACTAAGTCTTAGTTATTGGACAGTCAGTTGCAGGTACCAGCTGGACAATAGAGAGCTGAGCTGTTAAGCACACCTATGAAGAATTATTTAGTTAAGGCAAGTCTCTGAGCAAACTTAGAGGAGATTAGATAACTGGTATGGGAAGGCCCCGTCCATGATTGGTGAGACTGTTCTCTGGATAGGAAGATGAGATGGAATAAGAACTAATTGGTCATTTCATAGACTGGCAAACTGAAAGTATGTCTCTCTCTGAGATTTTCCTATGGATATGCTGTGACCAGTTCCTTTGGCTCCTAATGTTGGAATCATTGTCCTGACACCTTAATGGACTATAAACTTAAACCAGGACCTTGAATAACAGTCACCTTGTTCCCCTAAATTGCTTTGGTAGTAGCTCCATTGCTGTCATTTATTACAGCAATTTGTTTGTGATGAACTCTACTCCAATTACAGTCAGTATTTCCACGGCTCAACTCTGTTCTCATCAATAGGAACTGGAGGACTCATCCTGCGCTCAGTGGATTTGAAAGAGGTATTCTTTCTCCTCCTCCTCTCTTCCTCTTCTTCCTTTTCTCCTCCTCCTCCTCCTCCTCTTGCTTTACTTGTGTGTATGAGAGCACTTGTATTTGCCTGTGAAAGCCCAGCTGTGAAATCAGGAATCATCTTGGATTGCTCTACCTACTTTCTTATTGCTTTGAGGTTTCTGCCTGGCACTTTTACATGCAATCTGGAGATCCGAACTCAGGTCCTTTTGCTAGGAAGGCAAAGGTTTTAATCCCTGAACTGTCTCCTCAGCCTTAGTCTGAGAGTTTTTAAGACAAGGGTTTGGAACCAAGGCAGGAATAAGGCTAGGTCCACAGTAATCGCCAAAATTAAAGAGAGTCAATATGGGAGGAAGAAATGAAGCTATGAAAACAGAAGAGGTAAAGAGGCACCGAAGACAAGAATAACTTATTCTGCAAAACAATAATGAACAGGAGTCTTGGTTACATTGTGAGGATTCTAACACCACCTGTTTGGGTAAAAGTCCCAGGTTGGCCACCTATTCTAGTACTGTGCAAGTGACTGTGCACCTCTGTGGATGATTGTCATTATCCATAAAGTAATAACAGCAGACATATCTATTTCAAAAGATTGTTCTCAAAAATTAGATACATTGACCAGAAACAGAAAGATAAAGTTGTTTTTCTAACACTCACCCTCCAGTGGAAGGTTGGAGATACCATATAAAAATGACAGCAATAAGGTTCACGATGTGAATAAGCATTGCGTTAGTTTTTGCAAAGGAAATAGAGTTCTCTAAGACCATGTGAGGGGGAAGTGAAGTCTTTGTAGAAACGACATTTATGAAACTGGGGATAAGCAGGAACTTTGGAGGAAGAACAAATAAGGAAAGATAGAGGACAGTGCTTGAGGAGCTCAGACACACACACTTCCTGGAGATGGTGAAGATCTCTGCTGTTGTTGGTTAGTCTGACTGGAAAGTAAGAAAAACACAGCAGTCCTCTGCTTTCTGGCCAGAGAGCCTCTGTCCACACCTGCAATAAGACCATTGCATCTTCCCATCATTCTTTCTCTTCATGTAGAGGAACTTGGACATGCTTCTGCCAATGAAGTCAGGAGATCTTATTTTCTTTTTTATTGACACATTTTTGTAAGTTATCCCAAATTCTTTGTGGAAAGAGGAGAGGCATTGAGCACATAAACAAAACAATGAGATGAAGTACAATAAATAGAACAGCTGAGGAGAGGATGTATCCGGGGCGATTTCCTCCCTGTGCGCTTTGCCGCTTGATGAGGCAGCAAGCCTCCGAGAAGCAGGTCGTTTGGATGACCAAACACTACTTGACCTTTCTGATATATGTTCTACCCACAAAAAAAAATTTGGTGATATAGAACAAATTCTTATTTTCTACTGACATATAATCTTTAAGGACTTCAAGACAAAGGAAGCAAGGTTTGCTGAGGACCTGGGGGCAGGCAGGATGTGGTGTGCACCTGGCCTTCCTGGCTCTGGACTGTGCCAGGAGCAGCATCGTGCAGAGAGCTGGATATTTTCAATCTTGTGCTCTGGGCTTTGTCCGTAGCAGGAAGCTGATGAGCCTTCTCCACGATTTCCATGACATTTGGCGGGTATCAGTATCCCCAACCGTGGAGAGAACAAACTGGTAGAATCAGTTGACACAATCTCTGTCAGAAGCCACTGGACTCGTCTGATCCAGGGCCAGCAAGGCTCAGCACACGCGATGGCTCCCATCCAAGGTTGCTGCTCGCTAGCAGATGGGAGGAGGATTATCAGCGGAGAAAAGCACCCGAGCGCCATGTGGATGGGTGACAAGAAGTCCTCCAGCCAGAAGAACAGATTACATACCAGCACTGCCTTTGGCTCTCTGCCCCAAAGAAATACACAGCAATCCACTCCACGCTCAGGGAAAATTCCATGAAACAGCAAAGCGGGAACATCCTGCAGCCAATGGCAAGGCAGTCCAAGAAAAACATCCAACGAACCAAACCCCAAACAACACAGACCTCAGAAACGTAAATAAAAATTAACTGAAAAAGGAAACCTTCAGAGTCTTGGGAAGGAACACAACAGATTAAGTGACCACAAAACACTAAAACACCAACTAGTTATTTACCCACTGCCTTGTGGTAAACACAAGGATCGCAGGCTCCACGAGGTTATTGCTGGGCACCAATGCCTTAGCACATGGACCAGGAAAGAGTATGGACTTTGTTTCCCTTCCCAGGGCAAGTGGCATTTATAATAAGCCTGAGAACCCAATGAAAGTTCCCTTGCCACTCCTGGCCTACAGCTACTTACAATGATGACAGAGGAGTAAGTGTGGGAAAAACATGGGGCTTGAGGTCAAACGACTGGGGGTGCATTCTTACCCCTCCACTCACTAGCTTTGCCATCCTGGGTTAATTTCTGTCCAAACCGAGTTCCTGTTTCCTCACTTGGACACATCAGATGATACCAACTATTTCTTCTTCCACACAGTGTCAGTCCAAGGATTGAAGTGAAAAGTGGATTCAGAATACTTCATAAGAGAAAAAAATACAGCATAATGCCGTCATTATTCTTTGGATTATTCCTACTGTTTCATTTCCTATTGTTTCATTTATCTATGGTTAAAGGAGAAAAAAACATGCACCAACTTTCAGTGGATTTCTGAATAGCTAGGCATGTCCTGCCTCTATTTCAACCACTTCAGACACACTCTATAACCATTCACTTACTTCTTTGATGACTTAGAATTAAAGTCAGGTACACCTTCTATCACCGTAGACACCTTAGGGTCAGTTTTCTCCCCTTCTGGGAGTCCCGTCTTAACACTACCTCTTCTCTCTATCTGGTTGATTTCTAATTTGATCAGCACCCAAATTGATAAGCAATGAGTGCTAAGTAAGAATTAGAATTAAATAGTCTTTGTTTAGACTCAGTAATAAAGTAGGTGCACACAAAGGGACTTTGAAAGCACTGTGATAGAGTAAGAGACATCTTTGATTTGTGATCAAAGAGAAGAAGGTGTTAGAAAATTGACCCCTGGGAGAGTACATGATGTCAGAGCCAGGCATGCTTTAGATATATTTAGTTCACTCAACTGTCTCTACATTTCGATGTAAGAGGAACAAGTGTGATCATCAAACTTTGTAATCGGCTGAGATCAAAGTATGAGTCAAAAGAATTCATGTTAAGGACAGGACATACTTTGAGGATACATGTGGGAATTTGTTCGTCAAGCCACACATAGTAATTGCAATTGTTTCTACTAGGTCACATTCTTTGTTTAAATTCAAAGTTGTTCTGTTTAGCAAAATTAGACCAATTGAAGATTGGATTTTTCTCTGAATTGACTAGCAGTTTTATTAATTTCTACTAAATGAACTGATTCCAGCAACATAGTTTCTGACATGGCAGGATAATGGTGTGGTCACCAGTGTTAGAGGAGACCTCAAAGTTCCGTGGTTTCCCATGGCTACTGTGGCTAAATTTTCAGAAGTCTGGAAAATGAAAAGAAAACGAGAGTGATGTTGATAATGTTCCACGAAATAAACCTACCCTACTTTAAGAAATGCTTCATGGCCTTATAGAGCTGTGCCTTCTTTTCTGATGTCTTTTCCTTTTGCAAGAGGTGATTACAATAGTAAACGGCAATTAATAAAGAAAATTACTTATCAGAACACAGAGTTGATCACAGTGTGCTAGGCACCTGTGTTGTGACTGCTTTCTTTGTTAGATTTATGAACTTTAAAAGTCAAAGAACTTCAGATTTATACTCGATGGAGAAACTGTAGACTCCCAAAGTTCATATAACTTGGAAGCCGGGAAGCTAAGACCAGAACCTGGCATATTCTTCTTTCCTTTTTCTACTCTCTCTTTGTCAAATAAAATGTTAGTATTATTTCTCATTTTCAGAATTAAAACAGTGAAGCTCAGGAAGAGTGAGTGATTAGGGAAAAGTTAACTCTTTTTTCTTTCATTAAGAAAGTTTTTATTTTTTACAAACAAAATCAGTTGTTCATGCCCCCCCACTCTCATTTCCCCCTCAACTCCCACCTTCTCCTGCCTTTAGCAATTTTTCCCTGTCTCTCCCACCCTCATGATTCTCTGCCTGTGTGGACTACAGGGCTTCCTTTAGGGTTATCTGAACTACTAGGTGACTAGGATGTCAACTTGATATACCTGGCATTAACTAAGATCAGCTGAGACCACCTGAAGAGATTATCTGGAGCAATACATTTATAATACAAAGACTAGCTCTAGATCCAATTGGAACCTCCCTAGGTCTCATTGGAACCTCCCAGTAGCAGATCAGATAAACGGAACCCTAGAACAGGAGACTGGAAAGAAGAGAGACTCTCCAGAAATCCTCCAGCTTTTAGCCACACGGATGGGAGTAACTTAGCCTGCCAGCTTCAGCCACTAGCCATGTCATCTCTGCCATGAAACACTGTTATCTCCCTCTGGAACCATAAAGCGAATAAATCTCCCTTTCTCCCTTAAGTAGTTTGACTTTGAGGGCTGTCTCACAGCAATGGTTAAGAGTAACCGTTACAGTAGGGGATCAGGCCTCTGTGGCAGTGCCAATGGTCCTTTACTAGAAAAGCCCACAGGTCAGGACACTCCCCTTCACCTATCTAGCACCTGCCCCTATAATTCTCACTGAATGTAGCTATTTCTCCTGACGTGATCCGCAGAGGAATACTGATATGTCAGCCATTGTGTAGGTCTGGTGGGGGCAGGTCTCACTGCTGTGATCTCGTGGATGCCACAGCTCTGTTGTGACTGGAGTAACCTGGTCAGTAGAAGCTGGTTAGCAGGTAATTGATTACCTGAGGGATAATCCCACTCCTTACTGCATCCTATCTTCATTCTTCCTTCCCCTTTAGAGCTTTTCTTTTGCAGCTGCCTCATTCATCTATTTGCCCTGGTTCTTTTGTCTCTACTCTTTTGGGATCTTCTTCCACCCCCTGACTTATGTTTCTTTGCTGTTTGTGGGTGTTATGAAAGTTTTTGTTTGATTACATCATTCTGAAGTTTTAACACTAGGATCCGCTTATAAGGGAGAACATGGAGCAGCTGTCTTTCTGTGTCTGGATACTACTTTCAACATTTCTTCCAACTCCATCCATTTAGCAGCAAATTTCATTCATCCATTTTTCTTGACAGCTGAATAATATTCCATGGTATATTTGCACCACATTTTCATTATCCATTCATATCAAATGAGAGAACTCATTAAGGATTCATGTATTTAAATTTGCTTATTCACAACAATCTTAAAAGGAAGATCAAATAGAATGTGTGTTGTAATTGAAGAAGCTTGATTCAAAGGTGTGAGCTGTCTGAATATTTCAGACCTATCAAACCATAATATTATCTATATGCATGCCATTCACCAAGTATCTATTCCCTTCCCTATGAAAGATAAGTCAAATATTAATGCAGTTGAAAGATTTAGTGAATTATAAAGTGGTACACAAATATCCAGTGACTTTTAAAAGCTATTCCTCTGAAAATCTTATGAAACTGCTCATCATCCATCTTGTGTAGATGAGGAGTTGAAATCAAAAGGGTTTAACTATCTCACCCAAAGTCTTCTATTTGACATTTCGCTAGTCCACAATTAGTTTTCAAACTCCCCACTCTAACCTCTCCTCTCTCTCTAGACTCTTCTAGGAATGACTTTTTCTGGAAAAGAATCATGGTGGATGAGGTGAACTTTAGCCAGCCAAGCATCATGACCAATAGGTCACAATTGTTGCTTCGAGAAGGCAGAAGAAGCAAGAGGAGAATTGATGGAGATACCAGGCATGAAAGGGTCATAAGTTCTGGGCTTTCCAATAATACGCCATTCTCCTCCAGATGATTTTAATAATCTCTAGCACATGTGTTCTAACCCCTTGATGCTGTACAATTTGTGTAACCAAATAAAAGATCTCTCCAGATTTGGAGATTTACTGTTTGTGATGGGAAAAGGCCAACCAGATGACATCATTTATACTCCAAATAAGAGCGGCTGCCAAAGCTGGTGATGTTAAGCCGGAGAAATTGATCCTCAACATTATTCTATGAAGCAAAAAAGAAAAAAAGGTCCTGGCCTAGATGGTGTCTTTTCTAAAAATTTATGGGAATACAAGGTCTGGTTTAATACACCTCTATTCTATCTTGGCTCTCTAGTGCTAAATGGGAGGGTTGTTTGGGCACACAACTCTGTGTTATTGAACTTACCAGGTTAGGAATTAACAGCTGCTTTTTGTTGCTGCTATTGTTGAGTAAATAATTAGAAAGCATTGATTGGAGGTGGTCTGCTTTCTAACAGCAGTGTTCACAAGATGTCAGGACTGTAGTCACTTTTTTCAAAATATGTCTAGTTTGTAAAGGTAGAGTATGGTAGACTTTCCATCCATCCTTCAAATTCTTCCCAGCACAACCATGATTTCCTTCAGTGGCACCTATGTCTTCCATGCTCTTGCTACCATTCTAGTTCCAAAGGTAGATCAAGATAGTCTAAGTTAATAAACACATTTCTTCTGATGATTACCCAGGAGTGACCCAGGAATACAGTGAGACAAAAGCAAAGTTCTTACTTTCCAGGCTTGAGGAAAAAAGTTCAACCCCCCCTCCTCTCCTCCCGCCTCTGCTTCTGCTTTCTGCCTCCCCACCTCTCTACAGTACTAACAAAGATGTTTATAGCTGCAAATGATGCTGGAATCCAAGTCCCAATGCTAAGGGGGATCAGAATTAGGATGAGGCCCATGCTGAAGGACTTCGGAAGGGAGAGATGGAAACGGTTCAAGTGCTTGGTTGCTGTAGTTCTCTCTGCTGTGCATTCACTGTACATGACTTCCTCACTGATAAACATCACATTCCCTTATTACTAAGCCAAGTCGAGTTTCCATTGCTTACAGATGAATGTATCTGAAAAGATAAAGACTGGGTGGGGAATTTTTTTGTTCAGTTTCTCGAATCATATCAAGATGTCTCCAAAGATGGAGGGTCTTAAATGTGTGTTGGATGATTTCATATGTCATCTGCCTCCACACTTAGTGTGATTTATTACTGTGAAATCTATTTGCTATGATCTCTGATTCTTGGTCTGGTTCCTACTGCCCTTCAAGCTGCATCCCCATCCATGCTCACCAGTCACTCTTCCTTCTCCCCTCTGGCCTTGTGTTGCTCTTTGCATTATTGGTGATAATCTACTTTCCCACTTCCCGTAGTTGCCTTCCATCAAGTGTTGGCTTAGGTATCACTTCCATCTGGAAGCTTTGGTCAGCCTAATATTTCGTTCTTCCTTGGTCAGTCTAATATTTCTTTAGGACCTCTTCATCCCCTATCAGAGTGTTTCATACTACAGCATAATGCCTAGACAACTCCATTGAGTTGTTCATCCAATAAGCAGAGGAAACATTTGCTCTGTTTACAGTCTTGTGTCCAGGGTTCAATGCATAACAGGCATCATATAAGATATTTGTTGAAGAAATGATGAACTGATTTCATAAAACTTTAAATATTCTCCCTTGCTTAGTGCCTGAATGACTTAGGATGGTTTTGAAAGATCTGACTGTGACTTTCTAACTGGATCTGGACTCCAGCCACTTGCTTTGGATTTATTTCATAATGTGTACTGATTCACATATCCTCTGCTGTTGTTGCAACTACCAATTTCCACCATAGGCATCTTACTTCTTCCTGAACTGCCACTGCTATGTGGTTATGCTTCGTTACTCTGAAAGTTGCTGAGAATTAGTGAAATATCAAGATAACAGGTTTGCATTTTACTCAGCAAATTTCATTTGAGTGAAATGAGATTTAATCGTTCATCTAAATGTGGGAACCAAAACACTACCCCATGAGATTGTTGTGGCATTCACAAAGGAATGAACAAGTTACATGGCACAGTATTCCATGTTCCAAGTTGAGAGAGTCAACAACTTGGTTGAATCACCTCAGAGTTCTGTTCTCTTATTTCCAATGCGATTCCAAATCACTCCTTTGAAAAAGTATAATCAAAGCATAAAAGTTGAGTTTTAACTTGGCCTTCTGAAATAGAAAATGTCTGAGAAGGAATGAAGTGGTCTTTCTGGGTTTCTATTATCTCAGGTCTAGAGAGTATTGGGGCTAGTGAAAGAGCTTTCTGTGGTTGGTATGTGTACTTCTGGAGAGTTCTTTGATTGGGCTAAAGTGAGCTCTTCTTTATGGTTGAACTGAGATTTCCATGAAGTGTCTGAGTTTCCATAGCTTCAGTAGTCTTCAAAGACTCCACAGGGCAGCATGTTCCTTGGCTCAATGAGAGCACTGTAGAAGGTGTTCACCTTTAATATGCTGCTGAGAAAGAGCTAAGGTGCTTAATGGAAACATCCCCAACTTTGGGAAGCTATGTTAAGTTTATGGGATGAGCTGACTAGCCATTGTTGCAATTCCTTCCCAGATTCCTGGGTTCGTGTCCTGAGAAGGTCTTCTTTCCAATAGGTAAAGCTTAGTACTATTAATATCTATTAGTAGATAGATAAATACTGGCTTAAATTCTGTAACTCCTGTGGTTGAAGGCGCCCTACTTTATTTGGCAGCTAGCTTCTCATAGAAATACCCCAGAAGGCTAACATAGGGGAAGGGAATAACTTCCAGAAAAGGGAACAGAAATTATATGTCACATCTAAATATGACTTTTCCTTTTAACTGAATGTCTTCCATGTGAAGCACATGAAAAAAAAATGTGTGCTTCAGAACCAGAGAACTGGATTTGAATCTCGGCTGGAACATCTAACTGATGATTAACCTCTTTGAGACCCAGATTTCTCAACTATAATATGGGCGTGATGGCAGTCTTGCAGAAGTTTTATGGCAATGGAATGAGATCCTGGATAAAACATAAATCTAGCAGAGTGCATATTTAGTAGGCGACTCTCTTGCTAATGTTTCATCATTATTAGAAAGTATACATTTGTTATAAATTAGCTTTGATCGTCTCAGCATGGGGAGTGAATAGCGCTTTTCTAGGTTTGATTTGTAAGTCACAAAAGAGACATAATCCAAACAGTTCCATAAACACAACCACTTTACATTGGACCATTCCAAAAGCTTTAGCCACAATGGGTGTTTCAATAGAATGTCTTAAGTGTCAAGATCTAGATCTCATATGTTGCCATTTGTCTTCATTTTGCCGAAAGAGTCATAATCAAACAACTCAGTGATTTTACTCTTGCATATGATTCTCAGTTATGGTTCATAGTCCAGCTTGACAGGAGTGTTTATGCCAGTGTCAGGAGTTAAGAGAACCGGCCACATCATATCTACAGGAATTGCTGAGAGAGGGACAAACCTCACTTGCCAGACTTTAAGTCCACCAAAATATGGCAAATATATGAAGTACTGAACCATTTCTCTACATTTTATCCACCCATCCAAGCAAAGGTCCTATCCACCAAATGCTGGGTCTTCCTACAACAATTGCACAATCCTTTGCAGTCTTGCTTAGGATTTGCCTAAACTACTAATTCTTCACCAATATGCCTGGAGCTCAGCCATTATTTGTCAAGTTGATACCTATATTTAACTAGCGAAATACTTTTCATGGGGATGGAGTTGTAGCAGAAGTAGTGGGACAAGGATGAGTTGTTCGTGGGGTACAGAAGTGTGGGCTTTCACACAATGATTCCATGGGCAGAGAGATTAAAAGGTGGAAGCAAAACATGGAATATTAATGATGCCCTGAGTTTCAGTGTCCTAGCTTCTAAGATAGAGAAGTAAGATAGGATTGGTGTCCCCTACCTGTACTGGAAAACAATTTATATTTTTTCATGGGATCCAACTAGGGAAGAAAAAAGAAAGACAAAGAGAAATTGGGATACATTCACGATTTCACGATCTTTAAGACACATGGAATGGCAGGATAAAGGTAATTTTTTATATATATTTATCTTTGGCCCATAGACCTGTAGTAAGTTTAAGGTTTTTTCCAACACCTTTCCTTCCTTTCTTCTTCTTACTTTTCATTATTTCCCCCTAAAATGGAAACCAACAAGTAAGAACTGAGTTATCTCAATAAATGTTGATAGAACAGTGATGAACAATAATTTGTGCTACTAAGTGTTAGGGTTATGAAGACGTGCAGAGTACAGCCTGGCTCCACTGAGTCCCATGGTCTAGTGGAAGAGACGAGGCCCATATATGGTAGTATCAGTGCACTGTGGTAAGTTCCATGGTGCAGGCAGCCCAGAGGCTGTGGAAGTTCAAAGGAAGCAACCTAGTGGCTGTCAGGCAACATGTCCCTAAGTTATACCTGTGCTGAGACTTGATATGTGCCTAGGAATTAGCTCTGCCAGGGGAGGTGAAGGACAAACCTGGTTTATTCCTCTGAATCTCTCCTGGGACAGAAGCCTGGAAATCATTTCAAATCACTGGCTCGGGACAGTTTATTTTGGACATGCTCATCATTAAGTACATATTTTCCTAGGATTTGTCAGGAGATGGATTGCCATGTGTGCTGTGCTTCGCCGTGTCTCCTCAGGCTGTTTATTTACTCCGTAATACAGCAGGGTGTCACAGCTGGAGGCAGCTGGTGGTAAATAAATAGCCTCCATTACCCAATCCCATCGCCATCCTCCATCTCATTTGAAAAACAGTCTCAGCCTGTGGGTCCATCCACCCCCTCATTCATCAGAGCATGAAAGCCCCATAGAGCTGCAGGAGTGCTTCCTCTTGAAAATGAAATGGAGGGGTAAAGAAAAGGGCACTTTGGGGGACTGTAGAATTCAGACTCCAAGAGAACAGTCTTTTCTATGAATACCTGAGCTGACATAGGTTCCTTGGTAAGAAAGCAAAGGCACAAATGAATATTGGCAAATCAAACTTTTCCTGTTGCTCTATCCCCTGAAGGCAAGTTGGAGGAATTCTACTAAGCACGGTTCTGTCAAATTCTCCAGTGAGGTGTTTTTTGCTTTCACATGTTTTGTCTCATTCAATGACTCTATTTTAGGTTTGTGAAACCAATCTTGAATGCACACGAAGTTTGTTTCTACTTCCTGTCTAACACAATGCCATTGTAGGGAAAAGTCTGATATAAACACATAATATAACATTACCTCATCATTCAACAGGAGCTAGCGTGTTGTTCTCCAATAAACACAGCTATTCTCAGCCTGGGTCTTTAGTACACCATATTCACAGGTTTCTGTTACCTATAAACACAATCTAAGACCTTCTCCTTCTGATCCATCTGCCATAAAGGTCTAGTGGCATATCAAAAAGAGGCAAAACTCACATGCTCACAGAAGAGAACCAAGGCTTACTTACAGTGCCAACTTAGCAAATTCCACTCTAAAAAGAAGGCTAAAAGTATATATCTGAAGGTAGATACATTGAGATGTTAAGTAGTTACAAATGGCCCAAGTATTGGTCCAAAAGAGGAAAACTGGAGACCTTGTAATTTTCTTGACTTTTTCTTTCCTAGTGTATTGGCCTATAGTAGTGTTATGCTACAAAGGTGTTTTCACATAGGTAGTGAACAGTCCTTTGAAAATGTAAACTTTCTCCTCTTTCCCAGTTCTTCCTTCCTTATTCAGCTGTAGGAGTGGAATAGATAAAGAATCTATAAGGAAGATGAGAGCTAAAGTGATGCATAACTTTCAATATGCTTTCATCCAAACCAAAACAATTAGATTCATCTGCCTTGCAATCCTTAAGGCTCTGGGATAATCAAGCATCATGGGATTTGGAGTCAGGACAACTTACTGAGACATTTCTTTCCTTCCTAGCAACATGATAAAGGTCCTCACAATGTGTTCACTAAAAGTTGCATATGATAACCATCCTGACCCCTCTGCCATCTTGTTTCTCTTTTGTCTACAACTATTATTAGGAATCCGTTCACCTCTAGTTTATGTACATAGACTTGCATTTTGTATGGCAAAAAGAGACCAGCTACTCTATTCCTATGTCATTATTTGCTCAGTGTAAACAATAATTTCTATCTGTGGAGAGAAGAAGTCTTGTGATAATTCCCTTTTGTTTGAGGACCAGCAATGAGGGTTCTGCAGACTGCCCTCCTCAGTTATAGCTTCCTGCCAGCTGATGGAAGAAGCCTAGTCTAGCCTCACTCACTGAGAGCCATTACACATACAGTTGACAGCTGAGCTTGCCTTCAGATCTAGGGAACCCTGGATACAACCCTTACTTTCCGGATGGCCCCACTTGTGACTTGTAGGATGTTCTATCTCTCCTTTCTTGGGCATCACAATTGTTGCCACTGGATCATATCTCCTCTCTGTTCTGGGCCACTTTCATTCTTTGCTCTGATTTCTATTTCAAAGTGGCTCACAAAGTTTGTTTCTGTGGTACATTTATTAAAGTCTGAGAAAAGCTAGAGAAGAAATTTACAATGCAGCACTGAAAAAAGCTTCAAATTTATCCTGAAGTTTTGGTTGATTAGTCTAATTCTTACCACAATCGTCTTCTGGCTTTGGCCAATGGAACATCATTAGAGGAACACGTGCAAAGGTTAGCAATATGGTTTCAGAGTTGGGTCCAGCTCTTATATTTCTATTGCTGCCAAGAGAAAAGTGTGTACCACAAAGCCCAGCTCAAAAAGGTGAATATTTGTGTTACAGACATAGAACAAGCACTTGATCCATAGCTACACCCAGCTGAGACTAGCTAAATTTTAACACACTAAGAGATGCATGAATATAATGTACATATACATTATATAATTAACTGTAATTGTTTATAGTTGTTTTGAGGGCTAGGGATATTTGTTTTGCAGCACTATCTAATACAAAGCCTTTGCTTTTAAGCATTTCTTGACAACTTTGGCCCTAGCTTTCACTTTAATCATTCTTTTGTTGGGTTGGAGTCTCATACCATTTCACTAACTGATCTTCACATCTCATCTCTTGCATCCAATGCTCCTGCTTATAGTATTTTCAAGTGCCTAGTAATTTGGACTAACATGTATTATTTCTCTCATTCGATGATGTTATTTCTTCCTATAATGTAATATAATGTAATATAACATAACATAATGTAACAATGTAATGTAAATGTCCAAAATGAAATTTCATTTTAAGTTTTTTAATAACGTCTAATAAACAGAAAGAAACTTTAACTTGGGAGAATTTTTGTATTACCTGCTAAACCAGTAACACTTTCCCATATCCATCATCTGTTTCCGCTCTGCCCCCATCCCAGATTTCAGACTTGGCTGTTCATAGGAGAATTTTAGCAATGTTGTCAAGTGGCAGCCAAGTCTGACTGGTCTGCCCTTGCTTAGGCCATAGTTTTGCTTAGAATTCATATTGACATTGATGTTTGAACTACTTGGATAGCTAGCAGATGGCTATCAAAAAAGTCCTGTAAGACTGCTTGCTTTGTTCTAACTCTCTTTCTTTTGGCCTGCTTTTTGTATCACCACATCTACATATCCATCTAGCGCTAGATCCTTTGGATTTATTTTCTTCTCTTTTTATGGACATCAACTTTTGTCTTGGGATGCGTTTTTTTCCTGACCCTTCTCATCTCAGGTCTCTCTGTGTAGCTATCATTCTCTCTTTCCTTTAAGTTCCATGATGCAAAGACTCCCATACTCCAGTTTCCCTGTTTTGCATTTTCAGAATTTCTCCTTGGATATATGCAGGCATATCCTCATAGAAGGAGGAACACACTGTCATGTTTAATTCCAGCCAGCCCTGATATTGTCATTCCCATGACATTCTCACATACGGGCTCCTAAGATTACCTTTGGTCTCGCCGCTCTTGTGTCTTCATGCTTCCCAGCCTGACATTACAATTTAAATATTGGTTCCCTCTCCAGAGTGGCTTGTCTGAAACCCACCAGTGCCTATGTGGATCTCTCTGCTATGGGCACATCGGTGCCAGAGCTGTGGGCTGTCATCTTGCCTTCTCTCAGGGCTCTTGATGATACTCTAAACTCAATGGCCTTTGGATGTCAACAGTCAACAGCATCAGTAGCACTTAATTCTTCAGATGCCTTTAGCTCTGAAAGGATGTCCCTCCCACCCGTGAAGTTCAAAATAAAATTCAATCATCCCATATAACACAGAGCTGGAAGGCCAGTTGAAATTGAAATTAGTTCTTCCTTATCTCACTGAACATCCAGAATGAATATTAGTGCTTGTTTCCTCATCTTGTTCTGTCTATCCATTGATTAATACATTTAAGCATTTAATTAAATATCCTCTTTTCTCAATGCCCTAAGCCCAAGATTAGTTGGCTGTTATCAGAAAACTCACACTGATTAAGCCTGTCTTGCTCATGCTTCCCTCTCATCCCTGTGCTATTCATGTTATCTGTTACAGATATGTGTGTGGAAGGCCTCTTCTCAAGTCCTTCTGGATGCTTCTGAGAAAGGACTTCTTCTTCATCCTCTTTTCCCTCACAGTGGGTATTTTTCTGGTTAGTACTGTGAGTGGATGCTTAACTCAGAGTTTATTGAATCTATGTCAATTTTCTTTATACTCTTAGGTACATCAAAGTCCTTTTGTTGCCTGTCTTCCCTGCCCACTTTTTGCCAGTGCTCTAGTGCTCTGAAGAAGATGTGCCAGCAGGGAAGGCATCTTCCTGAAGCTTCTGGACAGTCAGGGAGCATTATGGACAGTTGGGTTTGATGCTTCGTGGGGTTAGGGGAGTGTACTTACAAGGCACTGAGACTTGGTAGAGGAAATAGCAATTAACAAATTTCTTGTTTTTGTGTAGCATGCTACAGTTCACAAAGTGTCTGCATCATTTTCTAAATTCAGTCTTACCACAGGCAAGTTTATACTCTCCTAATATTATCATTTTGCAAATGAGAAATTATAGCCCAGAGGGCTTATCTGATTCTTGAAGTTACCCAGATTGCATTCTAAACCAGTTCAGTGATTCTGCCAAATGCTAGTTCATATTGAAGATCCAGTCTGGCTCATTTAATTTCATAAAATTTCTTAAAAATTAAAGTATTCTTTGCAAATTCAGCCATTTTAGGCTAGCTGTACATATTAAGATTTGAATACTATTTTATAAGATTTATAAGATAAGATTTAAGCAAACACATACACACACAGCACACACAAAACACACTACACATGTACAACACACACATACAGCACATACACATATGCTCCATATATGCACAACACACATGCCACACACATAATACACACGTCATATATAATACATATAACTTACACATGTATACACTTGAACTGAGTGTGTGGGAACTACATCTTTGAAAGATTTTCGAACCCCAAACCTCAAATGATTTGTTTAGTTTTTGGTCAACAAATAAGAGCACTTGTGTTTCCACGGCTGCATTTTGGGACTGCTTTGCTTTTGCAGGGGATGAGTCATGTCTAGCAAAGCCTCCTCTGTTGAAATACAAGTACACTCGAGTTGTGCACTTAGACTCAGTGGGAGGAAGTTGAGACCCAGGAAGCCTGCCAGATGTTTACACTGCCTGTTCATGGAAAGCTAAGCTCTTTATTTTAGTGTGCTTACTTGTTGTGCTGTGGAAAGGAAGTCTAAACAAAACCATTCTAGGGTCATGAAGGGCATAAAGTTAGGAGGCACAGATGAAAGTACATGGCTGGTCTCTGTCCAGTCACAGTCTGACTCTGATAACCAAGCAACTCTCACTTCCTGGGTGGGCAAAGGGCACAAGGTGCTTGTTGTGTTTCTCAATAGAATAGATGGCTGTGGCTTGGGGGGATGGTCCACTCCTTCATAATGACTTTGAGCTTAGAACTTGATGCTGGAATTAAGTAGTTAGGGCTCGACTCTGTTCTGTCCGGAGTAAGCCATTTCTCTCTGAAGCCTCGTTTCTCCGTCTGTCTGTCCATGGGGCTCACTTGTCATTTTGGACAGTCACACTGAAGCGATTAGCGGAGTGCTGGCACTTTCCTGGAGCTCAGCATCTTCATCTCCCAGTGGGTCACCGTATCCCTCTGGTTCAGATCTTCATGAGATTCACAGTGGGACCAGGCTTCCCCTGAGACCACTTGCTTTCACAGTCAGCCACCCTACCCTTAGCCTCTGGCTGTTTCTCAAGGCTTCTCTTGTCTTTTCTTGTTACTGTGGCAACTCGGGCGCCAACTGGAGAGGAGTCTCTCTCCATGTGAGCGAACATGTTGACGGGATGTATGTAACTTAGACCGGGAGCTGTGGCCTGTGGAACCGAGGAAGAATTTCCTCTGAGTTATGAAATTAGCCATTGATGTTTGGATACTAGAGGTAGAAAAAAGGCAAGTGTATGTTTGGGGTTTCCTTTAGTGCCGGCTCAAGCTAGACTCCCTCACCCAAGATGCCCTTACTTCTTTGCTCTGTCTATCTGTCATGCCAAGGGAGAACACAGAGCAGAAAAGAAAGCAGGTGGTTCAGATTCAGGTATACCTGAGTTCTATCTTGTTTCTGACCCTGTCTTGCAGGGTGAGCTTGGGTATGAACTCAAGTATCATAAGCTTCTGTAACATGGGATAGTGTGATGGTTAAGCATATGCAATCCTAACCCTAGTGCTTGCTAACTAGGATCTTGAACCATGAGTGACCATGTTCTGCTCTGTTGTTAATACTTAGGATGGGCCTCTCCCATCGCTGTTTATGAAAATTGCATAGGTGATGGTAGGCATAGGTGATAAATGATTAATAGAGTCAGAAAGGTAGAGGTATACTAGATAAGTAGATGATAGATAGATAGATTATAGATATAGATAAACGATAGATGATATTGATAGAAAGATAAGCAGATAATAGATAAATAATAAATAGGTAGGAAGATATAGAAATAGATGATAGATGGATAATAGATGATAGATGATAAATTAGTTTGACAAATAATAGTTAATGACAGATTAAAGTAGATAATATTGGAACAGTACTTAATTCATTGTTAATTCTAAACAGTGGCCTGCTATCATTCTAATGATCATAATTAAATCTTGCCTATGGGTATACATTCATGTTGTTAGCTAGCCAAAGCTTCTATTTTCTTTTATAAACTATGTTCTTCCCTACAAAAACATTACTGTCTCAAGATGTTAAAAATACAAATCAGAAAATGGTAGTGAAATTCATTTTTTGATTGGTTGAAGATAAAGCTCCAATAATTACTTTCATTAAGATGCATTCCTTAAAAATAAAAAAAGGAAAGAATCAACCAAGATTGAAGCTCACTTCACATTATTCTCAGACAGTCTAGTAAATAGCAGAGAAGAGAGAGCTAACATTGGTAATACTTCTGTTATCTAGTGATACATGTTAAAGAAACATTTAGTTAGACACATTTGGTTTTATGGGCTTCACACTGTTTTATAAAGACAATTGTATCTTATCATGATCACTCAGCTAACCTGTGGCTGCTTTCTGATCTTCATGCTCACATCGCTTGCCTCGTGCCATCTTTGAATCCCTGCCAAGTGACAACTAGCTCAAATTAAATAAATGCTGGACACGGGACATTTAGAATCATCTTTTGATGCTTTTAAATTCCAGACTTAGGCCAACTGTACCTTTGCTGGGTTGGACATCTTGTTGGATCTGACCTGGGTAACTCAGACTCACCTTTGTCCGTGTGCTCACTTTGTGTGGTCTTCGCTTCTCTTTGTTTTCACAAGGCATTGGGGATGATGACAAAGCTTTAAAGGAAGCATGCTTAGTTCTTAATTAGTAATCACAGTCCAGGCTGTCGGTCATGGTTTGAACGTGAATTGCTCTTCACAGGCCCATATGTTTGCATCCCTATTTGATATTAATGTTGGAACATGTTGTGCTGTGGCACTTTTTAAAAGGTAGAACTTCGTTGGAGAAAAGCAGGTGATGGGGGGGTCTTAAGATTTGGTAGTTTGCTCCTGCTTCCTCTTGTTCTCTTGCTCCCTCTGCCTCCTGGTGACCGCAGCCACCTGATCCAGCCTCCTGCTTCTGCCTTCGGCCGTGTCTTCTGCTTGGCGATTCTGCCATAATGCACTATATTCTCTATGGAGCCACAAGCCAAATCAATGTCCTTTCCCACTTTCTGCCCGGATCGGAGTACTGTCTCACAGCAAAGGATGGTAACTGTGAAGCTGTCTGAAAGGATAGGCTTTCCTGCCAGGTGTCTAAATCGCCTGTCTGTGGAATGCTAAGCAGTAGATTTTTGTTTGCAGCATATAGCTGGATGTGATTTTTCTAGTCTGCCCTCAGCAGCTGTGATGGTAAAACTCTGCTGGCGAAGGTGAGCTTCAGTGGTGGCTCCACCTCCAACATTCCCCCCACCCCCACTGCTTTTCAACTCCCCCCCCCACACACACATACACACACACCTGGTCCTGCTCATTGTCTCTCTGGCCACTTCATGGAATGGCCACACCTTCGGCAGCCTGGTAAGCCACAGAGCATATATATCAAGCCACAACACAGTAGAGGACAGTGGTCCAGCCAACTGCCACGTGAGGCTGTTAGGTGTTAAAACACCTTCACACTGCCTTAAGCTGCTGAGCCCTTTGTCCTCACAACCTGGCCTGACATAGCTTAGAACACATACGCCCACAGAATCCTTTGTTCAGAAAAATACAGCCGCTTGTTCAGGCAAATTACTGAAAAGAGGAGAGAAACAAACTTAACACTCCGTTTGTGCCTTCTAAGGAGCTGAAATGCTGAAGGGTGCTCCTCAAGACTCCCCCAGGTTTGCCATCTTGGAGGCCCATGTTGCTCAGTAGTATGATTCCTGTTTGACTCACGTGGAATCTGGCACAGCAGCATGAGACCTGAGGGCCAAAGGCAAAGGCTCCATTGTCTACCCTGGTGGGTCATGCAGACCTCACCAGCCAATTCTCTCGTCCATGGAGATTTAACACGGGCAAAAGACACATCCTGTGTTTCCATATCAGCTTGGGTGAGTGGTTCTTGCTTTTTCTTCTTTACCACACACACTTGAAATGATCCGTGAGAAGTCTCGACTCCTGTCGCTAAAGAGCTGAGTGCTGAGCCTGGGGCCAGGGCAGAGCAGCTAACCGCCGCTTGCTTGGCCCTTGCTAGAGTTCACAACCTTCCCAGCTTCTGCCATGCCCCCCCTCAAAGGGGCTGCCTTGTCTGCATTCCTTGGTCTTTCTGTATAAACAACATACTCTCGTCCATTTATGCAACTTGCAAGAGAGCTCTGTCAACACAGGGCGGCCGTGAAGCCTCCCTTCCTACTTGTTGCAGTGGTAGGCTGGCATGTAGGGACCAGGCTTCTTGCGTCCACCTCATCTCACTTACTGCAAACCACCAGGCCGGTCTGGAGCTCAGTGTTTAACAATGTCTATTGTGCTCTTTAGATACATGGATGTCAACTTGACAATTGAAGGCTGAGCTCTGGGCACATCTGTGAAGAATTAGCAGTTGAGGCAAGCCCTGAGCAAGTCTGCAGAGATTGACTGATGGGGAAGACCTAGCCCACAGTGGGTGGGGCCATTTCCTGGTCAGGAGGATAAGATGGGGGAAGCTGGTTTAAGAAGCTTTAGCATGTTTGGACTGACATGCTGTCAGGAGAGTGACAACTCCACAGCTGTCCTGTGAAGATGGTGAGGTCACTTTCCTTGGCTCCTGATGTTGGTATGAGCTCTCTCCTATCAAACTGGACCCAGAACTATAAACAAGTAGTATGAGAAAAATAAACCCCCTTTGCTTTTTGGTCATGAACTTATTAGCAACATGTAGGCAAATGGCGATATCCACCATCAAAAGCACCATGTCCTATGGTTTTGATTGCAATGATCCTCGAATTGTGTGCAGTTAGAGGATCACATTTTATCTTCCGTGCGTAGTACCCAGCCTGTCACAAAACTGAGTTGTGCTAAATATTTAACTGCCGATGAGACTAGAGTGTTTAAAACTCCCTAAGTCATGAGAAGTCTTTATCAAATGTTTGTGATGCTTTCCCCCTCAGAATACATGATGCGGCAAACTGTCAAGACTCTATGGGTATTCTGGGAGTCCACTAGTGCAAGACCCTCCAGGGCTCTTTCTTCCCTCCACAGGAAGGTGATGTTCTGCCCAGGGCCATTCTGTTGGCTTGGGTCCTGGATTGGGGACAGAAATGCAGAGCAGATCTCCCAGAACGTTTGTAGAATGCATCACCCAGCTAGGCTAGCAGGCATGTCCAGCTGATCACCTAGCAAGCTCAGCAGGCATGCAAAGCAGATTGCCTAGCTAGGCCAGCAGGCAAGCACAGCTAATCACCCAGTTGGGCCTGCAGGTAAGTCCAGCTGATCACCTAGCAAGCTCAGCAGGCACGCAAAGCAGATTGCCTAGCTGCCCAAGAATGCAGAGCACATTGCCCAGCTGGCCCAGGAGGCATGCAGCAAACACTGAAGTTAAACCTTTGCTGTTTTAATTACAGTGGTTGTTATCATAGCATAATCTGTTCTGTTTTAATGGAGTCAACACATTCAATAATAATGAATGGATCGTCTCATTTTTTAATAGCCACAGAAGCATACAGCTACCATTCAGAGCCTTTAACAAGAAGGAACCAAAGGTCAGGACTCACTAAACTGAAAGATGCTTGCCAAACCAAAGCAATGTGGTAATCTGAACAGCAGCAGTCACAACAAGACAATTTTATTCCACTTAAGATAAACATAATTTATGTTAGGCTTTTAAACACTAGGCCTAACATAGATGGACATGGCTACTTTGGCTCTGGTTTTTTATTCTTGGTATGTACAGTTCAGAGAGCCTTGGCCTAATATATCCCAGAAGCCCTTTCAGCTGGGCATGCTGGGATACACTTAAGTTACACATAGCAGCTTCTCTGAACCCGAGTTTCTTTCCTTTTGAAGCAGGAATGGCTAATGCAACCTCACATAATTGTTAGGACCTTGAAGCCTACTGTGCTGCAAGCAGCCAATGGCATGCATTCAGTAGGCTCCTTAGGGTGTCAGGCACCCAATATATTTTGGTAGACCCTGGATTGTTACCAGTCTCTGCTACATGCTACCCTGTTAACTTTTAAACATAAGAAGCTGAACTCATTTTTATAATCTTTATTTCTGATTGAGAAATAATTATAGTTGCTTACTTTCAACTCTCTCTCTCTCTCTCTCTCTCTCTATATATATATATATATATATATGGCACAATGTGATGATTATGTTGATATTGAAGAGTGATCAAATCAGGCACATGCATATACCTACTACTCATATGCTTCTTTTTCATGATGAGAACGTTCAAAATCTACTCTTTCATTTTTGAGGTAGCCATTATTAGTAAGCAGAATCACCCTACTGTGCACTAGATCTTTCAAATTTCTTTCTCCTGTTCAACTGAAACTTTGCTCCTTTTAAATATCTCCCATTCCCACCTCCCTTCCTTTGCTGCCTCTGGTAACACCATCCTACTTGATTGCTACCAGTTCACATTTTTTAGCCTCTACGTGTAAGTGATATTGTAGAGTATTCATGTTTCTGCATCTGACTGTTTCACTCAGCCTAATGCCCTCCAGATTCATCCATGCTGGATACTTTCCCATTCTTCTGCTGCCGGGCACCAAGATCATGTTTGCATCATTAGGAATGGTGTTACCCGTTGTGCTTGGAGGTTGTGCTAGTTTCATTACACATCATTGTAGTGAAACAATGTGCCCAATTAAGTGTGTGTGTGTGTGTGTGTGTGTGTGTGTGTGTGTGTGTGTGTGTGTATGCCAGAGAAGGAGGGTTAATTCTAGCTAGCAAGTCCAGGCGGGTTACAGTCCCATCATTTTGGAGATATTTGAGCAGCAGGAGTTTGGAGCAGCGGTCTACATCACACCCAGAGCAAGAGAAGAAGGCAATGAACCCTTGTGTGCAGGCTTACTTGCTCTCTCCTTCTCCATACTTTCCTGGACTTCAAGCTCAAGGAATGGTATCACCCACTATGGGTTGGGTCTTCCCATACCAATTACGCAATCAAGACCATCACTCTCCTGTATGCTTGGAGACCAACCTTAATCTAGAGAATCTCTCTCAGGTGGACTTGGAGGCTTGCCCCCCTAGGAATCAACAACCAGCATAGAGATGATCCTTGTGGGAGCAGTGGCTCTGAGCCTCCACACAACTGTGGTCTCAGCTCTATAGTGTCAGGGCCTGAGCAGCTGCCTTCCTGATGGAGCTGCCTCGGCCACCAAGGAACTGTTCTTTCCTGCAAGTCCTTTAAGAGAGATTGCTTCCCCCTGCAGCTTTCACATCAGCGCAATACTGAGGTCTCTATTTCTGCCAAAGACCTAAGTCACAGGCCAAAGATGTCCAGGGACCACATACTTCAGAGCTGGTGGAGGCTCCCACCTCCACCACAGTTAGCCAGAGACCACCTCCTATCTTCACTTTTATTCCTGATACTCTTGCCTAGTAGTCAAGTATCTGCTCCCCGGGACAAGGTAGCAGAGTTCAAGATCCAGTCTTGTTGTATGCCAGGTACTTGTCTCCTGGAAAGTGTGGACCATGTTGTCTTCCTCCTGGTGCAGGAGACGGTGCAAGTGCACAGAACGCTAGAGGAAGCAGGAGCTGCTTTGTCCTGATCAACTTCCCTTATTGTGCAGTCACGGGCATCACTGTTTTTATTAGATATCTAGGTACATTAAAATGCATGTGTAGTCTTTGTCTTCAAGAAGTAAGTACATTGTCCTGGCATCTGGATCTCTTTACAAATTCTCTATAACTGGTTCATTTTTATTATAGGAGAAAGGACAGGAAAAAAAGGAAAGTAGACTATTCCCTTCTGGGATGCTCTGTGCCAATGATTGCTGCACTCATGTTTGGGAACATAGCTATCCCCACCCAGATGACATGGATTCAAATCCTAGCTCTGCCACTTACTGGCTGTGTGGCCTCAATGAATTCTCTCACTTTCTTGCATCCCAGTCTTCATCTGTGAAATGGAGGTGCCATCAGAATACTGACTCCATGAACTCATTGCAGCTGTGGTGATGTGCACATGATTTGCACAGGTAAGTTCATTAATTTAGAAGAATAAGCCAAGGAAACATTCCACATGCATGGATAGTTCCAGTGCACTTGTTCAACATTGATGAGATGGGACAAGAGTATCCTAAGTAAGATTTGTTTTTCTGCATCAGGAAAACAAACTTTTTGTATAGTTTTACACTTAAACCATATTATTGATTTGATGCAATAAAAATTAAATTGAATTTAGAAGTTAAGCATCTGGAATGATGAATATTTAACTGTACATGAACCATCAGTTGTTCCCTATCAAGAAGATAAAGTGTTGATCTCTATCCTTATATATGGGAGGCAAATTTGTTTTTAAATATAAAGAACACAGG
Source organism: Typhlomys cinereus (assembly GCA_023101885.1). NCBI lineage: Eukaryota > Metazoa > Chordata > Mammalia > Rodentia > Platacanthomyidae > Typhlomys > Typhlomys cinereus. Next base: position 294,284 of record JALPQD010000820.1, on the reverse strand, counting down.
ATGAGGAGCGGGTGGCATGGTTCTGCAGATAAAGGGTCTTTATATAAACCTGGTAACCTTAGTTCAATCCCTGGAAGTCCACACTATCAACCTTTTTTTAATGTTGTTTTTTTTTTTTGATGCTTTTGTCTTTTTTAACTTCATTGCTTATTTTTATTTTTTTCACTTTAAAAATTACTTTAGTATTTCATACAGAAATACAATGAATTTGTGATATTTTTATGCCTTAATTCCTCTCTCCTCTATTATAACATTTCCTCTCCCCTACTAAACTCTTTCCTGTTCTCAGGATGTTTCACCTGTGTGGCCCACTGGGTTTCATCTGGTTTGCCCTTGACAACAGGTGCCTAGGTACTGGCTGGAGTATGACTCATGTATCAGTGGGTATGCCACTGAGGAAAGCATCTTCCATTATCTCCCCATCAACATCAGTCCTCACCAGTCTCTCAGAGAGGGGTGGAGCTTCTTGCAATCTCTCCCCTTCCATGGAGGAATGTTTACAGGACAATTCCTGTATAATTTTGTGGAAATACACATTGCTGCCATGAAATCACGGATGCCACAGCTCCTCTGTCATGTCCAGAAGATGATGTCTGGCCTCACCTCTGCCCCACTTCAGACTCTTACAATCTTAACTTCTTCTGTGACACTCCTTGAGCCTTGGAGTGGGAATTGGGGGGGGATGAGCCTATCACTCTTTCATCATGGATGGTGAGGGGACTTGAGGCCCCATTCTCACGTAGGGGTTATTGATGGTTTATAGTTGCTGGGGAGGGCGTCTCCATGTTCTAATAAATTACCTCCCCGCACACTCCTGCAAGCAACCCCAATTAAACTCAGCGAGTCACACAAGGAGAGATCAAAGTAGGAGAGGGACCTGGTAGGAAAGCCTGACAGAGAGAAAAGCCAGAGGGAAGTGGGGGGTGAGGCTAGCTACAGTGTATTTATTGCACATATGAAACAATTGGAAATAAAACAGAACAATAAAAAGGATGGTGAGCCCTCAGGCAGCGAAAATGGATATAAATAATAAAATAACATGCTGTACATCCTAAACCTAAATAATAAAGTGAAACACAGCTTACAAAGTGTAAAGAACTCTATGACAAGTGTGGCACACAATAAACACAGTCATTTTCAAAAGGGTCGAGCACGCTTTGTTCGGTCTGCCTTTGCTGGCTTTCTGCCTCTTTGTTCAGTGAGGCCTTCGTCGTTCTGTCCACTGAGCTTCCTTCCCATGTTACAAGTGGTAAGAGCAGGATCGTCCCATCCATTTCCAGCGTCCCAGTACGCTGCTTGCCTTCTTCCCCCAATTTTCCAGGAGAAGATGATGATTTACACTCAACAAACTTTACCTGCCTATAACCAGTCTACCTTACTGTCTTTCTTTCTTTCAACTATTTTAATTTTTTAAATTTTATTGTTGGTGTGTGTGGTGTGGGTGTGAGGCGATGTATGTGTGTGTGAGAGACCATGCTGCATGCCGTAGCACATGCATGGAGGTGGGAAGAAACCTTTGTGGCATCAGTTCTCTTTCTATCTTGATGTGAACTCGCCGTCAGGCTTGTGCGAAATCACCTTAACCCACCTGACCCAGCTCATCGGCTCTTCTTTTGGATATTTTAAAATCCATTCCAAATTTACAAAAAAGTTTAAATAATAGTGCAAAGATCCTTTGTATAACCCTTTCTCAGATATCCTGAATGTTTTCATCTTACTGTATCTTTAGTATTCTTTTCTTCCTCTCTGTTTTCTAAAACATTGAGAGCAAAGTGGCAGACACGATACTTCTCTACTCTTTAATACTTTGGCACATGCATTTCTCCAAAGTATAACTACAGCCTAATTATCAGAATTAGGAAATTATAACTGATATGATAAAATTATAGAACATACAGACTTCATTAAAAATTTCTACCTAACCACATGTTCTTCTTTACACACTGTAAGTTGTGATTTATTTCTATTGCTTAAGTTTAGGTTGTTCACAATGATATTTAATTATTTATATCCATAGTGAGATAAATACTGTGGCAACTGAACATGACCATAGTTTGTGTAGCTACTTTTAAAAATGCATATGGTAAAAGGATCTAAAATCTCTGAATGTAACTTTATTTTCTGCTGTATATTCAGCTCTAGATTTATCCTCCATAACACCAAGTTCACATCCTTTGTTGTCCCGGTAACAATCTTTATAACAAAGGGAAGCCAAGACTTATGTGTGTACTCTGTGTCACATTTCTTGGGTGTGATTAAATTGGGAACAAATTTGTTCCATCTTTCTGTTCCTTTCACGGCTCTGACACCTTAATGTGCTGGCCAGTTATTTTGTGAAATATTCCTCCATTTTGATCTTACCAGTTTCTTTACAATTAGATTTAAATCCTGAATTTACTTAGGCAGATATATCGTAGTATGGCATGTGTCCTATATGAATGCCTATATGGAGGCATTCATATCTAACCCAATAGACACCCTTGGATTTGGGAAAAAGAAAAATGTCCTAAATGGCAAGATGGGCCATAAAGGCTAGAGTATGTACATTGAAATAAAGAAAAAGTAGGGCCAGCAGGCTGATTAAGGCATCTGGTGCAAACTTATCATCCTGAGTTCAGAGCCCACATAGTAGAAGGAGAGACTATTACTTCTAAGTTTCCTCTGATCTGATGCATATAGCTTCTCTTTTTCTTTCTTAACGAATAAAACATTTTAAAGTATATAATATTTTAAGCAATAATTTAAAAAAGAAGCCATATGAAACACATTCATTTACTGCTGTTAGTTAAAAAAAAATTCCTACTCTTTCATCCGTTCATAAGGCTTTCTGGCTAGGTATGTTTTCTCTGTCTCCTGTTCTTTCTCCAACACACAACTGGGTGTGACCACTGTCCTCTCACGTTTCTGTAGCACTCCTCCTGTTTCAAGATGTTCCTTCTGCAGAATGTCCTGCTCATCAGACATCGACTCTCCCCAGGAAATGCTTGTTCAAGTCACATTTTCTGTGAAATGGTCCAAATCATCCCACAAAGCTAACAGGTTGCTTCCCGCTCTGACATGCTGCAATCCTGGTACTGGAGTTGAAACTATGTGGGGACCATGCATGCTCCAGGCACAGGGTGACAAACTGTGAAAACAGTATGCCCTTTTATTTCCACGATCACTATTTCCATAAATATTATCCTTATTTTTAAACTAGGGACACTGGAGATCAGAGAATGAACAACTGTTCTGTGACCATACGATATGCTAGCAGAGTACATCAAGCAAAAATTGTGCTATCTCCAGCAAACGTGTCACCACCCCATCTCTAGCAAGTACTTCATAGATAGGATGAAAATGCCAACATCTTCCATTTCTTTTTGTTTTTCTTTTCTCACTCATCTAGATATGGGGACAAAATGCCATGTGTAGCAGTTGCTCTGCATGTTGCTGATAAATTCATGTCCAAAGAGCTTATGGAAATATTGTCTGGTTACATTTCTTCATCTACCTTGGTAGAAGAGCTCATACCTATACCAAGGGTCAAGGGAACTGGCCACATCACATTTACAGGAGAGAGGGGGCAAACCTCACTTGGAGACTGTCCAAGTATACCAAAGAATGCCAACCCACTCAGCCAGCTAAAGAAGCACAACAGGAGGGCTCATGCTCATGGAATTCACTGCTCTTGCCAGCTGAGTTCAGGAGCCGGGCCTCTCAGCAGTCCCAGTTTACTGCTGAAGAATGCCAAACTTTACTGTGCCAGCTTCCTTCGTCTCATCCACTTGCCCAGGGAATCATCCCACCCACCGTAGGCTGTGTCTTCCCCATTGATTAGGCAATCTCCTGTAAGCTTGCTCAGGGATGAGCTCAACTACTGACTCTTACAAATGTGTCCAGAGTTTAAACCTTCAGTTGCAAATTGACACCTGTATGCCATGACTAACTTTAGAATCAACTCACATATCACCTCTTTTAGAAGCCGCTTCCTAAGTGTTTGGCCTGAATAAAAATCATTTCCTCTATATTCCTGTTGTGAACTGTGCATGTCACTAGTATTAATTCAATTAATCATCTATCTATTTATTAATCCTTTCTATTATACTGTCCATAAGAGCTAAGAATATGCCTTAATTTTTTTTCTTTGAGCCTAGCCTAGAGACCAACACGGCATGCAGTTAGCAGCCCACTCGGTGTTGATTGAGTTAATAAATATAGGAAAGAATAAACGTTGTTGCTTTGTCTGACTCTAACTCTTCTAATCTGAAAAAGAAAAAGCGGCAGTAGATCATAGATAGCTCAAGCATAGCACATATTGCAGCCGTCTCGTCTCTTCTCTGTCCTTGACAGACATTGAAAATCAATTACCCATTTTATCTGGGCAGAACTGTAAATCCTTCTCACTGTAAGATGCACTTTCTATCAGTGAAATTATTACCATCCACAGTCTAAATGTTCTTTCTTTGACATCCTCAGAACCTGGTCTCTCTCCTTCACAAGGAATTGTGGGTAAGATCCCTCTAAAGCTGGGACTTGGGGATATGATGGGTGACAATCTCTTGCCACTATGTCACTCCGGAATTTTCATCACTGCATTCTTGATTTGACAAGTGATTTAGTATCCCAGGCTGGGGAAGGACTGATGGATGAATTGGTCTTCTGTGCATGGCTGTTGGGCAGGAAATTAATAAGAATGCTAGCTGACATGATCTATGGAACCTTAAGCTCGTTAGGTCTGATTAGCTTCCAGTCTTTCACTCCCTCTGACAGCTACAGGGCCTCGGGGTTTCCCATGGCAACCGTTTCCCTTTCTCTAATTGATTGCTCAGTCTCCAGACATGAAACCAGACCCTCCTACAGACCTCTGGGAGAAGGGGCCATTCTGCATCATGTTACTTGCTCCCCTGGGGCAGGAGGAAGGTGAGATCCCAGCTCTCCCAGTGGCATTGATTGGGCAGCCTTTTGAACTCAGAAAACAAAATTTGAAGGGATCATCAAGTAAGTTCAGTTGATCAAGCTCTTTTTTATTATTTCTTAGGCGAGATGCAAGATAATGGTTTTTAAGTGGAATTTTTATATAAGTACATCACCATGCTTTATTCATCTCTCTGAAGTTCTTGTCAGACTGCTTAGTGTGTGAACTTGGTATGGGACGACAGCAGAACTAGATCTTGTTACGCTGAAAATGGGCAAAGGACTAAAATTACCATGTACAATGTGCAAATGTAATGATGTCCAAAGGGAACCAGGCCCTATGGTTACACACACGCGCGCACACACACACACACACACACACACACACACACACACATATGCAAGCACAAACACATGCCTGCATGACACACACATGTACATTCACATGAGAACATACACTCAAAGCGTCTTCTGTTCTTCTATACCTGGAAATTGGCCTAAGCTCCCTCTGAAGTCTCCATTGCCATGCTGAACCCCTTACTTGTGCTCCCAAAAGCACACGGGGTTGTTTTTTTCCCTCTCCTCATGACTTGAAATGTTGTTTTCTGTAGCCCATGTTTTTGGACTGAATAGGTGAGTCTACCCTTGACATTGTGAAGAACAGACATGAGCTGAGATTTCAGTCTCAATAGGGAGAGGTGAGGGAAAGAACAGGGAAGACACAATCTAAGCCAGAACTACAGGAACCTTCTGCGATGATCATTCTTATGAACATGGGTTCTGCATAAACGCACAGCTTCCAAAAGAGATTTCCCCAAAGTAACCAAGCAAAGGCTTCTGCTAATGCATTATGGGAGAATAGGGAAAGTCAAGCTCCAAGCTTGCTTCTCCAGAGACTTATTTCTTGACTCCACACAAGGTCAGCTTCTTGGTGACATTAAAACACTCTGTCATGTGTAAAATACTAAAAAAAAAATCCACCAATAATTATTTCCTGTGCCAAGGATATGATCAGAGGCAAAGAAGATGGCAAGGTGGACTTCTGCTTTGAACTGTTTGACTTAAGCAGTAGATTGCTGATGGCACAAACATACCACTGCCACCTTATATAAAGGGCTGTTTATAAATACATTGTCCAACCATTTCACCAACTGCAGGGGCTCAGCGCTCACCATAAGCTCCACTTGGTCCAGGATGTGAAAGGGGCCTGAAATACTCAAGTAATGGAAATGAGTTAGTCATGGATTTCAGGGATACCAACCAGGCAGACAAGCCTAGCCTCCTCCAGACTGCTCCCCAGTAGCCCCATATGAATGAAATTGATACTCAAGAGGTCAAGGAAATGTCTCAGCATTAGGATCTGAGTTCAAGGCCTCAGGGCCTCCATAAAAGTCAGGCACGGCCCACATGGCTCTGTGGGGTGCAAGACAGGAGGATAGCTAAGATTTCCTGACTGCCAGCCTAGCTCCAAGTTCACAGAGAGATCCTGTCTCCAGGGAATATCGTGAAATATGGTGTAGTAGGATACCCGATGACCTCCTCTGGCCTCTCTTCATTTGTGGGTTCCTGGACATGCGTCTGCTGTACAACTCTCTCTCTCTCTCTCTCTCTCTCTCTCTCTCTCTGTGTCTCTGCCTCTCTCAACATCTGATATCCTTCTCTGGCCTCTGTGCACACATGAGTATGTGTACCTTCATGCACATGCCGTACAACATACACATGCGCGTGTATACACAAACACATATATACACACACATGCAAATGCACACACACACACAGAATTTAATAGTTAAAATTGATCATTGCACTAGGCAGACTTTGTGAATTTTTGTGTGTTAGTTAAATAGAGAGCAGAGGTCAGGGCTCATCCACATTCCTTTCTTGTCAGGACAAATGCATTCTGGCCCCAGCTTTATTCACGACAGTGTTCTGAAGAGATTTTCCTCTTCCCTCTTTCCCAGTATTCGTGAAGGGCGGTGTGAGTCACCATATGTCTTTGAAGCTGCCTTCTCAGATGTGCAATGAAAATCACAATCTCTCCAAGTGTCCACCTTCTAAAGCTGTTGCTGACGCGCAGTCAGCAAAAGAAGGAAGAATCATAAAAATCTACGACCGTGCAGGGGGCTTTGCCATCCAGAAGGTTTGCTGTCTGAAGGTTTCACCGTCAGGGCCTTGGAAGGGAAGAGAGGTTCAGATTGTCTTAGAACATCAGCTGATGCTCTCCAAATCACATTGCCAGGAACAAATCAATAGCCCCATCTTGCCAGTCACCAGATAAGAGCAGGCACAGACGGGAGCCTGATGACTGCCTCATCCCAGGTGTTTGGTGTTGGGTAGCTTACTCTGAGAGCAGATCAGACTGAGAAAGTGCTATTTTCTTGTTTTTCATATAGTCCCAGATTTATCTGACATGTAAAGGCTGAAATTTTAATTTCAGTGACAATTGTGAAAAAAAAAATACACGCTGATGCATCTGTGTTAGTAGAATACTGCTAGAAGCTTTTAGGTTGTCATTCTTATTTTTTTCACTTCTATTTATTTTTTTAAATTTGTTATTTTTTATTTTTACAAGCATATTGGGTACTAATCCCTGCTTCCTTCCATTCTCCCCTCCCTCCCATCTCCTCTCTTCCCCTTAGCAATCTATTCCACTTCTTTCCACCCTCCTGCCTGGCCACTTCTACGGACCCCAGGGTTCCCTATGCCTTATCTACTCTTGTGGGGTTCTAGTCTCTATGGGATACCAAATTTCAGGCAATGGCCATCTCATGATAGGGGTGTTTCCCTTCACTCGTCCAGCTCTAGTCCCTAAGGTTTCCACTGTGTGTTCTTATCTCTCTTCAGTTCCTCATAGTCTATGGGGGCATGTCATTATGTAGGTCTGATAAGGACAAGTTTCATTGCAGTGAATTCCTGGATATGGCATCTTTGCCTTGAATGCAATGTTTTGTCCAACAGTGGACCATCTCATCTTTAGGTTCTTACAGTCTTCCCACACCATCTTCTATGAGGTTCTGTAAGACTTACAATGAGGAGAGATTAGGATGGCTTGATTCTTGGTGAGCAATGCCGGGTTGCCAGTAATCTGCATTATGTCTGGCCATTGTTGTCCACTTCACTTCTCTTCTACTGGCCTAGGCTCCATCCTGTCAGGGTGTTGAGATTCTCTAATTCCCTTGTAGAAGAAGATTTCCAGACTGAGTGCTAAGTGCTCCTCAAATCTATGAGTATAATAGCAGCTATTATAGAGTAGTTTGGTGTACTGTCTTTCTACTTATAGGTTCATTAGCTGTTTTTCCTTGTAATCTATTTCATTCCCTTTTTCTTAGGTTCTTGTTTTACTTAACAGTAACAGGAATGTGTTCCATTCTGACAAGCAGGTCTTGAGTTCAATCAGAAAGCTGTTAGTTGTCTCTTTGATACTCATGCCACTATTACACTGGTGGTCACCTGTTGCCATGATGATTTTTATTGCAAGTCTCATGTGCTGATGAGGCCTGTGATTATTTCTCTCCCTCAGTAGCTTCTACAGTATTCCTTGTTACTGTGTAAGCTGTCTAGTACGGAAGAGGGTCTTAGACCAGTGTTTTGCCCATATTCTATGATATACTTGTGTTACATCTTCAGTAATAAGATCTTACTGATTTTTTTTTTTTTGGGGGAGAGCAACCAAGAGCAATGGCAAAAGCCTATATTGTTTGGGGGACTTTGAGACCTCTTTGACCAACATTTTATCTGGAAGTGCCACACTCCTGTTATTTATAGTATATCTCTAATTGTCAATGGATACTAAGTGGATAAGCTCTGGACTTTTGTTGTTTTGCCCTGTTTTCCTCACTCTGTGCTCTTCTTACTCCTTTAAAAAATCTTTTGACATATTATTATCGTAGAGGTTCCTATGGGGTTACCTCCTACAATCTTAGGGTTTCTCTGTAAGTCCTGCCTATATCCCATTCCCTCATGTCTCTGTAGATATTTTTCCCAATTATTCTCTCCCTCACTCTACTTACTGTGGTAGGATGGTCATTCTTATAAATAATGACTTAACAAATTTACTGAATAACTTCCCCCATATGTCTAGGCGAGTTTTCCTTGCAGCTTGGCATAGAAAAAAGGAAATGGGCTTTATTTTCCCACAGTTCTGGGTTCCAGTCTTATTTATATTCTATAAACATGTTATAGCTAACACTTTCAGTTTATTTGCTCTTTTAACTTGCTCATTGCGTTTTTTCAAACATCACAGTTTAATGATATTCTAATAAGCACCAACTTTGAAATATGCATGAATCAGGATTCAAATATATGAGCTATTTAAAAATTTAGTGCATTAGCTATATTCTATGATTAAACAAAAGAAAAAACAGCTCCTTGAAGAACTGGATTTGTGACCTTTGCCTTCACTGCAATTTGTTTTCCACGTTCTTTATTCTTAGTGTGTATACATGTATGTTGCACTTGTGCATGTATATGTATGCATGCGCATGTGCATGTTTATGTGTGCACACGTTTGTGCAGGTATATGTGTATATGAACACAGTTTTCTTTGTATTTTCAGCATTTTGGCACTTTCAAAAAAGAGAGAGAGAGAAGAAAGGAGAGAAAGAGGGGACAGGGAATGGAGATAGGAAACCCAGAGCTAGAAGTATGATGTAGAGAAGCAGGGTGCAAAGCATAGACTAAGGAAGAGCCCCAGAAAGAACTGCTCAGCCACTTAGACTCAGGCGACATGGTGGAGACCAAGCTCTGTAGCTTGTCCTCAAAAGTCAGGAGAGCTTGAAGCCCAGGAAGGAAAAGCCAGGGAAAAAATGACAGTGTTCAGGCTTCCCCGAGTGAAGTTGCTAAGATGAGATGGTGGATCTTCTTTTAAGGAACTAATTATAGAGGTTCTTTGGAATGATTCTGAGGAATGGATGAAGGATCACTTTTTGTTCAAGCTCGATTACATGGACTAAAGCTCAGTAGGCATGATAGAATGAATCATGTCCCTTGGGCTGCATGCATTTTATTTTGAAATCACAATTGTGACTGCATATGGAGTCACATGAGGTCATAGCATAAGGCTCAAATCTGATAGAGTTATGTTATAGTTAGTCACAGGTGTCAACTTGACAGTTGAGGGTTTGAGCTCTGGGTACATTTGTGGAGAATTAGTAGTTGAGTTAAGCCTAGAGCGAACCTGAAGAAGATTGTCTAGTTGATGTGGCAGACCCAGCCAATGGTGGATAGAACTAGGCCCTGAACAAATGAATAAAATACAGAGAGCTGGTTGAGAGAGTTGGCATTCTTGTGTACACTTGGCCAGACATGCTAGTCTGGCAAGTAAGGATCATCCCTTTCTCAGCCATTATGTAGCGATGGTGTGGCCAGTTCCATCGGCTCTGGTGTTGGTACAAGCTTTCCTGTCAAGCTGGATAGACTGTAACCAGACTATCAATAAGAAAATAAACCCCTTGTTCTCTTAAGCCATTTGATGGTCAAAAATTAGCAACCATGCAGGCAAACTGCAACAAGTTAGTATCCTGATATAAAGATAGCAGGTATCTTCCTCCCCTACCATTACCATTTCTCTCTCTCTCTCTCTCTCTCTCTCTCTCTCTCTCTCTTTAAAAACCCTATGACTTTCACACACATTCTGCACATGAAATGCTAAATGATTTTACCTTCTTAGAGATTCAATTTCCTGAAGGTCTTCTGTAGAGAAAGGGCAGAGGCTGAACCCATGTCCCCTGACTCCTTCCAGCCCTGTCTTTAGCCAGAAAGGCTTTTCTAGGAAGAAATCAAAACTCGCAGTTACCACTTGGCTGAATTTGTCTTAAAAAAAAAAAAAAAAGTGTTTCTTCAATGCTCAGGGCAATCACAGCCAGGAATTCTTGGCAAAAAATTTTATCATCCCAGTATGTTCTGGCCTACTAATGGGCCAAGGGGAGTTTGGGGATGACGACCATCCGTAATGCTTGGGGGTGGGATGGAGAAGGAGAAGGGGTCAGTGAAGAAACTCCTTTGGAAATGAGGGCACCACAGGAAACATTGAGAGTTACATTAAACAGAGAGGGGGAATGTCAGAGTCCTGGGACTCCAGAGAAATCCAACACTGGCGTTTCAAGGAGAGAATAACCTAGAAGTTTAGGGCAAAGAAAATAAAACATGACATCTGATACAGGAAAATGTCTTTGACCTGGACAATAAAATAAAATTAACCAGTCCTGGATGTTGAGAATGCAGCATTTTGAAGAACAAGAACTTTGGCAATGGTTAGTGACTTAACTTTATGCAATGGAAAAAACCTAACCACATATTGATACAGAGGCTGTAAGCTTTGACTCCAGAGGTGACGGTTTTGAAATGCTTTTATTAAACACCCATTTATCACAGCAGTGGCCAATTCAATAACGTCCTCATGTTGGCTTTTTCTTGCTTTTCCTTTTGTCTCTTATCCTTCTTTCCAGAATCGCTTCCCACATCAAGACTGTCTCAAGTTCCACATTTAGAGAAACCCTGGTAAAGACAGGTCCGGATTCTGAAGAGGTCCTAGACTATGTGAGGATCTTAATTTCTAGACTCTATTTTCTTGAAGGTCCTAATTCCCAAGCTGGGGGCAGACTTCTGCTAAGAAGCCCTGAACAGTTTCCACTAAACTTCAGAACATGTTCATCTCAGTAACTCTCATGTCCCTCAGGGAGAGAAAGGAGCTGTGAACTACTGGGAGACACAGCCCTGAGTACGTGGAGGCACCAGGACGGACACAAGGCACAGCATGCCAGGACCTAGAGGATTCAGCAATGTGACTCTTGTTCTTCCTTTGTGTGGAAAGGCAACTGAAAGAGCTACAATGGCCTCAGGTTCCTTAGGGATGAAGTCCACCAAGGAGGCAGCCTAGACCAGCTGACGTATCAACCAGCTGTGAGGGAAATCTATAGAGGTGTTGGAGAGGTGGATGTTGGATGATGATCAAGGCTTGGGACGGCTGTTCTGGGATGTACTGCAGCTCATTTATGTGCAGCATGATGGCCAGCCACCTCCTGGAGGGATGGCACATTCTCAGGAAGTCACGAGTAGATCTGAATAATGCCACGGATGGCCATTAGTCCTGTGAGCCACTTTCAGTGCCTCAAATCATTACTGTGACTTCATCTGCTGTTGTGACCAACAGTTCGACCTACAGACAGGATTTGCCATTTCAACCAAGGTGGTCTGAGCAGCTTAGTGTTTGCACGAGCAAGTTCCTGTGGAATTGTGCTTGATCAGCAGGATGGACAGCCAAGTAATTTCTTCCCCAATTCGCCTCTTCAGAGTATAGGTCCCAGGTGCATTCCAGAAGGGTCTAGAGTCCATGATGTCCATCCGTAAGGCATGGGGGTAACATGGAAAGGAAGAGGATGATCTTAAGTCCATCTTACGGTGACACACCTGGTGCATCTTCTTACTCAGGGATCACCGTCCCCAATAGTTCACAGCTCTCTTCTCTGCCTTTGCATACATACGTGATAGGAACTAGAATGACCAAGCAGTATATGAGTACATGTGAGTATGCGTGGGGGGAGTGCACGTGTGTGGGTGCACATGCATGTGTGACCGTGGTGTGTGTGTGTGTGTGTGTGTGTGTGTGTGTGTGCATGTGTGGGGAAATGCATATATGTGTGCGTGTTTTTGTGTGTGTGTGTGTGTATGTGTGTGTGTGTGTGTGTCCTGGAAACATGTGGCATCCCACAGAATCATTCTTCCTCAGTGGTGATAGACTCTGTCACACATCTTTCTGTGGTCTTCCTCCCTGTGGTGTTCACTGTACTCTTCACTCCTGTTTCCAGAACTGACTACAAAATGAGCTGTCTGCCCACAAGTGTCTGTCTTAGGTCTGTCTGTGGAGCAATCTGTTTCTAACTCAGTATGGTTCTTGTGCCCTCTGGGTACAACTGGGTAATTACTCTTAGCAATACAATTTTAAGTAAATATTATCTTTTCAAATTTTTATTTACTGGTTTTGAAGTCTACCTTTCAGCTTTGAACTTCTCAATTCAAAAATCAAAAAACTGTATTTTTATGATACCCTGAGGTAGATTAGTAAACTTCGTAATCTTTCATACTTGCTGTGAGTGCTTTTCCTATTGTGTTGTTTACATTCTAAATTAGTGGGATTTTAAAAAATTATTGACGTTGTATCTAAAATCTAAAGCACTAAGGAAGGATTAAGAAAATATGCCATAAAATAAGTAGCATTAGTTCCTAAAACTTGAATCATAACAAAAAACTATTTGCAGTATAATATTAAATGAAAAAGAGACATTATCTCAAATGTAATAAGAGCAAAAATAGTGATATTCTTTCAAGAGTGGCTATAATATTTTAGTCTAAGACTAAGGACCAAAATATATTTAATTTTTTATTGAATGCTGTTGTTTCCTTTAAAATAATGTAAAATATAAATAAGATAAACACGATTTTGATTTCTAGTGTTGAATAAACTGTAATCCTAATTTCATTGTGCCTATCTTTTTCTTGTGGTTGGTAAAATTTGGGGCTTTGTTCTTTCCTTTGGAGAAAGTTGGAGAAAGTCACACTTCATTAATAATACGGCAGTCTCTCTGGGACCTAGAAACAAAGGCACAGGGCTGTGGAATGCCAGGCCCTGCCCTGCCTTCAGGGTATTCAGGGAGCATTCTCTGGAAGCTCCAGAAACAGCTAGTTTGCCTTCTTTCCTGGCCCCTAAAACACGTGTAACTTGCTGGAACTTGAAGACTTACATTTGTAAAAGCCATTACTGTCGATTAATGCAGACAAATGATTGAAATTGGGACATTGGGAGGTGCAATTCCACACCTTGTACCATTTATGGACAGGAAATGAGGAACAATTAGGTTGGTGAGGCTGGAAAACAGCCCCTGCTTCATCCCCAAGCTGGACCTGCATGGGGTCAACTTCAGGAAAGCTCCATGGGAGTGTAATGGGAGAAGGGTTGGACTGGCCAGGCAGATGGAGCACGAGGCAGTAGTGATAGCCAAAGCAGATTTCTGTTACTGATGATAATGTTGACAAGTTAAATTCATGTGGCTCTGCAGGTACCACTTTGGTTTGTTACAACTATTTTGAATATACACTCACTCACCTTTTTAAAATATTTTTGGCAATCACTTTCTGAGTATTCAAGGGATCCTGTGTGGATGGAGATAATTTTTGTCCTCACAGAAGTGTATCTGGGCAATTTTAAAGTTGTGTGGTAGAGGAAAGAGCCTGTGGGAACTCAAAGAGGAGTTACACATGGAGGAAGACACCTCACGGGAGGTAAGGTCTAAGATGAGACGCACTAGACAAGTTTAAATGTCCACTAGGGAGGAAACAAGTCAGCGTTTAAGCAGCCTTCCATGTCACCCAGAAATGAGATGGACACAATTCATCTCTTGTTCCTGGGACAAACTAATAGAATTGAATTTTCCCAATAAGAACTGACCCATTGTTCCAGTTCCTCTTGCTGTGACAAAATGCTCTGACCCAGGCAACGTAAGGAAGAAAGTGCTTGTTACTTTGACTTAAGATTCCAGAAGGAATGGAATCCATCATGGTGGGAAACACGTGGTGGCAGTCAGAGAAAGCATGGAGGACAAGTGCAGAAGTTGAGTGATAGGAGACAGAGAGAGAGAGAGAGAGAGAGATGGATAGATAAGTAGAGAGAGGCATTTACCAAACCTCAAGGTCCATCCTATTTCTAGTGACATACTTCCTTCAGCAAGGCTCCGCCTCCTCAAGGTTCCACAACCTTTTCAAACGGCGCCACCAGCTGGTTGCCAAGTGTTCAAACACGTGACCCTGTGAAGGACATGTTCAAACTGTGGCACTCCCTCATTTATGTATCTAGGACTTTTCCTAAATTTTATTTAAATACTCATGAAACACCCTTTTAAAAATCTTTTACTTAAGTAGTCTAGGAACTGGATGGTTTTAATTCTCTCAGTAAAATATGTTCAATTACACACATCAAAACTTCAAGTTTTTATTTAACCCTGAAGGACAAATTGGTTAAAATCTACAGGATCATGTGTTCCAAGAACTTATAGTCTAGTGGAGAAAGTTGAGACATGAAATTGTGGTTCCCAGATTGTTCCCTCTGACATAAGGGAATCATTCCTCCAATTTAACATAACATGCAGGACTGAGCTATTTGAATAAACCTAATGAGGAGATGTAATATTTGAGTCATCTTTAGAGTAGAGGTGAGGAGCAGGGTCATCCTTACCAGTAAATGTTCATGTAACATGGCGTTGTCTGGTGAAGCTACATTGAGAATTTGATTTTGACTGTATTGCTTTATTGAAATGGAAGCTCATGGGTCCTGAAGTTTCTTTATTGCTCTTACTCCTTGTCTATATCTAGCCCAACATCCATTTTCCCATCAGTCTGCTATTGTGAGTACTGACTCACTTAGCTACTTAACATCTATTTGGCTGGAAAGATTGATACCTCAGCTACTGAAGCATTTGGTAGATTAGATAACCATTCAAAACATTATTATCAAGGGTGGAACACCAAAACCACTCACTCATGAGGATGATAAAAGAAGTGACTGGGCATTAGGCTATGGGCAACATGGGCACTGCTGATGCACAAAGGGACACACACCATTTCAAATAAAGCAACATGTTATCCAGCAACAGTGAATCATGGCCACTATATGACTTCCCATGAGTAATTGGCATGTGTGTGAGCATGTGTGTGTGATGTGTGAATATGTGTGTGGTTTGTATGTTGGTACATGCATGTAAGTACATATGTATGTATGCACATATGTATATATGCACATCCATATGGACATGTGTAGGGGGGCATGTGTATGACTGCAAGAATGTGGTGTGTATATATATGAGTCAGTATATGACTGTGTACATGTGCACATTTGTGCGTATGTGAACGTGTTACGTGTGTGTTATCTCTAAAGCTTTAAATGTTGACAATGAATGCATTAAAATACAGTATGTAAATCAGTCACAGTTGAAATAATCTTGCACCTTTCCTATAAGCAACAGCTTACAACTTCAGACCCAGTATCCATCCAGACACTTCCAGCCACCAGCAAAACTCCAGCCACCAACCAGACTTCAGCCACCAATGAAACTTCAGCCACCAAGTGGACTCCAGCTACCAGCCAGATTCCAGCCACCATTCAGATTCCAGCCATCAACTAGACTCCAGCCACCAGACAGATTCCAGCCACCAGCAAAACTTCAACCACCATCTGGACTATAGCCACTAACTAGACTCCGGCCACCAACCAGACTCCAGCCACAAACTAGACTCTGACCACCAACTAGACTCCAGCCGCCAGCCAGACTCCAGCTGTTGAGCACGTTCCTAAACATCTAATTCACAGAGTTCATCTAACCCCCATCACAAACCTCTGGAAACAGAGATGATAATGATACCCATTTCAATAATGCCTAAGTGAGATATAGAGAAGTTGAACGACTTATCAGAACACCTAGGTATCAAGTGGCAGAGCCAGCCTTCCTTCCATGACTACAGAATTTGTCGTCATAGGTGTTACAAGTGGTCTTCCATTTGTTGTGGATGATGTCCTAATAAACCCATGTAATTAGGAAACATAAATAAAAATATGCTTGAGTATACCTAACTTATAAAGCAGACTATTTAGCTCTGAAGTATACTAGAGTGGTTTAATGGTTGTGAACACGTGACTTGTTGAAGCTGTGGCTCACTGCAGCTGCCACTCATACCATGTGACAGTAGCCCAGGAAGGATAAATATTGAAAAACTCAAAGCATGGCTTCTATTAAACACATCGCTTTCACACTATTATTGTATTAAATATATTAGGTTGGGACCTAGTAAATCAGGGCCCATCTGTGTAAGATTCTAGTCAGAGGGACATGGTTGAAAGTGATGCAGGACACAGAGATGAATGTCTGCTGGAAAAGAGAAGGGACAGCCACAGGGAGGCATTTGAGCTGGGTTTTGCAAAGGAAGAAAGCTCTGGACCAGAGGAGCTGAAATTAAAGTGTCACATAAAGTGGGGAACATGGGCCAAGATGAAACAAAGTAAGATGTCATGACACCCCAACATGGAAACACTGTTTCCTTTATAGGAACGAGGGAGCAGCATTTGGAGCAGATGGTCATGGTTCGGCCAATAGGTAGCCGTGGCTTTACCTTTGATGAGGTCAGAGAGAGGCCTGTGTTTGCATTCTCTCTAGGGCATGAAGAGAAATTTGGGGGACAGCTGGCAAACATGCGCAGTAGAGTGTGGGAACTTAATTTCCTGTTCCATCAACATTCACTGGCTTGTAGAGAAGGAAATTCCAGTTGAGAAGCCAGATGTCCTCATATAAAAGCAAGGGGAGGGGGGAGATGTGAGGAGCTAGATGTCCATAAAACAAATAGTGAATTGGGTAGCAGATTGGTAGTTATGGCAGGAGCTATGAACTCCTAAGAAGAAACTGAAGTCAACGTGTGAGACTGTCCCATGGGCAGGTCGGAGTGTTCATGGAGAGGGTTCATTCTTACAGTGTAGACTGTAGTCAGACCAGGAAGGCAGAATTCCAAAGGGTTGCTTATGATGTCTTTCACCTGGGGACCACTCACTGTGGAAGCCCGAACAAGTCACTGTCCATTCTAGCCACCACATACATACAATAAAGGTGGTGGTATTTGTCATTCTAGCAAGATAATAGTTGATGTACACTGTCAGCTACTTCGGAGGGTTGACAATGGGAGGGTAGGTTAGATCAGATGTAAGGAGGTTAAGTTCAATGCTGCTTTGTAGTAAAACACCTCATTCATACTGTCGGTGTATAACCTCCACTTGGCATCACCACTTGCTATAGCATCTTGTGATCTAACCATCACCCCTTGTCACCTCCCTTCAGGCCTCTGCTTACTTTCAATCTGCCCCATGAAAGTCCTGAGCAATGGGATAGACAATGGACTTGAGTCATGTAAAAAACAGGAAGAAATGAGACAACTGTATGAAAGTAGCTGATATAGCCTTGGCATTTGGCGTGTGCATCATAAATAACAGGAAAGAAAGCGAGGAAGCCAATCTATTCTCACCTGCTGTGCGCTGAACATGGGCTCCCATGAGGTTCCAGCAGGTGATGGGGTAACAAAGAAGGACTTCTTAAGTCTGAAGCTGCAGATCATCCTTGTAAGAACTTCCTAAAAAAGATTTGCATGTATTTCCAAGTCAGTCAGGGACTCCCAGATATAGAGCAGAATTTTTGCCTTTTCAACCTGTAGGTTTCTGGCATTTTCTGAGGATCCAGGGTTCAAGTCCCTGTTCAGGTGCCAGCTGTCTTGACCCAAGTGGTAGTGTTCTGTTGGGGTGGTGCAAGAAAGAGAAAAAGACAAAGACACATACAGAGAAACTGGGGTCTGATGGGATGACTAGCTCTTGAAGGAGACTCAGTACTGCTTGGCCCAGGATGTGTCTATTTTATAGGTAAACTAAATCATAATGCTGATGGGCAGGTAACAAGGACTCGGGAAGGAGGAAACTGTGGATTTTTATGAAGCATTTAATGTACTCTGAAGGAAGGTCAGAAACCAGGTATAAGCAGCTCTTATTTGGACAAATAAGACAGACAAGATCACAGTCATGTCCTCACTCTGGCTTTGAGTCAGACCAGCTTTGCCCAAGGCCATATCTCTGCTCCGACTTGGAGCAGGCCGGAGTTGCCTATGGTCACATCCTCACTCTGACGCTGCCTGTCCTTTTGGAGTCTGTTTGTGACACGGCTTTGCCTTCTGCATTGCATCCATCTTCCTCAGCAGTCACCTCTTGCATTTTTCACATTACCAGTTTTGTCTGACCAAGATTCTGCTGTTCTGTGTTTGACTGTTTTCTGTTACTGTTCCTCTGCAGCCAAAAGGCCAACCTTGCTTTTTATAGTGAGGTAGCCCTGCGTTCTCTCTCACCATCTGACCGGGTGCCATGGGTGAAGACAGTATTTGGAGGTTATTTCCCTCCTTACGGAATGCATAAGAATGTGAATCCTAAGAGAAGAAAACACAAATGATCTTTCTAAGGCAGGATTATTATTTAAGGGACTGACATCCACAAATGGCACATGAGTTCTGGGAGTGACTTGAAAATACAGAGGTTAAAAAAAAGGGTGCACATAAATGGGCTTTTCTCGTATTTTCAAGGTGAACATGAGCCATAACATGCTAAGAATTGACTCTTTGATTTCATAACAAAATGGAAAGAAAATATTTTGGTGAAGTCACCCACCGAGATATTGATCAAGCCAGAGCCACAACAGAGTGTACCGTTTTCACCTCCCAGAAGACTTCACCTGTGAATTCCTCCTTTCCTCCCTCCTTTCCTTCTTCATCACTTCTCCCCACACCTATCCTTTCCTCTCTCCTTCCTTTCTCTTTCCCTTCCACATTCATTAAGTGCTAATCTATATGACTCATTATTCAGATGTTATGCTTACGTATTAAGTAGATACTTACCCCACAAGTCAGAACTTCCACTCTATGAGGGAGAAGTAAACAATAAAGAATCAAGTGAAGCTAACCCTAACTCAAGAAGTGACTAGTGACATGATATAAAAGGCCAAGAAAGGGGATGAACAACAGGAAAGAACATGCCATTTGGAAATTAGAGGTCAGAGAAAAATCCTTTTGAAATGGAGACTTTGGAGCTGTCCATGAATCAGTTCTCATGATTCGTGGTGTTGTGATTTCTAAAGTTATTGTGCACATCAGATTAGCAAATACTAAAAACCCTGATTGGATTCCTGTGAGCCTCTGGTCACACTACCTTTATCACTCCACAAATTCATAACCATGTTCTACATGTGCTTCTGTCTACTGATGTCTTCTCTGAGACATGGTGTAAATTCCTTAGCGTTAGGGCCAGTGGCGCTGTGACTCATGCCAGAATGAAGCTCATCTATTAATAACTAAGTCCCAGTTTCCCTGTCAACCACATGACAACCTTCTTGCATGGAGCAACAATATACAACATTTCATCACTGTGTGGGGTAATTAAAACAGGAAAATTTACAGAGAAAAACACAGAAGTGTGAAAAACATGGCATTTTCAGGTCATCACAAAGATTTCTGATCACAGTATGAAGATGGAATAAAGAAATCTGTCTGTTGTACAGTCAAACTTTGGCCACAGGTGTATACATTGGGCATCTTAGTTTCTTTGTTAACTAGCACATGTCCTTGCCTGATTATGAACATTTCCTCCATAAGTTCTGACTTGGAGGTTACAAACCCATTTGAGCCAGGAGACTGGAAGTACAAGATGCATATAAAGGCATGGCTGTCTTGCTAGGTGAAGGAGAATATCCCAGAAGACATTGGCCTTCTCTCCTCCCTGGGTGGAGCCGTCCAGTAGCTTCAAGTCTGTTAATCTAAGTCTTTGTCTCAGACTTTGTATAAGACTTTCACACCAGTGCTATTGAGTATGAAACAGAACAGTGAGAAAAGCCAGACCCAGAAGCAGAGAAATGCTCCCGCAGGAGTTTCATGCCTGTAGACAGCCTGCTGACTTTTCCTGAACACCTTCGCGTTTGGTGTTCCGATCCCAGCCACCGTGCAGGGGGAATCTGTGATTTGTTCCACCTCACCTCTGACTTCAACTTCCCCAATCCTGAACACAGTCCAAAAAAAATTATCCAAATTTTGTGTTTTCTTTTTTTTCTCTCTCTCTCTTTCTTTCTTTTTGACTTGTCTTCCAAAGTACCATGTTTCTGATTGAGTGATTTTAATCAGAAAGCTAAGCATCATTTTATATTGTCTGTATACCAGAATTTTCCCTTCAAGGGCAATTTTTTTAAAAATTAAAATTATAAGAATTTTTGTTTTAAAAAAAAAGGGTGGTGGAGAATGGTTGTTACAGAAAACAGTCCCCTGCAACTTAGCTTTTGACCACACACTAAGTTCTTAAGTAGAGGGCTGACCAACGGTGTGGAGGTTTGTATAAGCATGCTCCAGGATGCTCATGCAGTGGCAAAGTCACCTAGCCGTGCA
Source organism: Typhlomys cinereus (assembly GCA_023101885.1). NCBI lineage: Eukaryota > Metazoa > Chordata > Mammalia > Rodentia > Platacanthomyidae > Typhlomys > Typhlomys cinereus. The sequence continues at coordinate 273,395 of JALPQD010000820.1, read as the reverse complement.
CTGCCTAGAATACGTCTCCATCATTAAATGACAAGTGAATAAATTGTGAAACAAAATAAAATGATCCACTCTATCTGGATCCATTAATATGTCAGAAAAAAATGAATTGAAATGTCTTTTGGTATCTGATTCATGTCTAAGAAAATCTTTCTAAGTTGAAAGGTTTGGGAGTTTGGGGATTTTTAGGCTTTGGAGCCACCACTGATGGGACCTGAAGGTCATTGTTCATAAAGCCAGCACATCCTTGGAAAAAAAATAAAAGTCTGTATTCATCTAGCATCTTTCCTTTACTTACAGATGCGGCCTCATCTCTCCATCTTTGCTTCCTACACTTGAATAATTATTCATCGTGTGCCAACCGTCAATACTCCTTCAGTTCCCTGTTTTGGTTTCTTTTGGGGAAATCCACTCTATTGTCCTTTCACATTTTTGTGAGGCTGCTTATATCTCAACTAGTCATTTTTCAAAGACTTTATCATGGTCAGTTTTGTTCTCCCCCAAGTCAACACAGAGTTCCAGAAAAGCTCTGGCAGCTGTGAGGTGACTCATTGCTGCGAACTTCCTCACGGATCTAGGAAACTTCTATCCATCTAGGCATCTGTGTTCTCCATGCTTATGAAAGCATTTGACAAGTAGTAGATTCTACTCAGGGATGTGCGATGACTTGCAGTGAAAGGAGGAAAGAATCTCCTCAAAAAGAACACATGGCCCAATAAAAGCATTTGATACATGGTAGATACTCAGGTATGTCTGATGACTAACAATGAATGAATAAAGCAGCTAAAAGAAAGAACCCATGGGAAAAACCTAAGCATACTTGCTGTAAATGAAACATCATTTACTTCCTACTTAACCCTGGGTTCCCATAGGGTCAGATCTTCCCACTTTTTCAAAATAAGCTGAAAAAAAATCTAATCTTTAAAATTTGAGATATCACAATGCTATTAGATTATTTTTGAGAACACCATGCACACATGCAGTATATGACCATATTCAGCCCCATTAAGTTCTTATTTCCCATTGAGTCCTATACTCCACTAATGCCCCTCACTCCTGATAACCTTCATCTTCTCAACTGGTCTCTATTTTACTTTTTTATCTCTGTTTCTGAAACATTACAATGTTTAGTATTTGTAATTCATTTAAAATTATTTAACATGAGGCATGACAAATACAGTGCAGGCTCCAAGTGTATATCAACTGGTACAAGATAAAAATCTGAATTCTTCTATGTACTTCTTACTGACACTGGCTACCTATGTGCTTACCTTTATTTTGCCCTACTTTGGCAATTACTTCAGTTGCTATCATTCTTTATGAGCAACTCATATATTCTGCAAGACCACTGTAGCTGCCTTTCCTTTTATGGGCAACTCTATCCTCATCCTTCAGCAGGAGAAAATCTTGTATATGTCAATACTACATTCCCATGTCATACCTATATTCCTACTTCACAGAGAGATTCCTCTAGGATCTAATAGAACTCAGAGTGGACTTCTATTATCATTCCCATCACTTCTTATACATAAACTAGTCTCAAGCATTTTTTTCTATTTATTTGTTTCTTTTTTAAAATTTTTTTTATTATCTATTCAATTGTGCATGTATGTGTGTGTGCGTGTGTGTATGTATGTGTATGTGTGTAGAACCACGGACGAATTCAGGAACCACCATGTATTGCCTCCACCTCCTCCTTGTTTACTCTGCCCCAAGGTTCACAGGCTCTGCCCTACTAGGACCAGAAACGCAGGCCGCCCCTGCTTCTGCCTGGCGTCTATACGTGGGGTCTAGGATCCGAACTCAGGACCTTCTGCCTGCAAGGCAGAGGCTTAACCCCTGAGCCACCTCTCCAGCCCCTATTTATTTGTTTCTTAACCACAAAAATGTGTTGCTTTTGAGGGTTCAGATGTGAAGGCAGGTATGGTGGCACATACCTGTAAGCTTAGCACTTTGGGGGTGGGAAGCAGAAGAATTAGGAGCTAAAAGTATCTTTGAATACATAGTAAATTAGAGGTACATGAGACATGAGACCTCTCTCAGAAAAAAAAGGAAGGAAGGAAAGAAGAAAAGAAAGAAAGAAAAAGAAAGAGAAAAATGAAGAAAAAACAAAGGAGGAAAAGAGGAAAAAATGAAGAAAGAGAAAGGAAGAAGGAAGGAGATAAAAGGACAAGGACTCAATTGTGAAATCAACCTCATCTGTTTTCAAGGAGAAGAGAGACTATATTTTATTTGTGCCATATCTTTTACACCTTTTACATAACAATAAGGGCTCAAAGATTTTTAAATTTTTATGTTCTCTTTTAAAAATGTTTCATACATGAATGTAGTGAATTTATGATATTTTCACCTCTTAGTTCTTAATCCCACCCACTCTCCTTTTCCCCTTACAACCATTCATCTCCCTTGCCAAACTCTGTCCTATTTCATTTGTGTGGTCCACAGTGTTTCATCTAGTTTGTCTTTGGTGACATATGACTGGCATGCTTCATGCTCCATCATGTATCATAGATCAGTGGATATACCATTGAGGAAAACATCTTCCTTTCATCCCTATCAACATTAGTCTTCATCAGTCAGTCTCTAATGGAGGTGTGTAGCTTCTTGAGATCTTTCTGTTTTCATGATAAGAGGTTGACAAGACCATTCTTGTGTGATTCTGTGAAAATATAGATATCTGCCATGAAATCATGTGTATTATAGCCCTGTCATGTCTTTGAGGTTGAGTGCTGAGTGCTTCTCCAATCCATGCATATAATAACAGAAGTTTAAGGGCTGGAGAGGTGGCTCAGGGGTTAAGCCTCCGCCTTGCAGGCGGAGGGTCCTGAGTTTGGATCCCAGATCCCACGTATAGATGCCAGGCGGAAGCGGGGGTGGCCTGTGCTTCTGGTCCTGGTAGGGCAGAGCCTGTGAATCCCAGGGCAGAAGGAGGTGGAGGCGTCCATGGTGGTTCGCGAATTCGTCCGTGGTTCTACACATACACAGACACACACACAGACACACACACACACACACATACACACGCACACGCGCACAGTTGAATAAATAATAATAATAATAATAATAATAATAATAATAATAATAAATAACAGACGTGTAAAAGGCAGTTTTGTGTAGTGTCTTCATAATTGAACATTCATAGCCTACTTTTCCCCTGGGACTTATGTCCTTCCCTGTCACAGGTTCTTCTACCTTAAAGTAACAGGAATGTGGTCCTTTCTGACAAGTGGGCCTTAAATATGACAAGAAAGTTGTTGGCTGCCTGGTGGATACTCATCCCACTATTACACTGATGATCACCACTTGCCATGTGATTGTTATTGCAGTTTACAGATTACACAGATTGGTGAGACTTTTGGTTGTTCTTTTCCCTCCAGTAGCTTCCATGGTAGTTTCTAGTGCTATGTAAGTTATTTGGCAAGGAGGAAGCATCCAGACCAGTTACAGCTGGTGTTTTTTGTCCATGTTCTATAATTCATGTGTGTTTCATCTTCAGTTTTTTTTTAATAGGAGAAAGGGAGATTTATTCAGCTTATGGTTCCAGAGGGGAGATACAATCTTTCATGGCAGAGGCAGCATAAACTGGAGGTGGGTTAAGTCATTGTAAACATCTTGGAGGCTGAGAGTTACTACTTCTTGCTGCAAAGGCAGGCTTCTCCAGGAGACAGAGTGGGACTAATCCATTTCAAAGCCCACTTCCAGTGACCACTTTCCTCCAGCAAGGCTCCACTTCTTAAAGGTGCTATGACTTTCCCAAGCACATGAGACTGTGAGGGACACATTTCAAACCATGACACTTCACCCCTAGCCCCCACAGGCTCATTACCATCTCATTATGCAAACCATACTTAGTCCAACTTTAAAAGTCTTCATAGACTATATCAGTAATCCCAACACAGTCAGAAAGTCCAAGGTTCAAAGCTTCCTGTAAAATCAAGACAAGTTACATACACAGAATAAACATTCCCATTCCCAAAGGAAGGAATGGGAGCATATCCAGGAAAGATAGGTATATAACAATACTGAAAACCCACAGGACAAATTCCAAATCCTGCAGCTTTAAGTTCAATAGGTGAGCCTCTTGTTGAGATCATCTCAGTTTCAAAGGGCTTTGGTTCTATCCCTCCAATGCAGCTGCCCATAGAAACATCACTCTCTTGGGCTGATTCTTCTCAGAGTGTACAGCTCTCCTTGGCATATTTCCCACATTGTCTCTGGCATCTCTGACATCTTTACTTCTTCACTTGATCTTAGCCAAAAGGCCGAGAAGCGATTACCTTTACTTTTTAATGGCAAATCAAGCTTTAACCCCACCTCACAAACTGTCTTTCTTGGGTCTCTAAACTAGAGGTTTTTGCTACATGCTGCCTGGATTCCACCATTCTCTGAGACCTTAGAGGAGAGATCCATGACCTCCTCCCTCTGGCATCTTTGATGCCTCTAAAACCAGAGCCAGGTGGACAACTTTGTTAGGTTTTGCTATAGCCTTGGGTTAGAAACTGGTCCCTTCAAATTACAGCTGAATCAGCTTTTCTATGCTGAATATAATAAAAATCTCTTTTACTCCTGCATTTCCTTTAGCTCATTCTTTCTAAAAGGATTTGTCTTCTTATGGGTGGGAGCCTTCTCTGACAACTTGCCCTCAAGGAATGGCCTCTCTGATTGATTCAAAGGAAAAACAGACTTTTATTTGCTAATGGAGCTAATCTTTACTACAGCTATTATTTTTCTTTCTGCTTCTTCCTGGTTTAGCTCTTTACATTTACTATTGCATTTTTCATGATTAGACCTCAGGGCGTTTGCTTTTTGCCTGTTTTCTTGCTCTTTTTCATAATTCCAAAGAAGACAACTAAAAAGTAACCATATCACATTGTCAAGACTACATTGCTTTGAAATTTCCTCTGCCAAGCACTCCAGTTTAACTTCAGGCAAGCTTTCAGAACAAGGGCAAAACTTCACTAAACTCTCTGCCAACACACTTATACAGTTCCAAACACAGTCTTTGTTCCCCTCTGGGCCATCACAAGTTGGGCTTCCATTGTCAGCATTTCTAACAGCATTGCTCTCTTCTAAATTCTCATGAGAAAGGCCCATTTGGCACAGCCATCAAGATGCAAAGACCTTTTCAGTACAAAAATCTCCAAGTTCTCCATATTTCTCTCAACAAACAGGTCCAAAACCAAACAGCCATATCACAGCATTGGCCATACTGCTGGGTACCAACTTCTTTCAGCTTCACAAACAGCTTCACTTTTTGGTACCAGATTCTTTTAGTCTCACATAGCAATACCCTACTTCTCTCAACTTCAAAACACTTCATGTTGTGGTACCAGGTGCTCTACATCTCATAGCAATAACCCACTACTCAGTACTAATTTCTGAGATAGTTAGTCTTAACTGTTGCTGTGAGAGAACACCCAAAGTCACACCACTTAAGGGAGAAAGGGAGATTTATTCAGCTTACGGTTCCAGAGGGGAAATACAGTCTTTCATGGCAGAGGTGGCATGGATGGTGCCCAAAACCAGAGGCAGGTTAAGTCACTGCAAACATCTTGGAGGCTGAGAGCTACTAGCCTCCTTGCTGCAAAGACAGACTTCTCCTTGAAGTTTTTTTTTTTTAATAAGTCAATTACACAATGTTAAGTGTCTGAGCATTTATGGCAATGCAATCAGGTAGAAAAAAATGGACTACAGTGTCTTGTACATATCAAGTGTTAAGTGAATATTTGGAAATATGGAGCTGGAGAGATGGCTCAGGGGTTAAGACCTGTCTCATAAGCAGAAGATCCTGAGTTTGGATCCCAGGTACCACGTAAAAACTCCAGGCAGAATCTGCCGGGACCTGCACTTCTGGCCTTGGTGGGTGAAGCAAGAAGGAAGTAGAAACAATCCAGAATGATTCCCAAAGTTACACGTGGTCCTCCGCACGGACATATATTGCCCTCTAACACACACACACACAAATTAATTAATTAATTAATTAATTAATTAATTAATTAATTAATTAATAAAAAAGAGATATGAATAAAGCATGAAGTCCCTGGATTTTAGGTTAAAAATGTAATTATCTTCTATCACTCTATCTGTGCATCTCATTCTGTATATATGTGTATGTACCAACACACATTAATATATTAATGGAAAATTATCAAATAACCATATTTAAAGTTCTATATGGAAAGTAGACTATTGGTGTTTCTGCAGATTAAAGTATAAAGAATGAAAACTACTATTCACTTGAGTAGAAAGTTAATAAAGGCTTAAGTGAGGAAATGATTTCTAGCATGTGGGTTAAAAGCTAATATGACTGGGTTCTGGGAAGAGATGAGGAGATAGTGCTAGTGTATAGACATGAGTAGAGTTTATTTGAAAGTATGTGAAGGAAATAAGCAATGCTTAAAGAATGCTTCCCAGGGAGGGGTGGAAGGAGGGAAGGGAATGGGGTACCTATCACGTTTGTATAAGTGGAAAAAGAAAGAATGCTTCCCATGGGCCACACATGACTATGTATATGACACACATTATTGTCTCTGGGGTTTGCCACAACCAAGCTATAAGTGTTTGTGAGGGAAGGTGTCTTTCTTATCACTTATCTTTGCAATAGGTGTATACACTAACAATGTATTCATAGACATTTGCTAAAGAGGAAAAATGTCTCTACACACTAGACATGATTTTTCTTAATTTGCAAATAAAGATATTGAAACCCAGAATGAACAGAAACTTGCTGACTTCCAAGTCATAGTTCTCAAAGTATTAAATCCTAGATTAGTACCATAATCATCTTTTGAGAACTTCTTAGGAAGGAAAATTTTCAGGCCTATTGGGTCAGAAATGTAGGAGGTTCTGACTCACAGAAAAATCTAAGAGCCACTCATCCAAAGTATTGAGTGACAATGCAAGCTCCATCTGGCTTAGAACCCTAAACTGAGATCTGCCTGCAGCCAAGGAAATACTGAAGACTACATTTTCCCAAGTTTGTTCTGGGGGAACATTTTCTGCTTCATGTTAATAAATATAACTTGACAAAAACAAGTTCTGTTTCCAAATACCACTAAGAAATAATGTGTCAGAGAGGTTTCTCAACTATATAGGGCTTTTCTAAGATTTTGAAATGCCCTGTCCCATCCATCTGTGAATGTGAATTAAAACACCTGAGAATAGGCTTTGGCACTGGATCACAGGTGTTCGGATACTATCTTTATTAATGAGTATGTATATAATATTGAGCAAAGTGACTAACAACTCTTTCTCTCTCAATCTTAAATAGGTGTCAATTTGCAAGTTTAAGGCTAGTAGCTCTGGACACATTTGTAAAGAATTAATTGTTGAATTAAGCTCCCAAGAAAGCCTGCAAGAGATTGTCTAGTTGATGGGGAAGGTCCAATCCATGGTGGATGGGGCTACTCCTTGGGCAAGTGAGTAAGATGGAAGAAACTGGTTGAAAAAGTGGGCATTCTTTCCAATGGTAGCTGTCATGGTTTGAATGTGATTTGTCCACTATAGCACATGTTCTTGAATATTTGGTCTCCAGTATTGATGATATTTGGGAAGCTTATGCAAATGTCAGGAGGTAGAGTCTTGCTGGAGAAAGTATGTCGCTGGAAGTGGTTTGATGAAAAGGTCTCACTTGTTTTCTCTCTACTTCCTGATTATGGCTGCAAGGCAACATCTGGTCTCCTACTCCTGTACTCTCTCCTTGCCACTATGTGTTTTCCACCATGATGGACTCCTTCCCCTTTGCAAAAGTAAGCCCAATGTTAAACCCTTTCTCTCTTAAATTGCTTGTCAGATTATTTTATCATTGTAGCATGAAAGTAAAACAGTAATCTTGATTATCAGCTATATTGCAAAGAAAGGCCCATGCATTCAAGAATGCTTCCAGAGATAAAGTAGGTAGGTCATGAGGACCATGATCTAATGAGCGATTTACTCCATTGATGCATTCAAAATTTGAATGGACCATTGATAGAAGGTGGAATTGTGGAAGGTGGAACCTGGTTGGAGGAAGTGGGATGCTGAACGCATGTCTTTGAGATGTATTTTATCTTTAGCCCCTTTCTGTTACTCCCCTTTGTTTTGTGGCTGCCATTAGGTGAACAGCTTGCCTCTACCATGCTCTTCTTCTGTGATGTCTCTGCTTTGCCTTGAGCCTAAACAGCAACAGAACCAGCCAACCATGACTCTGAGGCATAAGCCAAAATAAATGTTTTCTCCTTTGAAATTGTTCTTGAGTATTTGTAACGGCAGCAACAACAAAATGACTAATATGTTGAATGTTTTAACAAAAGTAGGAGAAAAGATTCTGAATGTTTTTGCTATAATAATGCCAAATTTGTAAGAAGTTGGAAATGATTCACCTAAATTACACATTGCATAATATTTTCTGAAACACCATACTAGAGGATGACATATGACACTTTTGAAAGCATTTTTGTAAAACAATATGGAGTGAAAGGCTACTTACATATTAGTGTAGATAATTTTCATGTTTTTTTATAAAAGCTAAAAACAAATTAATAAACTAAAACTTATTATAGTGTCTCATATATAGCTAAGTATTGGTGTTAATCTTTATGTATTTATCTTATTTGCTAATCTCATTTTTTAGGATGCTCTTTCTAGGATGACTGTTTACACACAATAAATACCTAGGGTTTGTGTTTTCTAGATATCCTTGAGACACAATGCAGAATATGATTGAATTTTGACAGGTAAATATGTTTAAACATGTCCTGGAAAGAAGAAGTAATAAGAGGAGGCAGCCCAAATTGGTGACTGGATCTTCTGGAAGGACAACACAGTTCTCCTGGAGAAGTTGGGAAAGAAACTCTTGAGTTGACACAATAGCATCAGTGCTCTCTGACAGATGGTAATGGTGGCTTATGAGGATTTTCCTACAGTCTCATTATCTATTTAATGAGAGACTTAAGACCAGCAATGTGTGGTTTGTTAACAACACACATGTTCAGTCCATACTAGAGACCCTCAGGATTAGAATCAATGTTATCTAACTTCCATGATATGTTTGTGTACATGAAACTTTGAGAAAAGTGCTTTAAAAGAATACCATATACAACATCTATGGTGTCTTAAGAAATTTCTTCTGGCTGCATTTGAGCACTGAACATTCAGTTATATAACACCATCTCAGTAAAAATCTTTCTGCTTCAATTAGCTAGGAAGGATTCTATTATTCACAACTAAATGTTCTGACCATGAAAGTTTTTGGGACAGTAGAAGGGAGGATTTATCACGTGACACTTTTGACAGCACTTTTATAAAATAGTACAGAGTAAAAGGTGCTTATATAATGTGTCTCAATTTTGGAGGGAAGTTGGCTTTCATTCTCCTGAAGCTGTTGTTCATAAAGGCAAAAGGAACTTTGAGTTAGCATGTGCTAAATTCTTTAATGGGCAGAACTGGATTGTAGTTAAAACAATCTGGAAATTTTCAGGGCAAAGGGGCGCTAACTTTTTTCCATGCACTTTGTATAAACATTTGTTTTCCTTTTCACATGTGCAAATCGCCTTAGCTCTAGCAAAAGATTGAAAGATGTGTTAGAAGCTGACTTAATCCACTTAGGTCAGATACATTTCAGAATCCATTTGGTAGGAAATAGCATAATCAAAAAGCCTGGATTGGGAGAGTGTTAACTGCTACTGGATAATCTTCCCATGTTATCCTGAAAGTTTATCTTGACAAAGCTCTTCCTTACATATAAACACTTCTTATAAAGTAAAGAGAATGTAACATTAGCAAGCTAGTAACTAAGAGTTCACAAAGTATGTGTTTTCTAAACTTGGTAAAGTTTCAGCTCTTTGAATCACAACTAGCCAAAGTGCTGAGAATAAATGACTATGTACTACTCTACACTAAACAGAACTTTCAATCCCACTCTAAAGGCTCATGGAACACTGGAAGAGGGATGGAAAGAATGTAAGAAGCAGAGGGTGGGGAAGAGAACCATTATGCAGTGTCTCCTGGACATAAAGAGATTATATCCATGAAGTCACTACAGTTTGCATATTTACCTATGCAAAACCTATCCAAGGTTGGGCTTATCAACATTATTACATCATGGATGAAGGAGGAACTCATGGGCCCCACCCCTGTCTGAGTGAATATTGGTGATTGCATGCTTGCTGGTGAAAGGGATCCTACTTGCCAATGATGTATCACCCATGCTGCAGGGGACACCGACATACATGCTAACTCAGGCATTTCTTGATAGATTCATTGGTTCTCACATACAAGAAAAGATATAAAAGTAGAAGGGAAAGTTGTTGGGAAGATGATTCTCAGCTAGACAAGGAGTGGGATGAAGTAAGATAATATGAGGAAAAAATGATAAAAACTCAGTGTACAAAACTGCCAAAGAAATAAAATAAAACAAAAATGTACAACCATACAAAGTCCAGCTCTTTGTCTTTTGGGTCCTACAAACATAATTTTAAATACAAAGCTGCCCTACCCGTGTCTACACCTATTTCAGTGTGATATAGGGGAGATACTTTCACTCTACCTCATAGTACTGAGGCTAGAGTTAACTCCTGCTAAGTCCTGTGGTTCAAGATACCAGTGTCTGTGTTTTCTCCATGTAACCTATAGGGACTCTTTCCTCCCTACTTGTAGAAACAGTGATCACTGCATGAGATAGCATCTAAACTCATCTGTGTATCAGGAATAAAGAGGGCTTCTGGTACAGCTCTTCAGCTGTGGTCACACAACCATACGCCGTGACTTCTACTAATATCTACACATTATTGGCAGGATCTAGGGCAGTTCTTCTAACCAATCACAGCATTTCGAGGCTGCAGATTCTACAACAGAAAGACTGTTCAATCACAGCAAGATTGTTTCTTAGACGTCATAGTCTAAAATGTGCCTCCCACGGATTCCTGAGTTCCATTAGGATGTGGAGCCTTTCTGGAAGAAGGAAGTCACAGGGCAGTGGGCCTTGAGGTTGGTTAGCCCTACCCTGTTTGAGTTAGTGAGTCTGCTCTAACAGCCGCAGTCTTGTTTTGTATAATAAGATGTCAATGAGCCCGTGGAGGGTCAGGGTTGGAATCTCATGGTTTTGAATGTATCCCCACAGTCTCATATGTTGGGAAGGTTATGGCATCTTTAGAAGGTGGGGCCTTGCTGAAAAAAAGGCAGTCACAGGGGTGGGCCTTGAGGTTTTGTTTGCCCCACCCTATTTGAGTTAGTGAGTCTGCTCTAGCTGTGGCAATCTTGCTTCATTTCTCCTCTGGAACCAGAAGCTGAATAAATCTTGCTTTTCTCCCTTAATTTGCTGGACTGTGTGTTCTTGCATGGCAACTGATAAGAGGAACAGTTACAGAAGATGAGAAAGCCCATCAGTGTTCTTCAGGAATTCACCTCATAAAATTGGAAGAAATGGTGCTAGAGAGATGGGTCAGGGGTTAAGCCTCTGCCTTGCAATCAGAAGATCCTGAGTTCCAATCCCAGGTCCCACATAAAATGTCAAGCAGAAATGGTGGTGGTCTGCACTTCTAGCTGTGGTGGGTGGACTCTGGGAAATTCTAGAGCAAAGGAAAAAAAAAGGGAGAAGCAATCCAGGATGATTTCCAAAGTCACCCTTGGGCCTCCATAGGGACACACACACACACACACACACACACACACACACATACACACACACACGTGTGAATGTGTGCACACACATGCACACACACACGTGTGAATGTGTGCACACACATGCACACAAATGCACACACACACAAGCATACAAATGAATAAATAAATAAATAAATTGGAAGAAATGAATATCAAGTCAGAGACATAGACATATAAAAGATCACAAGAAATATAAAAGGAAGAAAATGGCTCTACAGGAAATAGTAATTCTTCAGAAATCAAAGAATCTACAAGATGCCAAAAATAATAATTTCAAATAATAATCCCAAACAAATTCACTTAGATACTAGAGAATGTAGATAAAAAGTACAAAGAAAAGAGAAAGGCAGTCTAACATAGAGATAATAAGAAAAGAGCTAATCAGAAACCTTAGAGTTGACTATTTCAATCAGTTAAATGAAAAATACTACAAAATTTCTACAGCAGATTGGGGAATGTAGTCAAACTATCAAATATGCAAACCATAAAAAAATCTAAAAGGTGAAGAAACAGGGAAAGGCATTGTAAACTTATTTCACTAAGCAATGGCTGAAAAATCCCCAGATCTTCAGAGGTTTGGATATTCATATCCAAGAAGCTCAAAGGATTCCAGCTGGATTCATCAAAACACATGCGGTTCAAATATCAAAAACAGAAGAACATAAGAGAATCTTAAACACAGCTTAGAGGAAACATCCCAGCATAGATAAGGGAAGGCCCATAAGATTTTCAAACATTTTACAAGTCAGAAGAAAGCAGGGATATATATATTCAAAGTATGGAAAAATAAGAAAGACCTGCCAATCAAGAAAACTATACACATCTGAATTATCCCTCAGGACTGAAAGATTGCTATAGTTAGATCCAGGTGTTAACTTGACAATTGAAGGTTCAAGCTCTGGCACATTCACAAAGAATTAATAATTAAGTTAACCCCAACAAACCTGTAAGAGATTGTTTAATTGATGGGGAAGGCCCAGCCAATGGTGGGTGGGACTAGTCCCTAGGCAGATGGTTAAGACGAAAGGAACTAGTTAAGGAAGTAGACATTCTTCAGTATACTGGTCCAAAAATACTGGTCTGGCAAGTAAAAGTTTGGCCTCTTTCAATAGTCCTGCGAAAGTGCTGTGGCCATTTCTTTTGGTCCCTGTTGGTGTCAACTCTCCTACCAAGATAGATGAAAAAATTGCAACTAGGTAATTTTAAGCAATGGTTCCCCATAAGCAATTTTGTTATGAATTTATCGGCAACATGCAGGCAAACTGCAACAGAAATTGGTACTGAGAAATGAGTTGTGACCATGAAACTAAGAGAATCTGGAATCAGAAAGTGAAGTGATGCTGTGAAACTAAGAACACTTGTTACCAGGAAAGGAGCATTTCTGATAAATCTGGTTATGTGGCTGTTGTGGGTTTTGAACAGTTTTGTTGGAGAAACTAAGAACCGTTTGAAGAGTTTATGATTATAGATAACAAAAAACCATTAAGCAGAGTTTAGAGGGCCATTTGGAGACAAGGAATAATGAGAGACTTGTGAAATCTTTTGTGATGAAGAGGACAAAGATTTTGGCAGAGTCAAATATAAAGATAATGGACTGGTTTTCTTGGTAAAGAAGAGCTGTGTTGGCAGTCTTGATGTTTTGCATGAGGAAGGGGCAGACAGCAGGGCAGGTGTACTGTTGGAGAAATTTTTTTCATTGAAGAAAATCTTAGTGCTTCACACTCAGATGATGGGAGAAATGAATTGTGACAACTCCGATTCCTTTAAGGAATGAAAGCCTAAGTTGAAGCGGTTTCTTGTCCTTCAAATATTTTGGCTGCCTAGAAAATGGCTTTTCCAGGATTAGCACACAAAACTTGTTATAGTTGTGGTTCAAGCAGACCAAGTTATATTTCAACTTTGCTATAGAACTAGGCACCATCATTCAGGTGGCGTTGATTTTGATGAAAGATTGAGTGGCTGAAGCTTGTTATTAAGTGGTGCAGGTTTAGAAGTTCCTGCAAAAGAAGATGAAGCTTATAGCTTCAGAAGAGAACTCAAAATGTTGTAGATATCAGAACCATGGAGCATGTGCTGAGAATAACTGTGAGTACAAATTCTAACTGCTCCAGAGAAATTCTGTTTGTGCAACTTTGACCTATAAGAACTGTGTTTGCTTAGAATTTTTAACCTCACTAACTATATAATGAACTATAGGATGTAGTATTTACTTTGCCATACATTGGTCTTTTAATTTGAGTATTTGATATTTTATTATTTTGTCATAGTGCTTCCATTTTATATTTATTCTGTGCTAAAATATTTAATTTGTTTTGATTTCATAGGCTTTTACAGTTAAGAAATTTTATACTTTAAAAATGTAACTGAACTTTTGGTGAATGACATTTTAAAATTCGATTAAAAGTACATTTAATCTTGGGACTTTTACTATGTTGCAGTTTACCTACATGGTTGCTGATAAAATCATTATCAAGCAGCTTAAGGGAATAAGGAATTTATTCTCTTATGATTCCTGGTTAGAGTTGTTTGTCCAGCTTGGCAGGAGAGCTCACATCAACACCACGGCCAAGGGAACTGGCCACACTATCTTCACATAATGACTGAAAGAGGGACATTCCTTACTTGCCAGATCAGCATGTCTGGCCAAGTATACCTCCTTTCTCAAACAATCCCCTCCATTTTATCCATCTGGCCTGAGACTAGTCACATGGGACGGGGCTTCCCCCTCCACTAGACTATCTCTTGCAGGTTCACACTGGGCTTAACTCAACTAGTAATTCTCTACAAATGTGCCCAGAGCTCAAGCCCTCAACTATCAAGTTGACATATGTAGTGTATCTAACTATGACATAGTATTAACAAAATTAAATATATTTTATGCCATAAGTCTAACAACTGTGGGACCAAGAATTGAAAGATTACAATTTAAAGTGGTGTGCTTTTGTGTCAAATTGACAAAGGAAATGTCATAGTTAGACATAGGTGTCAACTTTATAATTGAAAGTTCAAGCTCTGGACATATTTGCAAAGAATTAGTAGTTGAATTAACCCTAGGTCAAACCTACAAGAGATTGGCTAATTTATGGGGAAAACACAGACCATGGTGAGTGGGACCAGTCACTGGGCAGGTGGAAAATATGGAGGGAGCTGATAAGGAAGCTGGCATTCTTCAATATACATGGCCAAACATGCTGGTCTAGCGAGTGTAGTTTGCCCTCTCTTAACAGTCTTAGGGATTTAGTGTGGTCAGTGCCCTTGGTCCCTGGTGCTGGTATGGATTCCTCTGGGAAGCTGGATTAAGAACTGAGAATAGGCAATCACATGTCAAAATAAAATTTCCTTGTTCCTCCATAAGCCACTTTCTCATGAATTTATTAGCAACAATGCAGAATAATTGTAACAAATAAAATCTTTCCAGGACAAGTAAAATCAGAAAGAATTCATCACCACCAAGTCATTCTTTGAGAAATAAAGATGATTAAAACACATTAACTCACAAGATATACAAGATTCACTAGAGGAACATATATATGAAAGAGAAGGGAAGAGTTAAAACTGCAAGTCTTGAACAATCAAAAGCACAAAAATAAGTAATGAAAGACATAAGAAAGAATAACAGCCATACAAAGTAAGCAGCATATCATCAGTACAGTGATAGAAAGAAGGTTATGCATGATATAGCAATAGCAAATATTGATATTGTTAACTTATCAAACTCACTATGAAAAGATAGACAGGCTGATTGAATAGACAAACAGGACTCAACTATATGCTGCTTGCAAGAAAATCATTTCTGATAAATATACACATGAACTAAGAGTGAAAATTGAGAAAAGATACATCCATTTAAATGGAAATAAAATTAAGCAGGAATAGCTAATAGCTAAAGCAGATTTTACATCCAAAAGTTTGAAAACATCCCAAGATGATTATTATATATTAATAAGAAGGTCAATTCAACATGAGGATATAAGAATTATTAACATATATGTACTCAACCTGACTACCAAAAATATATGTAATGATTAGTAGTCAATCTAAGCAAAGAGATTGACTCAAATGCAATAAAGTATGAAACCTGTACACTCTAACTTTTCTTTTTTTTAATAAATGTATATTATATCATTTATCAATTAAGTTATTATTTTTTTATTTCAGCTCATACAAACTTATTAGGTACACCAGTTCCCTCCCTCCCTCCTCCTCCCCCCGTACCCCCTGCTCCTCCTCCTCACCCCTCTCCCTCCCCATCCCCCAGTGCCTCCCGCCCCAATTCCCAGAGAGTCCTTTCTTGTGCATGTCTGATTTTCCTCTGGGCCCTCCTCTCCGATGACGTACAAGGACCCAGTGGCCTTTCCCTGAACCCTTTCCCGTGTTCCCCTTAGGTATAGGAACACTGCTGTGGCTGCCAATCCTTGACCTCCAAGGCTTTTGGTGCCTTTAGCAGATGCTAGACTTTGTGAGGTCAACAGTGTGTTGGACAATGCGCAGAGCATGCAAAGTCCAATTATGATTGCTTCAGCCCTAACTAGTATAGAGTATCTTATATATCATTGCTCCTCCCATCCTTTTGCTCTTACACTCTTACCGCCCCCTCTTCCGCAAATTTCCCTGAGCTTCAAGATGGGGAGAGACTAAGCTGGCCTAGTTCTAGGTGGTTGATAAGAGTCTCTGAAGTTCTGGATTGTGGTTTGTTGATTTTCTTTTGCAGTTTTGCTGCTCCTGCAATGCCCTTCACTCCATCCTGGTGAGCATTGTATGTTACCCCCTGGCCAGAGACAAAAAGCTGTTAGTCTTGTGATAAAAGCACATTCAAAGGTAGATGTAATAAAAGTGGGAAACCATACTAAGGGAGGGGTCTATCACCCCTTTGCAAAATGGTTACTTTTTATCTGCCAGACTATATGCCCTCCTCTTCTGGTGAGATCACACCCCCTCAGTAGTAAATGATCAGGAACAAAAGTCTGTGAACTTAATCAGATGTCTCATTACTTATTTGGGTCCTTGGTGGAGGCCTATTTTCCCTGCTGTAACATGGTCCCTTCTCTCCTTGTTTCTGGTGTGGTCCACCTACCCCATCCCACCTGTTCATAATCCTTGCAATTACTGTCTCTAGGTGGGCTGGGTGGGTTTGGTACTAGGAGCCACCTATTAGGGAGTACATACGGCGCTTAATTTTCTGGGTCTGGGATACTTCGCTTAATATAATTGTTTCTAATGACATCCATTTCCCGGCAAATTCCATTAATTCATCATTTTTGATGGCTGAGTAGTACACCATTGTATAGATGTACCACAGTTTCCTTATCCACTCGTCAACTGTTGGACGTTTGGGCTGATTCCATGACTTTGCTATTGTAAACAGTGCTGCTATGAACATGGTCGTGCTTGTGCTATCGAGGTGAACCTCTGCTGTATGGGGGGTTATTCCCAAAAGTGGAATAGCAGGGTCATACGGCATTTCAATCTTTAATTTCTTTAAGAATCTCCAGACGGCTCGCCAGAGTGGCTGTATGAGCCTGCATTTCCACCAGAAATGTAGGAGAGTTCCCCTCTCTCCACATCCTCTCCAACATTTGTTGTTGTTTGTATTGTGGATTTTTGCTATCCTGACTGGGGTGAGATGATATCTCAGGGAAGTTTTGATTTGCATTTCCCTGATGGCGAAGGAAGTGGAGCATTTTTTAAGATAATTGTTAGACATTTTAATTTCATCCCTGGTAAAGTTTCTTTGAAGTTCCAGGGCCCATTTTTTAATTGGGCCATTGGTTTCCTTGGTGTTTAGTCTTCTAAGTTCTTTGTGCACTCTGGACAGCAGAGTTCTATCAGATGTGTGGTTAGTGAAGATTTTCTCCCATTCTGTGGGTTGCCTTTGAGCTCGTGTTATAATCTCTTTATCTGAACAGAAGCTCTTTAATTTCACAAGATCCCAACTGTTGAGAGTTGGTAGCAGTGACTGTGCCATTGGATGTCTGTTTAGGAACTGTTGGCCTAGCCCAATCAGCTCGAGGGAGTTCCCTATCCTTTCAACTATGGTTTTTATAGTCTCTGGCCTGATATCAAGGTCCTTGATCCATTTGGAATTAAGTCTTGTACATGGTGACAAGTACGGGTCCAGCTTTAATCTTCTGCATGTGGAGATCCAGTTTTGCCAGCACCATTTGTTGAAGATGCTGTTCTTTTTTTTTTTTTAATTTTTTTTCTTTTTTTTTATTAAAAATTTAATTATACATTTTAAAATTTTTTACCAGTTCCCTCCTTCCCCCTTCCTCCCCCTCCCCTTCCCCCAGTGCCTCCCCCCAATTCCCAGAGAGTCCTTTATTGTGTACGCCTAACTCTCCACTGGGTGGAGATGACATATAAGGACCCAGTGGCATTTCCATAAGCCCTTTCTCTTGTTCCCCTTAAGCATAAGATCACTACTATGGCTGTCAATCCCTTGCCTCCAGGGGTCTCGGTGCCCTTAACAGATGCTAGACTTTATGAGGGCAACAGTGCACTGGACATTGCGCAGGGCATGCAAAGTCCCATTATGATTGCTTTGGCCCCAACTATTGTTGAGAATCTTGCAAATCGTTGCTCCTCCCATCCTTTTGCTCTTACAATCTTACTGCCCCCTCTTCCGCAAATGTCCCTGAGCTCCAGGATGGGGAGAGATTAGGCTGTCCTAGTTCTATGTGATTGATATAGAGTCTCTGAAGTTCTGGATTGTGGTTTGTTGATTTTCTTTTGCAGTTTTGCTGCTCCTGCAATTCCCTTCACTACATTCTGCTGGGCACTGTATGTCACCCCCTGGCCAGAGACAAAAAGCTGTTAAACTGGAGTCTTGTTGTAATAGCACATTCAAGGGTAGATGTAATAAGAGTAGGAAACCTCACTGAGGGAGGGGTCCATCACCCATTTGCAAAATGATTACTTTTTATCTGCTAGACTATATGCCCTCCCCTTCTGGTGAGATCAGGAAAGAACGTCTGTGAATTTAACCAGGTTTCTCATTACTTACTTGCAGACCTTGATGGAGGCCTATTTTCTCTGCTGTAACATGGTCTCCTCTCTCCTTGTTTCTGGTGTGGCCCTCCTAACCCATCTCTCTTGTTCATAATCCTTGCAATTACTGTGTTACATAGGTTTACTTTTGAGTGTCTCAATGTGGGCTGGGTGAGTTTGGTACTAGGAGCCACCTATTAGGGAGTACATACGGCGCTTAATTTTCTGGGTTTGGGATACTTCACTTAATATAATTCTTTCTAATGACATCCATTTCCCAGCAAATTCCAGTAATTCATCATTTTTGATGGCTGAGTAGTACTCCATTGTATAGATGTACCACAGTTTTCTTATCCACTCGTCAACTGTTGGACATTTAGGTTGATTCCATGACTTTGCTATTATAAACAGTGCTGCTATGAACATGGTCGAGCTTGTGCTATCGAGGCGAACCTCTGCCGCATGGGGGGTTATTCCCAAAAGTGGGATAGCAGGGTCATACGGCATTTCAATCTTTAATTTCTTTAAGAATCTCCAGACGGCTCGTCAGAGTGGCTGTATGAGCCTGCATTTCCACCAACAATGTAGGAGAGTTCCCCTCTCTCCACATCCTCTCCAGCATTTGTCCTTGTTTGTATTGTGGATTTTTGCCATCCTGACCGGGGTGAGATGATATCTCAGGGAAGTTTTGATTTGCATTTCCCTGATGGCGAAGGAAGTGGAGCATTTTTTAAGATAATTGTTAGACATTTTAATTTCATCCCTGGTAAAGTTTCTTTGAAGTTCCAGGGCCCATTTTTTAATTGGGCCAGTGTTTTCCTTGGAGTTTAATTTTCTAAGTTCTTTGTGCACTCTGGACAGTACAGCTCTGTCAGATATGTGGTTAGTGAAGATTTTCTCCCATTCTGTGGGTTGCCTTTGAGCTCGTGTGACAATCTCTTTATCTGAACAGAAGCTCTTTAATTTCACAAGATCCCAACTGTTGAGAGTTGGTAGCAGTGACTGTGCCATTGGATGTCTGTTTAGGAACTGTTGGCCTAGCCCAATCAGCTCGAGGGAGTTCCCTATCCTTTCAACTATGGTTTTTAAAGTCTCTGGCCTGATATCAAGGTCCTTGATCCATTTGGAATTAAGTCTTGTACATGGTGACAAGTACGGGTCCAGCTTTAATCTTCTGCATGTGGAGATCCAGTTTTGCCAGCACCATTTGTTGAAGATGCTGTTCTTTTTCCATTGGATTCTTTGGGCCCCTTTGTCAAAGACCAAATGGCTGTAACTTTGTGGGCTTATGTCTGGGTCTTCAATCCTTATCCATTGATCTGTGTGTCTATTTTGGAGCCAGTACCAGGCTGTCTTTATAACTTTGGATTTGTAGTATAGACTTAGGTTTGGTATGGTAATACCTCCAGCTGTGTTTTTGTTACTCAGGATTGTTTTTGCTATCCTGGGTCTTTTGTGCCTCCATATGAACTTTGAGATTCTTTGGTCAACTTCTTTGAAGAATTGCTTTGGGATTTTGATTGGTATAGCATTGAATCTGTATATTGCCTTTGGTAGGATGGTCATTTTTACAATGTTGATTCTGCCAATCCAGGAACAAGGGAGGTCTTTCCACCTTCTGGTGTCTTCTGCAATTTCTTTCTTTAGGGTTTTAAAGTTTTCATTGTAAAGGTCTTTTACCTCCTTAGTTAGGTTTATACCAAGGTATTTCATTTTTTTAGGGGTTATAGTAAATGGCATGGTTTCTCTCAAGGCTTTTTCACTTCTTTCATTCTGGGCATATAGGAAGGCCTCTGATTTTTGCCCATTTATTTTGTATCCTGCCACCCTGCTGAACTTCTCAATTAGTTCCAGGAGCTTCCTGGTGGAGTTTTTGGGATCCCTCAGGTATAAGATCATGTCATCTGCAAATAGGGATAGCTTGATTTCTTCCTTGCTGATTTGAATCCCTCTTATGTCCCTTTCTTGTCTTATGGCTTCAGCTAAGACTTCAAGTACAATATTGAATAGAAGTGGTGAGAGTGGACAGCCTTGTCTAGTTCCTGATCGAAGTGGGAATGCTTCCAATTGTTCCCCATTGAGCATAATCCTTGCTGTGGGCTTGTTGTATACAGCTTTTATTATATTGATAAAGGTTCCTTCCATTCCTACTGTCTCTAGCGTTTTGATCATAAAAGGCTGTTGGATCTTGTCAAAAGCTTTTTCTGCATCTATCGAGAGTATCATGTGGTCTTGGACTTTGGACTGGTTTACATGATGAATTACATTTATTGATTTGTGTATGTTGAACCAACCTTGTGTGCCGGGGATGAAGCCTACTTGGTCCCCATGAATGATCTTTTTAATATGTTTTTGAATCTGATTTGCTAAGACTTTGTTGAGAATCTTTGCGTCTGTGTTCATCAGGGAGATCGGCCTATAGTTTTCTTTTTTAAGTGAATCTTTATGAGGTTTTGGGATTAAAACGATATTAGCTTCATAGAAGGAATTTGGTAGTGTTCCTTCCTTTGCTATTTGATGGAACAGTTTAAGGAGTATTGGTGTTATTAACTCCTTAAATGTCTGGTAGAACTCTGCTGAATCCATCTGGTCCAGGACATTTTTTGGTGGGAAGATTCGAGATTACTTCCTCAATTTCCTTATATGTTATAGGACTATTTAAATAATTCACAACTTCCTGATTCAATTTAGGTAAGTTGTGTTTACTTAGAAATTCATCCATCTCTTTTGTGTTGTCAAACTTCACAGAGTATAAGTTTTTGAAATATGATGTTATAATTCTCTGGATTTCTTGGGTATCAGTAGTGATAACTCCATGTTCATTTCTAATTTTGTTAATTTGGGTTTTCTTTCTCTTGCTTTTGGTTAGTTTAGCTAGGGGTGTATCAATCTTGTTGATTTTTTCAAAGAACCAGCTTTTTGATTGGTTGATTTTTTCTATCGTTTTCTTAGTCTCGATTTCAGATATTTTTCCCCTTATTTTGCTAATCTCCTCTCTTCTACTGCTTTTGGGATCAGGTTGCTCTAGTTTCTCTAAAGCTTTAAGCTGCATTGTTAAGTTGTTTATTTCTGATGTTTCCATTTTTTTTGACGTAGGCATTAAGAGCTATGAACTTACCTCTTAGAACAGCTTTCATTGTGTCCCAGAGATTTTGGTAAGTTTTATTTTCGTTATCATTCACTTTCAGGAAATCTTGAATTTCCTTTTTAATTTCTTCCTGAATCCAGTTCTCATTCAGCATCATAGTGTTAAGTTTCCAGGAGTTAGTGTATTTTCTCTTGTTTGATGTGTTGTGGATGTCCAGCTTTAGGCCGTGGTGGTCTGATAGGGCACAGGTTAGAATTTCAACTTTCTTGTATATGTGTAGATTCATTTTGTGGCCCAATATGTGATCTATTTTGGAGAAAGTTCCGTGTGCTGCTGAGAAAAATGTGTATTCTTTGGTGCGTGGGTGAAAAGTTCGATAGAGATCTGTAAGGTCCATTTCTTTCAGGGTTTGATTAAGTTCCAAAGTGCCTCTGTTAAGCTTTTGACCTGTTGATCTATCTCATGTAGAGAGGGCGGTGTTGAAGTCCCCAAGAATTATCGTTTGGGGGTTGATTTCTTGCTTTAGACACTGTAGGGTTTTCTTAATGAATGTGGAGGGGCCCGTATTGGGTGCATATATGTTCAGTATTGTGAAGTCTTCCTGGTGAATTGTACCTGTGACTAAAATGTAGTATCCATCCGTGTCTCTTCTAATTTTCTTTGGTTTGAAATCCACTTTGTCTGATAGCATAATGGCTACCCCTGCCTGTTTTCTGCTTCCATTTGCTTGTAGAATTGTTGACCAGCCTTTTATTTTTAGAGCATGCCTATCTTTTGTGGTAAGATGGGTTTCCTGCAGGCAGCAGATTGATGGATTGTGATTTTTAATCCAAGTTTGTAATCTGTGTCTCTTGATCAGTGAATTAAGTCCATTAACATTTAGTGTTATAATGGAGAAACTATTAATTCCGACATTTATATGTTTAAGTAGCTTTTATAAGTAGTTGCTTCCGTTTTAATGGTGTTATATTTGCCTTCTGTCCTCCTGGATATGCCTGTTTTTTTTCTTCACACTTGAGTATCATTCTAGCATTTTTTGAAGGCCTGGTTTGGTGGCCATGTATCCCTTAAAGTTGTCTTTGTGCTGGAAAATTTTTCTTCTCCCCGATCATGATGATAGTTTTGCAGGGTAAATCAGCCTGGGTTGACATTTTTGCTCATTCAATACTGAAGTATGTCTCTCCAAGCTCTTCTTTCTTTTACTGTTTCGACTGAGAAGTCATTTATTATTTTAATAGGTTACTTTAAAAGTGACTTGTTTTCCCTTGAAGCTCTCAGCACCAGTTCTTTATCTTGAATGTGGAGTGTTTTAACTATATTTGCCGTGGCGTGCTTCTATTTTGGTCGTATCTGTTTGGGGTGGAATGCCTCTTGATATGGATGGGCTCTCTTTTTTAGATGAGGAAAGTTTTCCTTGAGGACGTTTGAAAAATTTCCTCAGGGTGGTATTTTGAGATTCTTGCTCTGATATTCCATGAATACGCAGTTAGGCTTTTTCAGGGTGTCCCATATCTCTTGGATATTTCTCTCAAGTATCTTTTTGGCTTTAACCACCTCTTCCATTGAGCTGGTTAGTACTCCCACTTTATCTTCAAGGTCTGAAATTCTGTTTCTGCTTCGTTAGTTCTGTTGATAAGACTCTCTGTAGAGTTCTGGGTGAAGATAACTTGTCTTTTAGCCAGTTTTAAACCTGCTGAGTTTGTTTTATCTGCTCTATGCCACTTTTTGTTTCTTGCACTGTTTTCTCAACTCCTCCAGATGTCTGTTGTGTTCCTCTTCAAAGCGATGATTCGATTATGTAATTCCTCCCGATTTCCCTTTCATAGTATTGAAATGGTAATGATCATATTTGAAAGACCTTATCCTGGGTGAGGCTTTCTTGACCTTTTTCCGCGGGTTGTTCTTGTGGGAGTCTAACATTATGGGATTAATTTCTTCAGGGGGAAATTTGTTTACTAAGTGTTGCTTCTCATGGATTTGCACTTTGACTTTGGCATTGTCATTTTAACTCTTAAGATCTCTCAATTTCACTAAACTGAATTATTTGGCCTGGGGTCCTGGTGGGCGGGGCCCGAACGGGGACTTACCTAGGGCGCGGAGTGAGGCCCGGGTGGACCGCGCGCGTCCGGACCGGCGGAGCGGGGCGGGGTGAGAAGGGAGGATGGATGCGTCGGCGTGGAGCTATTTAACCCAAGGGCAGCTGGGGCGGGGCCCAGGCGCAGGGGGAGGTCCTCCTGGTCCCTCGGCCCCCGCGCGGCTCTGGCTGGATGGTGGGAGTCGGAGCCGGGTCCCTGTGGGCTGACCTGGGGTCCTAGGGTGCGGGGTGAGTCCCGGCTGGACCGCGTGCGCGCGTCTCTAACTTTTCTTATAGATAGATTATAAGGGAAAAAATGAGCAAAACAATAAAATCAGATCACATTACAGAATAAAGGAATCCAACAGTCATTTTCAGAACATCCAACCCAAAAAAGGCTGGTACATAATCTTATCATCAGCACATTCATCACTGTCCAGGAAGATCTTGTGTGAGGTCACAAATTAAATCTGAACAAACTAAAAAATCTGAAATAATATTATGTATCTTCTCAGACTACAAATTTAATTAAAGTTACAAATCTACAGCCAGAAAAGCTTCTGGGAATTACTGAAACAATAACACAAAATGCCAGAAAAATGTGTGGAACCACAAAAGTCTTAGAGACAGGAAAGCAAATGCAAACATCATCAAACTAGAATTATCTCAGGAAAATAGCTAAACAAAGTCTTAGAAAAATCAAGAAAAGTCGCCCCCAAAGAGAGTAGAAGAAAATAATAAAGAACAGAGCCAAAGTAAACAAAATTGAAACTAAAGAAATATAAAAGGTCAACAAAACAAGATCTATTTGTTGAAATGTGAAAACAAATTGACAAAATTTTAGTTACAGTAACAAAACTGTGGAAGAAGAAAGGCCTAGATAAACATCAGAGATGAAAAGGAAATACTAGAACTAATATCATAAAAATGCAAAACATTATGAACAGTAATGTGCTGGAAACAATGGAAAATCCACAAGAAACGAATAATTTCTTGAATGCAGATAATCTACCAAAAGAAAATCAAAAAGAAATAAGATAGCTAAACAGACTAATAATGTACCATGAGATTAAAGCAGTAATTAAATTTTCCCATCTGAAAGACAACTTGGGACAACATTGACATCTGAATGTTATAAAACATAATAAATATTTTCAATTCTTCCTGAAGTATTTGAATTTGAAATAGATGGAACTTCATCAAATAAGTCATGAAGCCAACATTAAGATCACACCAAAACCATACAAAAAATAAAACAACAGGCTTGCATTTGTGATATCACAATTGCTATATTTCTCAATAAAATTCAGTAGATTAAATTCAACAGCATATGAGAAAAACCATTGTTATAGTTAATAGCCAACTTTATTGAGTTGAAAAATACTTAGGAGGTAAGTGAAGGACATTTCTAAATATGTTGGTGAGGTTGTTTGTGAAGATGAAGAGGTAGCAAGGGCTCTGACTTGCTGAATGAATTACCGGCTTCATGGTACTGGTTTCCTGACAGACTGGGCAAGGAACTGTAACAGGACCATTGTAAGT
Source organism: Typhlomys cinereus (assembly GCA_023101885.1). Lineage (NCBI taxonomy): Eukaryota > Metazoa > Chordata > Mammalia > Rodentia > Platacanthomyidae > Typhlomys > Typhlomys cinereus. The sequence goes on along the minus strand of JALPQD010000820.1, from coordinate 248,067 downwards.
CAAAATAAAAACCCTTGTTCCCTTAAGCCCTTTGGTCATAAATTTATCAGCAACAATGTAGAGTAACTGCAACAATGAATTATCAAAGTAAAGTGCTTATAAATAAAAAAGGACCTAAGTTAAATGCTGCAGGTTTTCAGAAGCTGGGTTCTGTGACCCTTCTAAGCACTAGACCAATAGCTAGAACCATCTACAGACTAAGAAGCAATGTAGAAAGCACAGACTGTAAAGCTATCCAAAAATCCTGATTCATGTTATACTAAAGTAGAGACAGTACAAGATAAGGATATGGAAAAATCTACAAAATATTTTACCTAATTCTCATGTAACTCATAAACAAGACTTTTTCTAACACATACCATGAAAATAATTTCAAAGATTTAAATTTCACCAACTTAAAATATGTATATAGCATTTGCTTTGTTAATGGCAACAAAATCTCAGAATGGATTGAAGCAATTGTTCTAGTAGTTAACTTTGATATGCTGCCTTGGTTATATGAAGCTAGCTGGGCATCTTTAGTATATAATCTTGATTAAAATGCTTGTGGGGTTAAAGGTTTGTGGGCTTTGTTATAAGGATTGTCCTTGGATGCAGTGGGTGAAATACAGACAGTGTAAAAGCATACTGTGTTTGGTATTGGGAAGAACTCTAGATTAAAAGGGAAACTAAAGCAAAGTCCTGACGAAGAATGCATCAACAAAGTCATTCTTTTACTCATTGGTGAGTGAACCAAGGCTAGGGGCTGAGGCATAGGGATTAAAAAGAAGAGACAAACTACTTTCAGGAGGGCAGTGTCTATAGACAGGAACACATAACACACAGGCATAATGTGAGCACTGTGGTAACTGAGCCCCAGATGCCATGGTCACACTGAAATTGACAGAAGAGGGGGGCAATTAAATGGGTGATTTGTGAGTTGAGAAAATGAACCAAATTGGTGTTTTAAGGATGGACAAAAGTTGGCCAGTCTCAACTGAAAATAACAAACCATAATTCAGAACATCAGAGACCCTACATTAATCACTTGGAACTAGACCAGCCAAATCTCTCCCCATCCTAAAGCTCAGGGAAATTTGTAGAAGAGGGGGAGGTAAGATTGTAAGAGCCTAAAGATGGGGAAGAGCAACAATACGCAAGATACTCCACACAAGTTAGGTCCCCAGAAGCCATAATCGGACTTTGCATAATCTGCGCAATGACTTATCTGTCAACAACCCCCCAAAGTCTAGCATGGATCACAGGCACTAGGCTCCTTAGAGGCAAGGGATTAGCAGTCATAATAGTGTTCCCATACTAAAGGAGAGCCCAACAAAGGGCTCTGGGCAATGAGTCCTTACACCTCACTAGAGTGGAGGACTCAGAGGGAAGTTTGGCATTCACACAAAAGGATGCTCCAGGGAATGGGAGAGGGGAAGGGGGAGAAGGGGAGGGAGGAGGATGAAAGGAAGGGGAAAGGGGGGAGGTTGCAATGGAGGCTGGAAGGGGGGGTGTTCTTTTGACTTGTAGTTGGGAAAAAGTTCCAGTCTCTGCAAGGAGAGAAGGTGGCAGGGTTGGAAGTATTACACAGTAGTCTATAGAGTAAACTCCATTTGAGCAATGGTAGGATCAGTAAAGCTTCCTTATCTCCCACACCTCACTCCACTTAAGGTAGAAAGGAATGAAAAGAATTAGCATGGCTAGATACTATGAACAGACACTAAATGTTCCATCTCCAGAAATCAGAGCATCTCAGAATAATTACTGTCCCATGAAGGTTCTTAAGTATAAACAAAAGAACAAAGGTTTCTATAGATGCTGCTGCTGTTTCTTGTCCTCCTCCTGTTTCTCCTTCTTCTGAAATATTCTTTCTCCTATCCTTCCTCCTCTTCCTTTCTTTTCAGTTATTCAAGGTATCCAGATTCTTGTATCCATGTAAATTATCATGTAAATTATTTCTCAGAACTTTCTGTATAAATCCTTATTCTGCTGCTTATAAAGTAACCTGACAAATCAATCTTATTTTCTAAACCTCTGAAGAGACAGTGATTCTGAATTTTTACTATAAAAGTTTAATTAGTTATATAAGGCACCTAGTCCAATGCCTGACAAGTAGCAGGAGCACAGCACACAGTAGATACAATAATACTATTTATTGTCACAGCTGTAAGGCTTTGCTCTGTTGGGGCAAAGCAAGAATTATGAAAAGACAAAGACACACACAGAAAAGCTGGGATCATGGGCTGGAGAGATGGCTCAGGGATTAAGACTCTGTCTTGCAGGAAGTCCTGAGTTTGGATCCCAGATCCCATGTAGAAACACCAGTCAGGCTGGACAAGGAACTAAACTGGTCTATTGTAAGAGAGAATAAACCCCTTGTTTCCTTAAGCTGTTTTGTCACTTTATGAGCAACAGTGCAGGTGAATTGCAATAGGATGTGACTACGGGCAAAGCCCAATATGCTTTATTTCTCCATATCAGAATTGTTTTTGCCTGGTTCTGAACTCTCTTCAAAGTACATTGCAAGCTGCATAGAAAATCATAGTCTCCTTATTCCCATTTCCTCATAACCTACTGTTATAACTTTATTTCATGTTTCCTATAAATAAACAAGCCTTGGCCAAGTAGCTTCTGCCAAGTCTCCATTTGAGCTAGTAGACCACTTGATCCCACCTTTTCTTTCTTTTTTTCAACGTTATTGTGTGTGTGTGTGTGTGTGTGTGTGTGTGTAAAGAGGACACTTGAGTGTGTGCATGTGGAGGTTCAAGGGTGACATCCAGAATCACACTGATTTCCTCTACCTCCTTTTCCTTTGCTCTGGGTTTTCCCAGGCTCTACCTTCCAGACCCAGATTTGCAGGCCACTGCCATTTCCACGGCCATTTTTTTTTTTTAAAGAATGATGGAAACTATTTTTTTAAATTTTTTTTATTATTTATACAATTGTGCACATGTATGTGTGTGTGTGTGTGTGTATGCGTGTACGTGTGTGTAGAACCACGGACGAATTCAGCAACCACCATGGACCACCTCCTCCTTGTTTACTCTGCCCCGGGATTCACAGGCTCCGCCCTACCAGGACCAGAAACACAGGCCGCCCCCGCTTCCGCCTGGCGTCTATACGTGGGGTCTAGGATCTGAACTCAGAACCTTCCGCCTGCAAGGCAGAGGCTTAACCCCTGAGCCACCTCTCCAGCCCCATCCACGGCCATTTTTACGTGGCATCTGGGGATCTGAACTCAGGTCCTTTTGCTTGTGAAGCAAGGGCTTTAACCCCTAAGCATCTCCCCAGCCCAGAGCCTGGGAATCTGAAGAGCAATCTGGCTTTCCAGAGTGCTCCTACTGGCATATTCTGGGTTTAATTAGAGACCTAGACTCAAACAGTAAGATGAAAGAGAGATCCCAATAGGACGATCCCAACATCACTCACATGCACACACAAACATATACACATACAAATGCATGTGCCCACCCACATACAAGCAACACACATATATGTTCATGTACCCCACACAAACATAAAAATAAGTAATTGTTGAGAAGATCATGAGAACTGAAACAGGTCCAGGAATTGTTGCCATCCATGTGGGTACATAGTAGGCAATCATGAAATCGGAGGGTGATCACTAAGACTTTAATGTATCTCCCCTCACTCCCCGAAGGTTCATGTCTTGCCAATTTAGACCCTGAATTCACTGGCTGATGGTATTTGCCACTGGGGCCTGTGTGTGTTGGGGAGTAGTTAGGGTAAGAGGAAGTCATTGATGAGAGTGGGGCATCCAAAATAGGATTAATGGCAGAAGGAGGAGGAGGAGGAGGAGGACAGAAGGATGAAGGGAGGAGAAGGAGGAGAGGAGGAGGAGAAGAGGAGGAGAGATGATAGAGAAGAGGTGAGAGGAGGAGAGATGAGGAGAGGAAGGGGAGGAGAGGGAGGGGAGGGAAGAAGAAGGGGGAGAGGAGGAGGAGGAAGGAGGAGAGGAGGAGGAAGAGGAGAGAGGGGAGGAGGGAAGAAAGAGGAGAGGGAGGGGAGGAGGGGAAGGGAGAGGAAGAAAAAGAGGGGGAGGAGGAGGAGAAAGGAGGAGAGAGAAGGAGGAGGAGGGAGAGAAGAGAGGGGGACGGGGAGGAGGAGGAGGAGGAAGAGAGGGAGAGCTCTACGGATTACTCTGCTTCATCACGTCTCATTTCCCTGTTCTTTCATTGCCCTTGCCATGTGAGACTAAGGAGATCTTCACTACAAGATGCTCTTAGATATTGAACCTTCCAGTCATATCACTTAGAGGACCAAATTCCTATTAGTCAGTCAGTGATTCTGTTTCAGCAGCACAATGACATTATTGTCTTCTATTTGTTTGCTGAGACAGGTTATTGGTATTCTGCAGTACAAAGCCACCCAGCTAGCTTCATAGCACCAAGGAGCATCACAAAGTCAACTCCTGGAGCACTTGCACAAATCCATTCCAGAGTTTCTAACTGTTAACAAAGTAAATGCTGCACGTATTTCAAAGTGGTGAAATTTAAACCGTTCAATTTATTTCCATGGTATATGTTAGCAAAAGTCTTGTTTGTGGAATACATGAGAATCAGGTAAAATATTTTGTAGATTACTTGTACTTGCTCCAAAAAAGGAATTGAGATTTTTAGGAAGCCTTGCAGTCTGTGATCTTCAGACTGCTGCCTAGTTTTCAGGGCTAGATAGTTCTAACCATTGGTCAGAGGAGTCTGTTGACTGGAAAGGTCACGATAGCCAGCTTCTGAAAAGCCACAATATTTACCTTGGGTTCATTTACTTATAAGCTATGACTCATTAAATGTTTTTATGCAGCCCAGTATGGGCTTGAAGCTCTTCATCCTCCTGCCTCAGCACCCCTATACTGTGCGCACCACCACTCCATCACTCCCAGTTCTTTTTTAAATTGCCTTTATTATCACTATTTCTATTATACTTACTTGTCTCTGGCTTAGTAAAAATGTTTGTGAGTTCATTCTTTTAGCAACATTGGGGGGGGGGAGAAGACACCAGTAATCTATGGATGTTTTTTAGCTTGCTTTCATGTTTTTGTTTGTTCCTTAGCATCCCAGGAATCAGAGATGGTGTCTACATAGCCACTGCCTGAGGATTATCTTTAAATGTGTGAGGTCTACTGCTTGTGCTTGCATATTTTCCTAATATATTTTAAAGGCATGAACAGTAAACCACTGTGTGTGTGTGTGTAGTATATTATATTATTTATATAGTAATATATATATATATGTATATATTACCAAAACCCAAGCAAGACTGGTTCCTAAAAGACTATTTGGTCAAATGTTTAAAATGATTTAAACTTTCACCTGCTTAATCTGTCAGAACCAGAAACAGTAGCAAGACCATCAAGTTGCTCCTCCCTTCTTACTCTCAGGGGAAGGGGGAGAATGGATAGATCAAGCGTTCCTATGCAAAGGACATATCTAGGTCCAAGGCTGAAAGGAAAAGGCAGGGGACTTGGTCTTAGCTAATTCCTTCCTTCCTTCCAGATCCAAAGGACTTGAGAGAAGCCAAAACAGAGAGTGATCCTAGAAATAGCTAGAAAAACTCCTTGCTCTGGGAAATAACTGAAGACATGGGAAGCCAAAGGGTAAGGTGGTCCAGGGACACTCAACCTGGCACAGAATTGGCCCTCATCACACATGGAAGAGAAAAACAGAGATTTCCCTCCCTGCTTTCCCTGTCACCAGATGCAACACATTTATGTACAAACACTTCCGCGCTTATAGTAGTTCTAGAGCATACACACTCCAATCACTTTAACAGGTTGTTGACTTTTCACAGAACTTAGAAATGAAAGGAGGAGGGAAGGCTGAACTGATGAGGTACATTCACAGAGGCCCAGGGGGAGATGGTTCCAGCAGAATCCCCTAACCCACTGCCAGGCAGCTCAGATGCCAAATGGTATAGAAATGGCTAGCTGATGAGCTAGTGCTTCCCCAGGTCTCCTCTGGGAACCATTCTGTATTTGAGAACGAGACCCAGAATCACCATGCACGACAGTGACCATTTGTCCCCCCCATCTTTGGGTGTGGAGCTTCTGAGGTCACGGTCACATGGATTCACGTGCCAGCAAAAGGTCCAAGCTGTGTGGTCTGATGCCAAAGCAGCAGTTTTGTTCCCTCTGCTGCGCTACACTTGGAGCCTCAACTTCTGGGATAGAGGAATCCCCAAAGCCCCCAGCAGGAATAGCAAATTTGGTAATTTGGTTCCATTCTTGCTTGGCAGTTGCTTCAGAAAGTGACACTAGATTTGTTTGTTCCCTGAACTCCTTCCTCTCCTCTTCTCTCTCTCTCTCTCTCTCTCTCTCTCTCCTCTCTCTCCTCTCCCTCTCCCTCTCCCTCTCCCTCTCCCTCTCCCTCTCTCTCTCTGAATCCCCTTCCAGTGGATCTTTTCTCTTTCCCCACTTTTAGCCCATGTGAATTTCGATGAAAATGAAATCCGTATGTTTTTTGCTCATTTGCACTTAAGTCATCAAAATATGATTCCGAGAGAGTAGATTTGCAGAGAAGTGAAGTTTTTAAAAAGCCGTTTCTCCCTGGAAAACAGGATGTCTGCACTCGCCAAAATCATAAAAACTTCAAACTTTAAGTATTAGGGTTCAGCCTAATGTGTAGAATAATGTGCTTTGAGGGGGCTGTAATTTTAGACTAATGCTTTATTGCAAGCCAAGCACTGGAAGATGTAGCTATCCATATCCATGCTATCAAGTGAAGCCTTTTAGGTGCCCGGGGAAGTAACAATCTTCTATTACCATCATCATCGTGAATGATATTACACTGTGGGCAAATAGAAATCACAGTTTGGGATTGAGATAGATGTCACATCGCTCAACCTTCTCAGCTCGGGAATGAAGAACCTGAGACCCAGCAAAGATCTGTGGGTGTGCCTACTATTCCAGGCTGAGCCTGAACTCCTAGCCTCTGGACTCTCAAGCTACTGCTCTTTCTCAGTCATCCCCTGTAATGCTTACTCTTTTCTGTTGCTGTGAGACAACACTGAGGCTCAAACAACTTAATGAGAGAAAAGGAGAGATTTATTCAGTTTATGGTTCCAGAGAGAAGATACAGTGTTTTATGGCAGACGTGGCATGGCTGGAGGCAGAAGCTGGAGACAGGCTACGTCACTGCAAACATCTTGGAGACTGAAAGTTACAAGACTCCTGCTGCAAAGACAAACTTCTCCAGAAGGTAGAGTGGAACTAATCCACCTCAAGGCCCACCCCCTGTGACTGCCTTCCTCCGGCAGCAAGGTTCCATCTCTCAAAGGTGCCATGACCTTCCCAAGCACATGAGATTGTGGGGGAAACTTTTCAAACCATGACATCCCCTGACTTTCATGTAAATATAAATGTCACTCTTTAACCAAGTCTCTCCGAAATACACACTGTCTTTGAAACAGATGCTGCAGGGGAAATGTAAAGTGAAAAGCTTTTTCTTTCTCTGGGATTAAAAAAAATCCTACTTTACATGAAAAATGACTTTAATTGTCATAAGAAAGTGATTCTTTTTCTTTCTTTGTTTCTTTCTTTTTATTTTGCGTGTGTGTGTATGTGCGTGTGTGCGTGTGTGTGTGTACACAAGGGGATACTGGAGCATGTGCACCTTTGGAGGTCCAAGCTTAACATCAGGAATTATCCTGGATTGCTCAACTCCCTTATTTCTTTGCTGTGAGGTTTCCCAGACTCTGCCTTCCAAATCTGGAGTTGCAGGCGGCCACCGTATCCACTTGGCATTTTTACATGAGCCCAGGGGATCTGAGCTCAGGTCCTACAGCTTGTGAGACAGAAGCATTAACCTCTGAGTCATCTTCCCAGCCTGAGAAAGGAACTCTTAGACCACAACAGAGCACATCATAGATGGCAGTGAAGGCTTCTTTATACATGAAAATAAAACACTGATGTGTGTGTGTGTGTGTGTGTGTGTGTGTGTGTGTGTGTGTGTGTGTGTGTTTCTGTGTGTGTGTGCATAAAATGATGGAGATGGCTCAGTGGATAAAGTTATTGCTGCATGAGCTTGAGAACCTGAGTTCAAATCCCCAGAACCCGTGTAACATTGTAACACATATCTGTATATAGGTAGATGGGAAGTGGAGAAAGGAGAATGCCCAGGAGCTCACAATACAGCTGGTCTGGCATCTACAGTGGCAAACAAGAGACCCCTTTTCAAATAAGGTTGAGATGCTGAGAACAAATACCAGGGGATGTCCTCTGACTTCCACACACGCATCGTGACATACACGTATGGCACACACACACATATAAATGCACATATATCCTTCAGGTATACACTAAAAGGCACTTTATAGATGGCTCAATAATAATAGTAACAACCACATTGATAATGAATAATTCAGAGGTAATAATATGCATAGTATTTTTAAGAAGGGTTTGTAGCTAGTCAGATTACATAGAAAGCTATATAATTTAGTGTGTTATCCTAGACACAGAGGATGACTGATGTTATCCTCGGCAAGTTATATCTCCAGATAAATATGCTTAAAGTGAGATTATTATCTGCACCCTCATTGTGGAGTGCTGTGAAGGTGAAGGAACACATATGAGCTCACAAACATCTGCAAGTCTCAGATGCAAACCAGGTGACGCTGATTCTGATGGTACTGAGTACTTCCAAGGTATCAGATGCTGTTCTATTTGTAATTATTATTTACTTTAACCATTGACAACAGTAGGATTAAATAGGAGCTGTTATTACCACCTTCTTGGAAATGTAAAAAGTACAGGTTAAGGAGATTAACACCTGAGTCTTTCCTTAATCACCCCACTGTGTCTTTTCTTTTTTTTTTTTTACTTTCTTTTTTTTATTAAAAATTTAATTATACATTTTAAAATTTTTTACCAGTTCCCTCCCTACCCCCTCCTCCCCCTCCCCTTCCCCCAGTGCCTCCCCCCCAATTCCCAGAGAGTCCTTTATTGTGTACGCCTAACTCTCCACTGGGTCCTCCTCTCCGATGACATATAAGGACCCAGTGGCATTTCCATAAGCCCTTTCTCTTGTTCCCCTTAAGCATAAGATCATTACTATGGCTGTCAATCCCTTGCCTCCAGGGGTCTCGGTGCCCTTAACAGATGCTAGACTTTCTGAGGGCAACAGTGCGCTGGACATTGCGCAGGGCATGCAAAGTCCCATTATGATTGCTTTGGCCCCAACTATTGTTGAGAATCTTGCAAATCGTTGCTCCTCCCATCCTTTTGCTCTTACAATCTTACCGCCCCCTCTTCCGCAAATGTCCCTGAGCTCCAGGATGGGGAGAGATTAGGCTGGCCTAGTTCTATGTGATTGATATAGAGTCTCTGAAGTTCTGGATTGTGGTTTGTACACTGTGTCTTTTCTTATAAATAATTTACTTCAGTGTTCCTGTCAAAGTTAGGTGCAGGTGTCAACTGACAGTTGAGAGCTAGAGCTCTGGGCACATTTGTAGAGAATTAGTAGTTAAGACCCAAGCAAGCCTGCAAGAGATTGACTAGTGGGTGGGTGGGACTAGTTCCTAGGCAGGTGGATAAGATAGAGCAAGCTGGTTAGGGAAGTGAGCATTCTTTTGTACACTCCGCCACACATGCTGGTCTAGCAAATAAGGATTGTCCCTCTCTCAACGGTCCTGTGTATTTGGTGTGGCTACTTCCCTGCGCCCTTGGTGTTCGTATAGACTCTTCTGTCAAGCTGGATAAGAGCAGTAACTGGACTATTGTAAGCCAACATAAAACCCCGTTCCCGGAAGCTGTTTTGTCATGAATTTATCAGCAACAAGGCAGGCTAACTGCAACAGTCCCTATTCCTTTGTGGCGTGGGCACTGCCATGTCTGCCGCATTAGGTATGAATTCCTGCTCTCTAAGGGTTCGGTACTTCAAGACCACCGGGGCGGCCCCGTGAAAACCGGAGTCCTGCTTTGAGATCTGGCTCTGTGTTCGCCCCGATGGGCGCTTACCACTTCCTCGAGACGCGTGAATCAAAACGTGCAGTCCCAGAAAGACTCATCAAATGTCAAACACGCATCCCAGAGGCTCGTTGCCTTGGGAACTGGACCCCGTCCTGGAAACCACGGGCCCCCCTCCTTTCCTTTGATCTGCCTCATCTCCCGCCCAGCCCCACACAGCCAATTCGCTGCCATCGGTCTTGTGATTTGAACCACAGGGCTTGCAGCGTTCCAGTGTTTTATCTGAATTTGATCTTCCCCAGAAATCCGAGTGGCTTCAGAGCTCCGGTGCCTTCGCCGCCTGTCTAGACCAAGTCTGGTGGGAAGGCGGTTTCCTTGGCCCCCGCGTGGGTGGCGGCGCAGACGCGCGAGCCTGTCCAAGCGTGATTCTTTCGCATCGCACTACTTTCAGACACAGTTGTTTATTTTTGCTCCCACTTTCATCCTCTCTGTGTGGATTCATGATTGCCAGGAGCTAGAAAGTAAAAGGGTGTTTTGTGCTTTGGCTCAATCACGTGGGTCTTCATCGAGTGTTTGCTCTGTGACAGGCCTACGGAAAGTGCAAGGGATGCCGAAGTAAATAAATGACAGGGTTTTGCTTTCTTTTGTTTTGCCTTCTTTCATCTCTTTCAAATTGATTCCAGGCAAAAGCAGAACCTACCCAGCAAATTCAGTTTGGTGAATGAGTGACAAACTGGGGAGAAGAACTGAAGGGGTGAAGAGGACAGACAAGGAGGTGAGCTCAGTAGGAGCCTAGAGAACGGTTCTGTAAGAAGGTGGCAGCCAGCAGGAACAAGAGCATTTCTCTGAAGAGAGAAAGACCCCAGCCGCTGGGCGAGTGGACGGAGGAGTTGTGACTGACAGGAGAGGCGAACACAGTGATGCCTTCTTGAAGAATGGGAAGCATCTTCCTTCTTCCTCCAGCATCCTGTATGGCCACACTCAACAGGAAGCCAGTTGGCATGGCAATCAGCTTCCTTCACACCAAGTACACCGAGGCGATGCCTGGAAGACATGATCCTTACATCTCTCCTTTCCCTGCTTTCCATTTCCACCACTTTGCATCTCTGCATTTTCAGCTCATAAGACATTGAAGCAGTCAGTATATGATAGGTTTAAAGGTGCGTCTCAGATCTGACCCTAAATTGGGTTTCTTCTGGAATCAAGCTCCCATGCCTCACCATGTATACACAGCCCTGCCAGAACTAGATCCTTTTTGTGCTACCATCTCACCCTGTACCTCTTTCCTAATCCAACTGGCTCCAGGAGACCAAGATCCCATATGTTCTCTTCTTGCCTCCTCACTTGTTCTCTATGAAAAGGACAAACAAGGTGGTTATTTATTTGTATGTTGTTTTTTCTCTGATTCTACATTGTCTTGAGAACTACTGAGAAAGCATGATCCTGATTCTCAAAGGGATTCTGATCTCTTCATTTCTTGTGCAGCACTAGGTCTGGGTGAGAGAGCACATTTATGCAAGAAGAAGTGGCCAGGAGAAACAGAAGGAAACAAAACTTGAGTATGATTAAGCTGGGGAATCAGACTCAACCATCAGTGTCAAGATGTGAGGCCAGCTCAGACACTAGAGGCGAAGCCAGAGGCAAGAAGACAACTCATCCCTGATGGGACCAAAGCCAGGAAGCTGAAGGCGCTTGAAGCAGTAGGCTGCAAGGTCATTGGGCTTATGTTAACTGAGACCTGCTAGGTCAGTCTGACCTATAGACAGAGTATTGGTTTCACCATTGAAAGAGTAGTGAGGATTGTCAGAGCAAGGATGTTCCTTAAAGTCTGGAGTTACCCAACTTTTACAAAGAGTGCCAGCTAGTAAATATCTTAGTCTTTGCTGGATATATAACCTCTCTCTGGTTGCAACTACTGGACTCTGCTTTGGAGAGCAAATGTGGCTACTGATAATATATATAAATGAATAGGTGTGTCTGGGTGCCACCAAAACCATAGCTGCAAAAAATGGAAAATAGCCCATGGGCCAGGTTCTGGTTAGCTGCTGAATGCCTCTGTAAGCCACACTGGACAGTGATTCCCTAGGGCTCTCAGATCCTTTCTAGAGTCAGTAGCCAGGTCTTGCTTTAATTCATTGTGCCCTACCACCATGCTTCTTCTGATCTCCACTTCTCCCTTCCTCACTGCTCTTCCCAGTTAGTGGCCTTGTTGCCTTCCTTGGAGCTGATGTTCACCACTGCCTCTTACACCAATCTGAGCTCCACTTACTGAATGTGTCCTAAGCACTGCAAACTATACCAGATGCTCCCTGGGTATTTAAGCTATTCAGAATCATTTCATGCTGGCACTTGCTCTGGGAGATAGCTACGGCTATTTTAGTTCAGCTGTGGCTGTGTTTACACAGGAGAGGTTAAATATTTTCCCCCAGGACATAGTCAATAGATGGCATAGCTATGATTTCAAAACATGTCCAAACACACACTGTTTTTTTCCCCACTATGCCATCAGATTGCATATTAGCTTTTAGTAATAATATAAAAGTTTAACAATGGGATACTCAAGGTTCCTCTGTAAAAATCAGCAGTAGCTAGGAAAAGAGACAATTTAATGGATATAAGGAGCTAGGCATCCTGCCTTCCAGGCTTAGTCTTGACTTCTCATAAACTAGTGACGTAAGCTTTGCTTCATCAGGATTCTTTGTGTCCTCTGTGATTCTCCATTCTTGCCTTCTAATGGAAATTCTTTTAAGTAGAAATTTAGAATGAGAACCTAAATTTCAAGTTTTTCAGTAGATCTTAAGGTTAACCAATTCCTAATTTGTTTTCAAAGCACATCAATTCCTGTGCATGTGTGAATACCACTCTGTCAATAGCAACTTCAATCACTCTGACAATGCTTTATAATCTCTTTTAAAATATTCATGAGGAATTGCTGTTTTTATTGTTCTTACTGTATAGTTATAACTTATTTATATTTATCAATCTATTTTGCATTTTTCTCATGTTTATTTTTTGCATATGTACTTTTGTCTAATTTTCTGTCATTTTGACATTAAATTTGCATAGATAGTAAAGTGAGTATGAAGTAATGTCCTGGTGGACACATTTTCAATAGTTACTCCAAAAATCTGTTTTATCATTGCCATTCTTTATTTTTAATCTTTTAGGTATGTTTGCATCAAATTCCTTTTCAGATCACAATATTAATTCTGATTCTTATATTTGAATTCTCCCAAACTGAAGGATTTATCATCCCTCTTGCATGCACTAACTTATGGTTACAATTCAGAAATTTTGCATTGTGAGTTCATATTCTGTGGAAACTACTTTATGCAGACCTTCCCTCATGTTCACACCAAGTCATAGATCTCTAGTTTGTTCCCTCACTCTCACCTCTACCTTTCCAACATTCTTTACTGTGTCTAAGAGCAAAGTGAGAACTATGTCCTTTATAGTTTGGATAATGGGATTCATTCATATAAGATACAGAAAACAGAAAAATAGATAAGTAAAATTTTAACTCTCCAGTCTCAGCTGCTATCTGAAAGATACCAGAGTAGGTTCCACAAAGGACCAGTGAATAAATATTTTACCCTTTGCAAGTCATTCAATAGTCAGCAGTACAATTAACCCATGGCCTACAGACTGCTGGTGCTTGCTTCTGAATATCGCCCTCTCCAGTGCTTGCTTCTGAGTTCTGCCCTCTCCAGTGCTTGCTTCTGAGTTCTGCCCTCTCCAGTGCTTGCTTCTGAGTGCTGCCCCTCTATCACTTCAGGTCTCTGGAATATCCCTACCTTGGTCTTGTTCCCCAGTCCTTTCGAGGGCTGGAAGGATTCCATATTCCCCAGTCACCTGACTTCCTGTGCATTATCCAGGATGATTTTCACAATGACCATGATCAGATGCTGCAGCATGTGGTTCTTCTATATTGGTCTCCAAGGAAGTTTCTAGATCTTGGGTTTTCCACACTGAAATCATGAGTTGGTGGTGTCTGGTATGACCCCACTTTAGATTGCCTACTTCCTGCTGTGCTTCCATCCTTCGTCATAGTGGGTAAACTTGCTTCTGCCTAAGGCCCAGTGCTCTATGTTGAAGAATTCCGAAACATTCTTTCATCTTCTTAATTTTACATTGGGACACAGAGCAATGAGTTTCATCTTGCTGTCTTCACACTTAAATGGCATTAGACTTTGTTCTAATTCACCTCATCCTATTTGCCCTCCCTGGTCCCCTCTTGCTTGTTCCTTGTCTCTCCCAGTCAGTCTTGTTCTGTCTCCATGTCACCTGTGCTCCATGACTCTTTTGTTTTGGGACTTTTCAACTGTTTCAAGGCTGAAAAGATTGTTCCAACTGCTAGGTCTGTCAGGAGTGCTATTACCAGCCGCTTGCAATAAGTGACCTGAGTCACTCCTACGCCCTTCCCAGCATGAGTGTCAGAGCTGCCATCCCTGTAGCTTTTATGGGTTCTAATCCCCTTAGGAACAGTTCAACTTCACTTTTCATGTGCTTTGCTCTAAGTTGGCAGTGCAAGGGATGTCCCTTCCTTGCTCAGTAGTTGGGTGATGCTTTTAAAATAATATTTCATCTAGGATGTCCATGAGTTTGCACTGCAAAAGCAGCAATGTTGGAGTATTCTTAATCTACCCTACTGACCTGGAAGAGCAGAGTTCACATCTGTACGGCTAGAGGGCTGTGTTTAATGACTGCCAGAGTTCCTGCAAGTGCTCTGCTGTTCTGAGTCACTACAACTAGGCACGTTGTGTTTATGCATAAATATTGCTGCCAACACTCAGACACATGTGCCGGCCTGTGGTTATTTATCACTGAAGGAGGACCATTAGGAGAGAGTTAAGCCAGCACATATTTAATACTTGGCAAAAGAAAGAAAGAAAGTGTGGCCAATATGTTGCATGCAATGATTAGATTCATCATGTTGACCAGTGCTAATGAATCCAAAAATCCCCTCTCCATCACCTATTGATTACTGACACACTATTCATTTGGGGAAGGCCAGAAGGTATTAACCAAAACCAACTGCCTGAATTCCGTTATTCTATATTTCCAAAGTATAGTGTCCCATAAGAAAGTATGTTTGTGACTCTTAATCAGAAATCTCTTCTCTTACATTCTCAGTGAAACATTAAACTAATTTACTCACAGTGTATTGACGACATATCTACCTTATGCTGGGCATTGGATTTGGAGTCTGAGCTAGTGGAATAACCATCAGACCAAAGGTTCTGAGGGACCATCGATGTATTTCAGGTTGTTTAAAAATATAAAATATTAAATAAAGGGCTCCAGGAACTATAGAAAAGGTTGACTTATTTAGAAGATTCCAGAAGGTGTATTATTTAGGCAAAATTCAGGCTAAGATAGCTGAATGCTAGCCATGCCAGACATAGGAAGAGTGGGCAGCAAGCAGAGAGCAAGATGATAAGTGGGACCCGAAGTGGACACGGCCCCCAGGGGATTTTACAGACTTTAAAAAAAAAATTCCATTCCGAAGGTGAGAAAGAAACCAGTGATGAGTTCCAGATCATGGCTGCAGTATAAGGATACAGATGTGAATTCAAAAGTGTCTGAAATGATCTAGGTGGTAAACTGTTACGTCAGGATTGAGGTTGGCGATCCAGGGAGGGAAGGACGTAGGCAGATCTTTAAAGCAGGGCTCAAAGAGAAAGAATTTGGCTTTTTGTCTGAGTCACTATATGGTTCTATATAATGGGAAAGGAAAGTATGCGTGTGTGTGCGTGTGTATGTGTGGAAAGAGAGAGAGAAAGAGAGAAAGGAAAGGAAAGGAAGGGGAGGGGAGGGGAGGGCAGGGGAGGGGAGGGGATTGGGAAATATGCAGGTTCTGCTGCTTCTCTGCTGTGCATACAGAGAAATTACTTAAAATTTCTGGACCTTTGTGCAGTGTGGCTGAACCATGTAGGACTGAGTGCTCCCTAAGTGTTAGAGAATAGATGTTCTTCTACTTTACCTATCCCTGGGAATCCTCACCTATCCTCTGCCTGATCAATCTCGCAGGACAGATTGTTGATTGACAAGTACCACAGAGTGTTCAGGATTTGGAGCTTGGTGGTCTGGGGCCTCTAGCTATAGTAAGATGCTGTAGGACCCTGGGAGCGCAACTGACTGCCATTCTCTGTCTCAGTGTCCTCTCTTGATGGCCAGGAGCCAATCAGGAGGATTCTGAAGCTGTTCCAGCCAAGTGAGGAAACGATATTGCAGTCAGACTGTCGCCAAGCCCCAGGGTGTCTCTCAAGTAGCAGTGACTCAGTGGGGGAAAGATTCCACGGCTGCAGGATGGCGAGGGAGGTTCAGGGAAGTCTCCTCCTGTCTGTGTCGTTCAGGAAGGCAGAGAGAGCGTCTCAGAAGCAGCCGTCCTTTACTGACAGTAGGGACGTGCCAATTGCTTGACATCCTCACATTTCACTCTCCTCGATGGAGCTTCACAGTGAGAGCCGTGTGTACTGGCCTCTCAAAACCCACGTCTTCATGGGCTGGGCGTATCTGGGAAAGAACCACATGTGAAAATGGAGAAGGCCACAAAGCTATGTTTTGGGGACAGTGCAGAAAAGCCAGGATCTGTTTCTCATTACAGTCAGGAATGTTTTCCTAGATGGTAGGCAAACGTATGTGTAGTATTCTAGAATGAGGAGGTTTGAGGTCTCCAGGGTCTACTGTCTTGGTGAGACCGCAAACAAAGGATCATGTTTGAGAGTAGTCATGTGTAAAACCTCGGGCTCTGGAATCAACGGGCATGAGTTCAAAATATGACATCGTTATTTTCTAGATGTGTAACTCTGGAAAGGTTTTTGAATTAGCGAGTCTCAGTTTTCTCACCTCAAAATAGAGATGATAACTGCAACACCTTCCCCACGGGCTTCTTGTAAGGATTAGAGAACAGAATATGAATCAAAGAATTAACACAGTGTTTGGCAAACAATGCTGTGCTGCTGGCGATTGAGATTTAGTCTGCAAAAGACGCGAGGCTGCCATGTCCTTTGTAAGATAGTCACATTCACTGAAGTTACCAGGCAGAACATGGAAAGAGGGAAGAACTTTTGGTTTTAGTTTCTAAAAGTGCTACAAGATCCATGGGGGAAGACGGCTGGACTTGGAGAATGGGGTTCAACTACCTGCAGCCAGATGTGGCGGTTCACATCTGAAACCTCAACACTAGGGAGGTTGAAGTGAGAGAATCATCAGATGTTCGAGGTCAGTCTGGGATGCAATGAGTTATAGACCAAAATGGGGTACCCCATGTTGATGCTTCATTCAGCTTTCTTATCTGTGAGATAGGGCTCACATTAGCTTTAAAGCAGAATCTGAGCATCAAAGGAAAGATATTGCTTGCTAACCCTTGCTTGAATGAATGAATGCTCGGTACCGACAATTTCCTTGGATTTCAGCCTCACTATGAAGACATAAAGATAAGCGCAAAGACTCTTGTGTGTCCCATGCTCATATTTTAAATCAGAAGTCAAGTTCAGGAGCCAGCACCCTACCAGAGAGACTTACTGAGAATATTTCCATCCCTTTTCGTTTTTGAAGAAAGATTTTTTTTTAATTTCTTCTTTTTTGAAGTTCAGGGGCCAAAGCCCCAAGAAGAATACTCACTTGCTGTCCCTCAACTAAGTTGGTGACCCTTGAAATCGATTACACTGTGCAGCGGCAGAGATTCCATGTCCAGGACATGGTACATGGGGGCGAGGTGAGACAGCCAGATACCAAGCATAACAAGCTACAAGAGTAGCCGTGCTGGAGCTACTTCATTGTCAACCCTCAAGTATGAAGTAAGGAGAGATACTAGAAGTCAGAGACTAGGACAGGATGCCCTGGGGCAGCTGATGGGAAGAGAAATGGTCAGATGCAAACCAGTAATTTCAAGTCGGGATGCTCGTTGGAGATGGCCACAACAGAGCCCTTTGAAGAACTCAGAAAGGCTTCCCATGAAAAAGCCACAATTTTAGAGTGCTTTACGCCTGTCAGAATGAGCCAGTGGCCAGTTAGTGTTAGAGACATACCGCCAACCAGCTTAGATGAGCAGCATCATCCCCTAACACTTCAAATGGAGCAACATGGCTTTCAAAGCAGGCAGAATGCATTTGGACTGCTGGCTGTGAATGCCTCTTTGTTCTATATCAGACTGTGCTGTGTATGACCAGATCGGCCTCATTCTTGGGATAAAATTCCCTAAGCCCTCAAGAGAGTCTTCATAGTCCTTACTTGGATGCCTGTTTTGCAGTTTTTGCTAATATTCTGTTGTCATTGCTGCTGCTGTTGTCTAAAGGTAAGAATTCATTGCTTAACAATCTGATTCTGACTCAGAAGTAATTCTTAGCCCCTTTTGAATCCTGTGGTTTCATCACTAGATCTAAAGATTCAAAGTAAGAGATGTTCCCCCTTCTTAAAATAACCAAACTGTGGTGCTCTAGACCCGTGGGCTGGAAGTATCAAGATGTTCTCAGTGCCCTTCCCACACTACGTGAACCTCCTGATTCCCAGCTGAACCTCTGTGCCTTCTGGAATCACAGAAAACCACACCAGTCCCAGTGCCAGGCTGTAAGTACTGACGGATTAGGCTGCAGTTTCCTGCCATGATAGCTGCTGAAAGATACACACTTAATGGCTATTTTCCTTATATTCTCCTCTACTTACCTGCTATTTTATGAATGACCCTGATGATCCACTTGCATTTGAGTTTTTATCTCGGGTCTGCTTCCAGTCCAAACCAAGAGAGTAAGATTCAGTCTTGTGTTGTTAGGTGTCCAATGTGGATATGCCTAAAAAGAAAAAAGATTCACAAGCATGGGTATTAATAACATAACTGGGGCTGGAGAGATGGCTCAGAGGTTAAAGCCTTTACCTCACAAGCAAAAGAACCAGAGTTCTGATCCCCAGATCCCATGTTAAAAACAAACAAACAAACACAAACATGGAGCAGATACAGCTGCAACCTGCAATTCTGGTCCTGGAAAACAGAAACTGGGAAACCTTAGAGCAAAGGAATAAGAAGAAAGAGTAATCTAGGACAATTCCCAATATCATTCTGCAGCCTCCACAGGCACCCACATTCAAGTGCCTCTTGTACACATACACACACACACACACACACACACACACGCATGCACGCACGCACGCACGCACGCACGCACGCACACACACACAGACATACACTCGCACCTTTGCCACAAAGGGAAAAAAAATAAATAAATGTAACTGGCCTGCAATGACTTTGTTCAGAGGAGTTTTAAAGAACAAGCTAGTTTCTTGCAATCCCGCTTGGCTTTGGGCTCTTTAGCCTCCTAAGCCCACAGCCATTGTGCTATTGCTGATACGCATCCATCATTCACCTTAACACCTCATGTTGTCTTGTAGCGGATTTGCTTATGATGTTGGAAGGCATCTTGGGAGATAAAACCTCAGAAGTATCTGGTTTCTATTAAAACAAGTTCATAGGATTAGAAATATCTTAATGTACAATTATGCAGCACACAGCACCAGATGTGGCTGCCCACGTCTCCTTTTTTATTTCTCCTTTTCTCTTGCTCAGCTTAATGTTTCCATGGGGCAGAAAACTCCTGAATCTTAAAGGATGACACATCAGATGCTCCGAAATGCACTGATGATGCTACCACCCATACCCACATCTTTATGGAGCTCACATCACAACACTGAATCCAGTTCTACAAAGCCTCATTGTCTTCAAAGAGCATGGGAGAATTTATAAGGGACCCTGCAGGTGGATCAAGATGTCTGTAAGAGCTGATAATGGTGCTTGTTCATTCAAGCCAGCAGGCCATCTTTACACTGGGAATCTACCCAACAGTTATTGGCAGATAGCTTGACAGAATGACAGGGGACAGGAAGCTGCAGGGTTAGAGTTGCGACTGTGTTCTGGCAGCTGCTGGGTAAAAGTAGTGCCTCTTCATCTGCATCTATGAAAGCAGAGATGAGATCTGTGGATGCTCTGTAATATCACAGTCAATGTGGAAAGAGAAGTACAAAGCTACCCAAGGTTATGTGCCAGTCTCCTTATCTTAATTTTAGAAGTAAACGTGAAAGCTCTTCATACTGAATACACACATTAGAAGAAAATGGCATTAATGTAGCTTTTGTTACAGGAAAACCAGGATGGTGACTGATAAACACATTTAGATATTATTCACCCATCCCTAGATTTCTTTCTAAGCACATATTTCTCACGATCACATTTCTGTCTAACTTTACATTCTTAGCACTCAGTAGAGGATGTTATGTAGTAGACGCTAAGTGTAGAACTTGTTGATCTAATGTTGAATGTGAGATTTGTGAATCAAGCACATGGTGCAATGTTCTAGCATACAGACAGTTGTTGAACATCTGGGTCAAGATAACCAACTATCACACAACACAAAGAACACAGTAGGGCCAGGACAGATGTAAAAATGATTCTCACAAATGTTCTTTTGTTGAATAAAGAGGTGTGGGACTGACTTCAGAGATGGAGGAAGAATGGAATTTTAATGTTCATGTGTGGGGGGTGGGAGAGGGTAATCTGCCAGCATGTAACACAATTATTACTACAAACCAGCAAATCGGAGAGAACACGAAGCTTTTCTCCAGCCCGCAGATGGCTCTCACCTCTGCCACAGACTTCAAGTATTTCACCACAAACATCAAGCAGAAAAAGAAAGTCATCAATTCTCCTTTGTTTATTACTATTTTTGCATGTGTGTTTGTGTATGTCTCTGTGTGTGTTTCTGTGTGTATCAGAGGGCACTGTGTTCCTTTATGGAGGGCAAAGGGTGACTTTGGGAATCACCTTGGACTGCTTCTACCTCCTATCTGCTTTGCTTTGGAGTTTTCCAGGTTCCGCCTGCCAGGGCTGGAAGCACAGGCCTTCATCATTTCCACCTGGCATTTTTATGTGGGATCTAGGATCCAAACTCAGGACCTTCTGTTCTGCTTGCAAGGCAAAGGCTTAACCCCTGAGCCCTAACTCTGGCCCAGTACTCCTTCGTTTGTAAGATTGGGGTTTGAAAAGTTCAGCAACCTGCCGCCTGCCCCTTTGGGAAGTGGGATCTGAGGAGTAAGTGAAATCATTGTAATGATTACTTTCACATCTATTTTGCTCTTTTTCCCTGCAGGGGACACACTTGGCAATACCTACCCAAGAGCTATGCCAGGTGCATCAGAGAACGGATCCAAACTTTACCAAGGAACCTGGGAAGAGAAGAGGCTGTGAGAATATCAGTTGCTGAGAGAAAGAGGTGAGTGAGGAGGGGGTCACTGAATGACACTGGAGCTTGTGCCTCCTACTAGCACTAATAGAACAATGTGGCTTTGAAATACCAAGACCTTCCAGGCCTCAGTTTCCTAACCTCAAAAAGAAAGAGGGAAATTCATATCTGAAGCATGAGTCTATGTGTCTCTTTAAGATTCTCCAAGTACATCAGGGCATATAAAAATATGAAGTCTTGGGAATACTATCCAAGAACCATCCAGAGAGGATGTAAGCCAAGTTCATAAGGCGATTTAATCCGTAGACACGAGATCCAGCCAATAGCCAGATGGGCTGTGAATCTTTTGCTATGTTTTCCGACTTTTGTGCCAAGCCCAAAATGCTAAGTCATTGCTTTTGCTCGAAGGATATTTTCTTATTGCATTCTGAGGATTTGAACAAATATTTTCATTTTGAGAAAAGCTTTGAGAACAGTTTCAAATTGAAGGTTAAGCTTTCTGGATGGGAGGAGCCTCCTGTCTGCAATACGGAGCTCAAACGGGTTTGGGCAGCCTCCTTGGGCGTGGAGGAAGATATCTTCCTGGCTTGACCTAGACATCGCCTTCTCTTTCCTCTGGAACTGTCACAGCTCCCAGCAAAACCTGTGGGTACTGTGGTGACTCACAAGGCCGTGTTTCCTGAGACCCAGATACTGACAAAGCAATTATCTTCAACCTCACGACTTGGGACAAGCCAAAGCTGTACATTGGCCAGCTACAGTGGGAAACTGTGAGCCTGCTTCCCCCTTCAGCTTCCTTCAGTACAGATGCCTGCCTGAAATTCCACTTCTGGGACTTTATCCCTTTCCTACAATTAGGCAGGTTTTCTTTTAACATCAGACAAAAGACAACACACAAAAACCCCAGATCTACAGATTGAAACATCTCCAACTGACCACCTCATAACCCAGTAAACAAGACGGAATGGATACAGTTTTTTTTTCTGCTCAGTATTCCACTTAAGCACTTCCAAAGTTCTTTGTCTTCTCCATTCCAGCTATTAGATAGGAAAAATCGAAACTGTTAGAAGTTGGCTAGGATTTGAGCACATTGTGGAATAAAATCATCACACTTAAAATATCACTGTGTAGCTCTGGGGAGAAGGTTCAGTGGTTAAAGTTTTTGCCTTCACCTGACAAGCAAAAGACCTGAGTTTGGATCCTCAGGTCCCATGTAGAAATGCAGGGCAGATATGATGGCGACCTATAATTCAGCTTTAGTAGGTGGAGTCTGGGAAACTACAAAGCAAAGTAATAAAGTGCAAAAACAATCTAAGATAATTCCTGAATCACTCTTGGACCTCCACATACTCAAGCGCCTTCTTGTATACATGCACACATATACATACACACTCTCTCTCTCTCACACACACACACATACCTGTCCACATGCAATAACACACACACACACACACATACACACACACACACACAAACCACATCACTGTGAAAACCATGCTCCAAAAGCAGTTTCATCTATGTTTCAGAGCATACTTAGGTGGTATGTTGTCAGGTATAAAAAAGATAAATTTCACATATTAATATATCATCACCTTTCAGAACTTCCATCAGTGATATTTACTCAAAGATACCCTGTGAATTCCCAGAATTCCTCAGTCCCTGTTCCGGTGTGCTGGGATTAGGATCAGTGTCCCCCAAAGGCCTGTGTGTTTCCCAGATGACACCACTAGGGGTGATGGGACCTTCAGAAAGTTGCATCTAGTGGAGGTTCTCAGATCTTTAAGTAGCATTGGGAGACCCCCCTCCTTTCTTCTCTATGAATTTGCTACCTGGATCCCAAGGTGAACTTCACACATCAAATACAACTTTACAATATGCCACCTGCATGCCAGGCCCCAAACCAGGTAGGTACTTAATCATAGGCAGTAAGTCCCAGCACTGTGAGTCAAAATAGACCCTTTTTGTAAGTTAGTTGCCTGGGGATGCTGAGGAATGCACCATAGCAGAATAGACTCGGCATTGTTATCTGCCAAAAATATTAAAATTGTGTTTGTGTCTCTCCATACACCATGAGCCCCTGTGTCTCACTCTGCTTTATATTTTTTCATTTCTCAGAGACTTTGTTCAATGCCACTTCCCAATGAGACCAACTTTAAATTGTTTTTATTTTTTCCCCTGATAGCATATATGTTTGTTGACTTAACTTGGCCAATTCTTTGTTTACTTATTGACTACAAATATTCTCATTGTCTGCTTGCCTGCTAAATATAGATGCTACAAAGGCCTTTTGTTTTAATTCACTGATGTACTCTTAAGTATCTAAACTGATGCCTGGCATATAAGGCCCTCGTTATCCTTCTCGAATAAATGGACAGGGAAAAAGAAAACATTCCAGGGTTCTTCAGGTAGAATGCTTGGAATTTATTATCCTGCTGTAGTTAAAGCTGAAGGACTAGATTCGGCAAGGTTCAGATGCATATTCATGAAGTAGAGGAATAATGGCTACTGTTGTCTTTAATAATATTATTTGTTCCCATCTAGTAGCCTTGAAGGTGGTACAGGGATTTGACCCAAATAACATGAAGGAAAATAACCTTGAGATCAGTATCTCTGGATGAGTTTTGATGAGTTCTGAGGACTGCTTGTGGGATTAGGGGCTCATGAGGTCAGAGGAGATATGACATGATGCCTTTCAGAGCAGCCAATTGATCTTTGCAAGACCTTCTGCCGCAGAGGTGAAGTAACGGCAAGCAGTTCACATTTGTAAAGCTGCATTCTCCATTAATCCGTTTAGACTGTCCTAGCAGAGAGTTTTTCATGGCCAAACCATGTTAAGAAACCCTATGTTTCACAATCCACAATACCACGATAAAGGATTTGTGATGTCTCCCAAGAATCTATTGAAGTTTGTTTAAACCCAGTGTTTTACTTGACCTCTGAATTCTGTTTTGTTTTCTTTTTTATTCTTTTCTTCCCTCCCCCTGTTTGGTTAGCATCTTATGCAAATAGTCTTTTGCTTATGATTTTTTTTTTAAACCTTGTTTCTTTCCCTTCCACCCACATCTGGCCTAAATCCTCTAAATCCATCCTGACTTCAGGACTAATATCTCTGGAAAGACACCCAACCTCCAAGCTAAGAATGCTAGCATTTAATAATTATTTACTGAAAACTGCTTCAGAAGAGGCTCCAGGCATAAGTTCATGTAAGTTTCTATTGAATATTATGATGTGATATATCTAGAAATACCACAATGGTTGGATGAATGTAAGGGATAGCCAATTAAAATAAAGAACTTCTTGAAGATATTCTAGAATCTTGCAACATGATATCAATGAGCACATAAAATAAGGCAGGACAAATGGATTGAATGAATTCTGAAAAATCCACTTTGCTTAGGAACTAGAGAAGATAGTTTATAACTTCATGCCCAGTGTTCTGACAAGCAAAGAGAATAAATGCTTACTTTCAATAATCAGTAGATCTTCTATCTGAAAGGTAACGATGGCATTTGCTTATTCATCTAATAAATAGCCATTTTCTTATGCTTATGTATTCATGGGTGTAAACACATGTGTGTGTGCACTGTGTACACATGCATGTGTGCAGGCCAATGTTCAGGTCAAGTTTCTTCCTCATTTGCTCCCACCTTTTTTTTTTAAATATATTTGTGCTTCTTATGCTTGTGTGTGTATATGTGTGTGTATGCGTGGAGATCAGAGAACAACTTATTAAAATCTATTCTCTACTTCTAGCATGTAAGAGCTAAGGACAGAACTCAGATCATTGGATTTAGTGGCAGACTCTCTTACCTATTGAGCCATCTTGCCAGTCCTCCAGTTTACTTTATTGAGACAGGATCTCTTACTAAACCTGGAGCTTCCCGATTTGGCTAGACTGGCTGGCCATCCTTCTGTCTCCATCTCAATACTAGGATTGTGAAATCCATCACCAAACTCTCTGACGTCTTATGTGGGCGCTGGAATCCTGATGCTTGGATGTCAAGCACTTTATTGACCGAGCTACCTCTCTAGCCCACAGTATCTATTTTGTTTGTAGGAAAACAAAGAATAATATAACCTTAGATTTGGAGGCCACATTCTAGTTGAGAGGATAGAAAAGGATTCATAACAAATGATGGTTTTATTTCCTAGTCAGTTCTTGAAGATCCATGTGCAATTTCAGAAACCAGATGGTTCTCATATTGTTGAGGTAATCATTCTTTCATAGCAGGATCACACTTTCAAGGGTTTGAGAACAACTGGTCAGGGAGCCTGCTAGCAGGAGTAGTGGCCAGGGCACCTACACTGCAGTAAGCATCACATTGACACAAAAGCCCTTTTGGAGCTGTGCATTTTTACACAGGAAAGAAACTGCTGCTGTAAGATAGCACGTGACTTTGCCAAGGGCTTTGGAGCTGGCAATATGAGGGTCTGGTGTCCTCACCAAGTTTGGTTTTATGATCCGTCATGATAAAGTTTCAAACTATCAGCAACTCTGAAATGCTACTGGGTGCACAGGGTTCAGAAATGCTCATGTGGTTCTGCAATTAAGGCAACTCGCTCCTATTCTCACAGTGAGGCTGGTTGGTGTGGAAATCTTGAGAGCTGTCCCAGGTGCCAGCTCATTAGCACAGGTGGAGAATTGGAAACCAATGAGGAAAGGCAGACGAGAGTGGAAAAAGAAGATATCAAATATTAAGGTCGCCAAAGTGTAACGCACAAGGAAAAGAAAAATAAAAAATGGGTTCTATCTCAAGAATAGCATGCAGGAGGGAGAGTTCAGTGGCACTATAGAGATAGCCAGGAATCACATAAAGACATCACATTTCGAATGATCTGTGAACCTAATCTCTAGAAACTAGAGTCTAGATCCTCAATATTCTCAACCTGGCTTAATCAATGCTGGTACCTTTAAGTTAACATTGAAGTCTTTTTCTGTAGAGTCATTTAATTTGGAACACCATGAGACTAACGAAAATATTTTTTTAAAAATCTGAGAAAATGTCAGTGAGATCTTTTTAAATCCTGTCATTTGATAAGCTGAGATGTATTTTTCCT
This sequence comes from Typhlomys cinereus, assembly GCA_023101885.1. Lineage (NCBI taxonomy): Eukaryota > Metazoa > Chordata > Mammalia > Rodentia > Platacanthomyidae > Typhlomys > Typhlomys cinereus. The sequence goes on along the minus strand of JALPQD010000820.1, from coordinate 221,880 downwards.
TCCATATCATTTACTTCCAGGACATACATATCCTTTCACTGGAAGTGGTTTCTGGTTTTCTCCCCTGTGTGACTGACTACTGTAAACAATATGATTAAAAGCATATATATGAATAGTCTAGTCTCCATTCTAGATTTTGTGGTCCTAAGTCTCTTTTGTGAGTCCCATGAATCTTTTGTGCTTCCATTTGTTAAGGAATAATTTTCTCTCTCTCTCTCCCTCAGTGATAAGACATAGCAATGACAGAATGTGCTGTTTGTTGTCCCATTTAAATGCTGAATTTACAGCATTTAAAATAATAATGCTGTTAACCAGTGAATTAAAAATGCTGTTCTGTACATGAATTAAAATTACATCATACCTTCTAAATATGTATATATATAAATATTATGTCAAAGAAAAAGAAAAATCTCTTTTTCTCTTGAAAGATAATAGTGAAATAAATGGGGAAAGAATCAGGTTCCAACTGTATGCCTCTTTCACTAAACATTAGATCATTGCTTTCAAAATTATTGTCCATTTCTGAATACATTTCAAAGTAGTAGTGATTATCATGCTTAACCCCCACTTATGTTGCATCATAGACAGTTGTAAGTTGGAGTGAGGAAAGAACTTGAGTGCAGATCTCTTTATCATCCTAAACTACTATTGAAATGGTCAAAGGAATCTGAGGGGGTAAAAATATGTGTTAAAGCCAAAGTAAAGAAGGATGCCATTCATATTCGAGATACCTCGAGTGATCCAGAGATACCTCTGAAGTTGAGCTGAAGAAACTATGACTAGCCTGTCCTTGCTGATAAAGATGACTAGCATTAGAGATTCTGGCAAATTTCCACTGAGGACTCCTACAGAGATGAACTAAAAATGAGAAGAAACATCTTAGAGACAGAATGTGCGACTATCACTTTTGAAACTTTATCTGTGCAATGGAAATCAACAAATGTTTTTCTGCAAAGGACCAGCCAGTAAATATTTTATGCTCCGTTGACCATGTGGTCTCTTGCAACTTCCATTTGCTAAGGAATAATTAATTCTCTGTCTCTCTCTTTCTCTCTCCATCTCTCTCTCTCTTTTTGTCTCTTTCTCTCATAGTGATGAAACACAGCAGTGACAGAATGTGCTGTGTTGTCCCATTTAAATACAGTGTTGCTAAACAGTGAATTAAAAAAGCTGTACTGTGCAGCATTTTAGCACAAAGGTATCTTTAATATTTTTATATAGTATGAAAATGAGTGAGCATGGCTCTGTCCCAGTAAAACTTTATTGTAGATGCTGAGATTTGAATTTTATATAATTGTCACATGCTATAAAATGCTATTTGTTTTATTCTTTTCCTAATCATTTAAATATTTTCTTAGTCTGCTGGTTGTACAAAATTGGGTAACAGGCAAGATTTGGGCAGCCCGTAACAGTGTGCTCAACAGCAACATCAGACGGCAGCTCCGCTTTATGTCTTTAGAGCATATGGAACAGCTCAGAAGCACGAAGACAGGGCAAGCAAGGGCATATGAATGGAGCAGTGACAGTTACATGACCTGCCTGTCAAGAGAACTTAGCCAAGTGCAATGCTGGAAGCAGTCCATTGCTTAATCACTCAGCAAACATGCACATATGCATGCACACACAATATGCACACACACACATGTATGCCACAGTTACTTTTGAAAAACTGTCTATTCAGAAAAAACAGACAAGATAACTGTATAAGTGAAGGATGCAAATTAGCAAAATAAATATCTATGCTACACAGAAAGTAAAAAATGCAAATACCCATGCATGTATAGAAGGTATGTAAAAACTGACTAGTGACATTTTTCACTTATCAAGTTGATAAAATTTTAAATAGAATATCAATATCTAGACTAATAAAAATATGGTGCCTCTCATATACTGCTGGTGTATGGTATAATATGGAAGTATATAGTGAAACACCTTTCACCAAGTCTCTCTCAGGAGAAGAATTTACTCTGTTGAAATAAACAATGATATAATGCAAAAATATATGTTCATTGTAATGGATTATTTCAATACTCCTTGTCATGAGAAAACACTAGAATGAATCAAAACTTCCACAGTGGAAGATTTGGTTAAGTGTGGCACATCCTTATGTAGAATGCTATGTGGTTAATAAAACCACTTATATATTTTTGTCTTGACATGAAAAACTGCTCATAATTCATTTTAAATGAAAAAGCAGATTATAAAGCAATATGTCTAGTATGACCTCAAGCATTTGAAAATTTCATAATGTGAAGTATGCCATGTGTGGTATGCGATGAGTTGTATGTATGTTACAGAGCTATGAAATACAAACTCAATGGGAGCACTAATAATTTAGGAGTGGTGTTCTCCATGTGTGGACCAATGTTGGTTATAGATCCCTATAGATTATTGCTTTGCATTTTTAAGAAATTGAATCGTTTGCCTTGAATAATTCTGACTTGCAGTTTTTATTTTTCAAGGTTAGTCAGTGTTGATACATTTGACTTTCATACAGTACTGAATTCCACTGTAGAAATATTCCATACACACTATGAACAGCATTGGACAGGTCTATCTAAAGTATGGTACTGGTGGAGAAACTACTTTGAAGTATTTCTTTGGAACAACATTTATGAATGTAAGTACTAAACCTGCTTAATTTTATTAGTTGATGCACAAATTCATACTCCTGCCATGAGTTTCATGGGTTCTTGGCTCTGAAAATATTCAGCTGGGCTGAGTGTCACTTCTTTTCTTTCTGTTGTATGTCCACAACAATGACCATTAATCCTAGATCTTTATATTACAGCCTCTGTGAATCTTAAAACTTTTTTCTTCCTTTAGTCTAAGGGTTACATTTTGGGTAATTCACTTGGGTTCTTTTCTTCTATCCCACTATTCCTTGTTGGCATACAATGCCATTTTTATCCATGCATTGGTTTAACTTCATCAAGTATATTCTATATTTTCTATAGGCTATTTTGAAATTTTGAAAATATGCTTGCTAAATTTTCTGTCTACATTTTCTTTTTACAATTATTATTATGATTACTATTATTGTATGTGTCTGATATGTGGTGGGATATATGTGGATCATAGCATAGATGTTGAGGACAGAGGACAACTTTGGAGATCCTTTGACCTTTATGTGGGTTCCAGGAATTAAACTAAGGTCTTCAGGCTTGTTAAGCAAATGCCTTTATCTGTTAAACCCTTCCATCCACATTTTCTTACCATTTGCCCAGATTTATGCTTCTTTCCATATTTTCAGACATTTAAACATTGTGTTTCATAGAACTGCAGTCCTATAGTTGTGGTTCTTCTACTTTCCATTCCTTTATCAGCAATAGGATTTCATCTCCATATTGTTTTTGTCATCTTCCACTTTGAGTGCATTTTCTTTGGGACTTCATCTGTGGGTGTGCTTAATAACACAGATGGAGCCTTCAGAAAGATTTGCATACATTAGTATAGTTTATTATAATTCAGAACCACTTTAAATTGAATAGTCTTTATGAGATATTATATATAAAGTAGCAAAAATATGGACTCAACTTGTGATTGGAGATCTACTTGGAATATCAAATTTCCCCCTTCCTTAGGTTATGGATCAAGTCATTACAGGCTTGTTTCCTTTCATTTCTCTACCAGGAAGTTTATTTATTCTTTATTTCTCATTTATTTCTCTTTATTTTTCATTGAGGGTCTGGCTTTTAGACATAGATTTTTCTATTGACTTTCTAAGTTTGTCTGCACTCTATACTAGTCTGCTTGGGTTGACATTACCAAATACCATTGCTACATGACTTTTCCTGGAAAGATGTACCTTTTTATCCCAGATAGAGGGACAAAGGCAAACTAGAAAACAAACACATGGGAAAACCAAGAACAATTACATTCATGACCAGCTTGGTGAGCCAATGGATTCATTCATTGAGATATAGGCACGTAGACAACCAAGTAGCTGCATCACTGAAAAACTCACACCCACCATGGACGATGACTCAGAAAAGCTGTGTCACCAGAGTTATGAGCACATCTTTCTGAAGCTCCATCAGTGAAAAGTCTTCTCTCCTCCAACAATTGTCTGCAGCTTCTAATGACTTAGAGGAGAGGCCGCCTGAGACTTAAAACATTTTTAAGTTTCCTGAGTTGCCTGTGAGTGTCATGAGCCTTCACCTCCCCTCTCTCAGTGAGGGAATGTTCCAGCCCAAAGAAAGCATCTACCGGACCTCCATAAACGAGTAGTATAGAAATAGAATTTTGTCTGTTCATAGATTTGAAGGCTGAAGGCTGACAGCTGAAATGTGGGTTACAATATTGTCAATTTCTGGATTTACTTGTGGTTTCCATATACCTGTTTTCTTACTGCATTACACGAGGAAGCGAGGGAGAGAGATTCCTTTACTTATAATTTTAGATCATGGATCTACACTTAAGATATTATTTAGTCTTAGCTACCACTTAAAATCTTTGTCTCTAGTGTAATCTTACAGGCGGCATATGAATATGAATTTGGAGGAGAAGCTGTATTTCATCAACTTTGATCTTTGCATCATGAATAATTCATGATGATTAATTTGCTGTTATTCAGTGCAAAGAACACCCCATGGTTTCCTCCTTCCTTCATATTCCACCTCTTCAGCTTTCTTACTATGTATTACCTACACAGACTCACTTTTGGTGAAATTTCTCATCATATCTTTTGTTTCATCTTTGTTTTCTGTAATTTGTGGGATAATGACAATAATTCATGTCATTTCCTGACAAATACCCACATCTTAACCACACCTATTTTTATTAATTTTTATTATTTTTATTTTTTATTAATTTTTCTATCTTCTTTCTCCCTTGGTTTTCAGGTATCCAAGGCCAACCTGACAGCATAACTGGCAGGCACTGTGCATGTAAACTAGAATAAGAAAATTTGCCAAACATTTTGATTTGCATATTTTCATTTCCTCGGTAGTTTTCTGGTACTTAGTCAAGCAATATTTTTACATTTATCTAGCTTTTATAATTGATTTCAATGGAAATATTTGATTATTTAAGTGATTTGACACAGATGTAGAAGTATTACGATACATTTATTAAATCATCATTGAGAGTTGTTTTCATTTGAACAGTTGTCATGAAAAACCACACTAACCTTCTATCAGAAACGAATTATAATTTAGATTATAGTTTTCCTGAAGATAATTGCTTTTGTGGATTATGATGTGGTGAAGAAAAATATAAGCTGTCAATAGACATACTCAGCTAAATAGAAATAAGAAATGATGCTCAGTGACAAATTGGCTATGAAAAATCATGAAAATAATTTTCACTTATCAAAGTCACAAAACAATAGTTGGGTACAATTTTAACCAAACAGGTAAAAGAAGTCTACAATGAAGACTACACAACTAAATGAAACAAATTGGTGAGGAGACAAATAAAAAGAAAGATATTCCATATTTCTTTATTGGAAAAATTAATATTGTTAGCATATAAAAACTACCCAAACCAATTTGAAAACTCTACAAAATATTAGTGGCATTCCTCACAGAAATAGAAAAACATTCATAAAGTTCTCTGGCAAAGTTTTTTGTTTTTCTGTTTTTTTCATTAGTGAAAGCAAAAAGAAAAAATCAAGTAAATCACATTAAAATGCAAAATTTCTTCACAGTAAGAAAACAACAAATTAAGAAATAATCTACAAAAATGGGAAAAGTATTTAAAAGCTATACATTGAACAAGAAATCAATATTCAGAATGATAGAGAATATAGAGAGTGGAAAACAATCTCATCAAAATGGACAAATGATCAGTGTTACAGTGAGCCTGCATGGTTGCTGACAAATCACCATCAAATGGCTTAAGGGAACAAGGGGTTTATTTTCTCACAATAGTCCGGTTACAGTCTGTAGTCCAGCTTGATGGGAGAGAATGCACCAACACCAAGGCTGAGACATCTTTAGGTAATGGCTGAGAGAGGGATGATCTTTACTTCCCAGACCAACATGTCTGGCCAAATATACACAAAGATGCCAACTCTCTCAATCAGCTCTCTGTATTTTATTCCAGGGCCTAATCCCACCCACTATAGGCTGGGCCTTCCCCATCAGCTAGACAATCTCTTGAAGGTTTGCTCTGGCTTTAACTCAATCATTAATTCCCTAAAAATGTGCCCAGAGATCAAACCCTCAACTGTCAAGTTGACACCTGTGCCTAACTCTGATACTCCACCCCTTGTCAACTTGACACAAAGGCATAGCATTTTTAAACTGTAACCTTCAATCCTTGTCCCATAGATGTTAAATTTATCTTAAAATATAAATACATTTCTTAGACAAATTTAAAATGTTCTCTCATTGAAACTTCACTTCCAACATTTTAGAAGTTCAAAGTTTCTTAACTTTAAAATCAGAATAAGTTAAGTACTTTAAAACAGATAAAACATTAAAACAGAAGGATCTTGAGCAATAAGAAAGCATTAAAAAGAGCAAAATCCAGCAAATCAAATACCACATCCTTTACTTCACTGTCCATCTTCTGTTGTTTATCACGTAGTCAAGGTGGCTCAAAGATTCTAGGCATGCCCAATCCCTGTTTGCAGTTCAAAGTTGTAGAAGCAGAATTCCTCTGAACCAGGCTGAATCTCCACTCACAGCCATCATCAGCATACATCCTACAGTTCTGGCATCTCAAACACCACTGTGGGTTCACCTCTGAAGCTATAAGCTTCACCTTTCCTTGCAGGAACTCTATGCCTGCCACTTAGTGCCAAACTTTTGTTGCTCTCCATGAACCCTGTAATCATACACCAAAACCAGTACCATGTGGGGGACGCTGCCAGATTCCAAAGTGAGGTTGAAACGTAGCTTGGTCCACTCAAGCCACAGCTGTACCAAGTGGTTGTGTGCTGATGCTGGAAAAGCCTCTTTCTAGGCAGCCAAACTTCCAAAGGGCAAGAAATGACTTTAACTTGAGCTTTTGGCCCCTGAAGGAATCTGGGTTTTCAAACCATGAAATTGCCATATGGTGGTATTCTTGTTTTCCACCGTCCCAATGCAAGTCACTAGGTTTTCCTTCATTGATGTTCGTTTCTCCAACAATGGCAGCTGTTCTGCTGCCTGCCCTTTCCACATCCAGAGCTTCACGGCCACCAACACAGCTCTCCTCTATTAAGCAAACCAGTCTATCATCTTTAAATTCAACTCCATCAAAGTCCTTCTTCCTGTCATCACAAATTGGGCCCAAACAATCATGACTCTTCTCAGAATCACTATTCTCCAAATGGCCTATTAAATTCTGTTCAAACATTTTTGTATCCACAAAAGTCTTCAAACATTTCCAAATTTCTCCAACAAAAATGTTCAAAATCCACAAAAGCCATATAACTAGATTTATCAGCAACACCCCACTTCCTGTGTACCAAATTTTAAAGCACTCAGCCTGCATGGTTGCTGACACATCACCATCAAATGGCTTGAGGGAACAATGGGTTTATTTTCTTACAATAGTCCAGTTACAGTCTGTAGTCCAGCTTGACGGGAGAACATGCACCAACACCAAGGCCAAGGGAACTGGCCATGCCATCTCTATGTAATGGCTGAGAAAGGGACACTCCTTACTTGCCAGACCAGCATGTCTAGCCAAGTGTATAAAAGGATGCCAACTTTCTCAATCAGCTCTCTGTATTTTATTCCAGGGCTTAATCCCACCCACTATAAGCTGGGCTTGCCCCATCAGCCAGACAATCTCCTGCAGGTTTGCTTTGGGTTTAACTCAACCATTAATTCTCTACAAATGTGCCCAGAACTCAAACCCTCAACAGTCAAGTTGACACCTGTGTCTAACTATGACAATCAGAACAGACATCTCTCAAAAGATGGTACACAAATGGCCAAGAAGCTAAGGAGAAAATATTCATTGGGAAAGTACAATAGAGCCTTAAGACTTTCTTTGCTCTAGTAAGAATGAGCATTTTTAGAAAAACAGAAAAAATAATAGATGTTATCAAGGATTCAGTAAAAGACCAAGTCTCATGTGCTGCCGGTGAAACTGTAAAAGTGTGTTCACTTTGGAAAAGAACATGAAGGTACCTTGAATATGCTAAAAACACACCTTCATACAATCAAGCAATTCTGTGATATCGGCTACAGTGTCCACGGAAATAAGAAATGAACTTGTGTCTGTTGGTGAAAGGATAGATAAAGAGTTGTACAGAGAGTTGTAATTCCACCATAAAAATGTCATGAATGACTGAGAAGATTGCTCAGCAGGTAAAGTGCTTGTTATTAAACCATGAAGATTAGCATTTGGATCTCCAGCACCTATATAAATAGCTATATGGTGAATTTTATTTATTGATTTAAATATGTTGAACCAACCTTGTATTTCTGGAATAAACCCATCCTGGTCATAGTGGGTAATGTTTTTGATATTTTTTAATCCAGTTTGCTAGAACTCTGTTGAGCATTTTTGCATCTGTGTTCATCGATGAGATTGGCCTGTAGTTCTCTTTTTTTGTTGTTGTTGTGTCTTTATTTGATTTTGGGATCAGTGTAATGCTGGCTCTTTAGAAAGAGTTTGAAAGTGTTCCTTCCCTTTCTATTTGCTAGAAAAATTTACGGAATATTGGTGTTATTTGTTCTTTAAATATCTGATAGAATTCTGTGCTGAATCTCTGGTACTAGCCTTGTCTTGGCAGGGTGATTCATAATTATTGCTTCAATTTGGCCACTTGTTATGGGACTATTTAAATAATTCCTCATGGTTTAACTTTGGTTTGTGGTATGTATTTAGAAATTTGTCCATTTCTTTATGATTGTCAAATTTGATGGTGTATAAATTTTTTGAAGTATGTATGACCTTATGATTCTCTGAATCCTTGATATCTGTTGTGACAGCTCCATTTGAAACATTAATTTTACTAATTTTGGTTTTTCTCTTTTGGTTTTGACTAATAGTTCACCAATCTTGTGAAATTTTTCAAGGAAATGACTTTTTGATTGATTCTTTGTATTGTTTATCATTTCCATTTAGCTTATGGTTTGGTTTAGTTCCAATGTGTCTCTGTTCAGTTTTTGGCCTGTTGACATCTCTGTTGATGAGAGTGGGGTGTTGAAATCTTCTACTATTATCATGTTTGAGTTGACTTTTTGTTTTATGTGTTGTTTGCTTAACAAATGTGGATGAGCCTGTGTTTGGAGCATATATGTTTACAATTGTGAACTCTTCTTGCTATATTGTTTCTTTGACAAATATGTAGTGTTCTTCTGTATTTCTTATTATTTGTTTTGATTTGAAGTCTGTTTTTTCAAATATTAGGATGGTTATTACTGCTTGTTTCCTAGTTGTGTTTGCTTGTAGTATCTTTGATCACTTTGACCCTGAGAAAGTGCCAATCTTTCAAAGTGAGGTATGCTTCTTGGAGGCAGTATATTGATGGGTTATGACTTTTAATCCATGCTGTTAGCTTGTGTCTATTGATTAGAGTTGATTTCGTTGATGTTTAAGGTTATAATTGAGAATTTTTATTGTTTCCTGTCATTTTTTATTTTATTGTTTTTTCATGTTGGTAGTTTTCTGCCTTTGCATTATTTTGTGTGCCTTGTTTTTTCTCTTTTGCAGCTCTCAGATGTTTTCTTTGTTCCGTATCTTCAGTGTTGTTACCATTATTTGCCTTGTTGTACTCCTATTTTGATTATATCTGGGTGGCGTGTGACATGTTTCTTGCACTTGAATGGAGCTCTCTTTCCTTAGGTGTGAGAAATTCTCATTCAGATATCCAGGTCTGATATTCTAACTTCTGCCCGATCCATTCTGTGTGTTATATTCTCTATTGGGTTTTGAATTTCAGTTAGCTTTGAATTCCTACTGAATTGCAGTTTGGTGTTTGTTCACCTTGTTCTAAGCTTGTTCTTGTTTCCTATATTTCTTTCTTCATCCTGATTTTTTTATTATTTTTATATCTATGTAAGGTCATATGCGTATTCATTTTCTCTCTGAATTCTTCAAGTCCCTTTTGTCATTTGTCACATTCCTTTTTCAGTTCTTCTCAAAACTTAGTGATCTTTTCCTAGCATGTCTTTGGAAAACATTATCGTGAGTGCTGCTTTCCTGACTGGTGTCTGGAAGTTTATTTTGTTTGCTTCATGCTAACTAGTTCTCTTCATCTTATCCACCTGCCCAGGGAATGATCCCGCCCACAATGTTCAAATCACCCACTTAAACTAAGGCAGCAAGACAATCTCTTACAGATATGCTCAGAGGCCTGCCTGAACTAAATAATTCCTCTTACTTATGCCCAGAGTCCTACCTCTCAAGTGTCATGTTGGCAGCTGAGACTGGCTGGCACAATGGCTAATATCCACAATGTCTGCAATGACTGCAGTGCCCTTGTATTAGAAATGAACATAGAAGAAAAATGTGTTAGAAATTGATATGAAAAATGTTCAGTTTTATTAGTCATCAGCAATGTGCCAATTAGAACTAGTTAGCATTTGGAGCTGACAAACTAGAAAGCAGCATCTGTCCTTGGTCCCTACCTCTCCTTGACAGAGTGTAATATAGCTGGTTTTCTTCTCTTCTGCTGCGGTATGAACTCCTGTCATGATGGACTATAATCTGAAGTCCCAACCCTATAAAGTCATCTTTGTCTTCCTACACTGTTTAGGTCAGGTATTTATTATAGCCATGAAGTTATGAATCTAAGACAGCTGTGGAGTGTTTTATGATCTTCTGGTTGCTATGGTTTCCAGAAGCTCACACATTACACATAAAGTCATCTTGTTGGTCTTTTGTGGTGTGTGTGTGTGTGTGTGTGTGTGTGTGTGTGTGTGTGTGTGTAGAGGGCACTTGTGTGTACATGCCCATGAAGACCCAAGAGTGACTTCAGGAATATCCTGGATTGTTCTCTTTATTGCTTTGCTCTACAGTTACCAGGTTCTGCCTATCAGGGCAAAAAGTGTAGGCCACCATCATTCCACTGGCATTTTAACATGGAATCTGGGGGTGTAAACTCAGATCCTTTTGCTTGTGAAACAAAAGATTTTAAATCCTAAGCCATCTCTCCAGCCCAGCTTGCTAAACTTGTTCACACTCTTTTATTAACTTTTGTTACTTTTATCAATGAAAAGCTGATACGCTTGTAACATGTCTTACTGAATTAGTGACTTTCATCACCAGTTGTTGACAGTTGTTATGAAGAAATGGAGAGATAAATGCTTCTAAGTACCTTGCTTTTCTTCCTCATGTGCTTTATGTGGAAACATTATTTGCCTACCTTAAAGGAATCAAAGTGATTGAATAAGCTCTCTTCCTGCTACTGAGTACTACGAATAAAGGAGGACCCAGGATTCTTTGGTGAAGTTTCCCAGAGAAAGGAAAAATTGTGCATTAAATTTTCAGAGTGCAGATTTTATCCTAGCACACAGAAAAGCAAACAGTATACATGAACAAACTTTCTGGCAGGTATGCAGCCTTTGCAACCAAAATGAGTTTGTTGGGATCACCTGTAAGTGTGTCATTACTAGAAATCTTCAAGAAAAGCTCTAAAATAAGCATAAAGCACATTCATAAATCTCCTCTAGATGTTGCCCACTGGGATAATAACATTGTAACAATATCCCCACATATCTGTATCATCGTCCTGTTGCCAACCACTGTAATAGCTCTGCCAATCCTGCTACCCATTTCCAACTTTCGTTGACCAGTTCCATGTATGGCTCAGCCTGAGTGTGGTCTAGCTCTCTTCTGCATCAGTATAGACAGCTAAAATATACAGGGGCAAGGTGGATGTTAGTCCAGAAAGCAGATAGTGTGTCCTAATATGGAGAACTGTGACTGTGGGATGCATGACTCTGGATTCTAATTCCAGGGCACAGATGACCACAATGAATTATTCTCTTCTTCTTTCAACAAAAATACTTCCTGAATTCTTTCATCTGGCCAAGACTCCAGGGGACAATGTATCACAAATAATTCAAATAGTTCCACGCGTGCTGAATTTTGTTTCCATAAACTGTTCACACAGGTCCAATAGCAACTGAGCTTTCCTGGATGAGTAAAGACAGAGGCATCTTCATATTTTCAAAAGGGATAAGGAGAACACCTGAGTAATTCCTGGCCTCTTAGCTGTCTTGAGATGACATGGCAAACAGTTATGGAACAGAATGACAAGAATTCAACCATTCCCTCCATCCTGCATGGATGATTTTAGAGAGGATAATAAGCAGCAATAATAGTGAAACTTGAAGGAACAGCATGCATGAGATGCCAGCAAATAGTCTTTATCTCTTGCTTTTGTTCAGTGAGAGCTGGCTGATTTCTACCTAAACCATTGTCTGCAGACAAACTTAAGCAATTGTTTCTTCCTTCCACTTGAGCTACTCATCTGCAGCAGCCCAACTCTCACTCTGTCTTCTAGATTTTTTTCCAAATCACATGTCTGATCATGCCATCCATGCCTTTGGCCCATTGTCTATAGAGTCATCTCCACTCAACACTCTATCCTATTACAGGTGCTAGACCTAGGTCACATGGCTGGCTGGACATTACCTCCCATACATCCTGCCCATGCCTCTTCCATACTATCATCCATTGTCTTCACCAGTGTGACATGTCCAATCACCAAGCTCTTCATTTCAGGTCCCTAAATTATTGGCAAGCCTGTGACAAGGTTGATTGGAGTTCAGGCCAACAGATAGTTAGGGGACACATAGCCTGTACAAGGCAGTACAATGGGCCTAAGGGATATAAAGATATAAAGATTTCTCTGATAACTTCCTGCTAGTTCTCTGTGATTTTATTCTTGGTGGTCTCCCAAATCTGTGTATCTCTAATGAAGAAGATAACATACATCCTTTTAAAATAGAAAGAAGGTGCTCACTTTGGTAACACATATACTAAAATTAGAACAATACAGAGAAGATTAGCATGGCCCCGAGCAAGGATGATATGCAAATAAGTGAAACACTCCATAAAAAAAAAAAATAAAATAAAATAGGAAGAAGAACAAATGCCTGCCTGGCTTCCATTGCATGTAGGTCAAATTCCACATCCTTTCTGTGGCTCACAAGGCTTTCTATGAATTACCTACTCCCCTACAACCCCTCTCATTTTTTCATCTTAATCTCCCATCCATCAACTCTTGGTTCATTCCAGCCACTCCAACGGACCTCCCTGTTCTTCCCCCAGATACGCCATGCTTGCTTCATCAGAGTGCCCACTGCTCTGGATTCCTGAAATGCCTTTCATTCTCTGCCTGCCTGGCTAGGCTCCCACCTCCTGCCAGTCTGCTCCAGAGGCGCTCTTCCTAATGAGCTTCACCTTGACCTGCGTTCTGATGCTGCTCCCTCATTGCCATCTCTCTTGATCTTTAGCATTTTCTTATCATATAATGTAGTGTAATTACCCACTATGATTACTGTATATGTTCTGGTTCTCCCTGTTAAAATGCAAGCTTTACAAAAAGTCGATCTATTTTCTTCAAGGATGTATTCTAATTGGCTTGGCAATGCCTCCAACATAGTAGATGGTTGGCAAATATGCTGATTGAGCTCAGGTGTGCACGACAGCTCTAGAATGTCACCTCCTTCCTTGTCCTGAACTGTCCTCAGTGAATCTCTCTCCTTAAAAGTAGTACTTGTGACATAGTAGGTGCTTAGCATATAGATGTGTGGACTGTTTTTTAGTGGGGCCATGCTTGAGGGAGAAAAAGCATGCCAGCTAATAATAGTCAGTGGAGTTTATTGAAAGCCCCTCACTGTTTATTTTAACACAAGCTTTCTTGGAATCATAACAATAAAAGAGGATGTCACCAAGGCCTTCGTGGTTTCAGTGGCTCTGACCTTTAGCACCATTCTCAGGATGGGAGGAAAGTATGCACACATGCCTTAATTAATCCAGTCCCTGGTGGAAGGCATGTGCTGACAACAAAAAAGTTTCAGATAATTTATAGGCCTGCTTCCCCCAAACAGCCTTGCAATTGGCCCACACTATGCCAGGGACTTTAGTTTGGGCAAAACTAGGGCTTCTGTCTGTTGACTTCCAGTGCCTTTCGCTAACACCAGATCTGAATGAACCCAGAAATTTCCCATGAGAACCTGCCATTAAGTCTGTATTCTGCCAAGACTTCGGGCAAGCAGAGACTGTAGTTTGCAAATACAGAAAGAAACTGTAACCGTATTCCAATCTTGCAGACTCATGGGTTAATTTTCCAGTCTGGAACAGCCTGTGTGATCTGAGTTTTGATCAAATATAGTCTAACGGGTGGGCTATTTGGGATTCAGTCTTTGCCAGGGGGTGCGAAATCATGACCCGTCATCATGAACCTACATACAAATGATGCCAGGCAGTGGCTGATTAATGAGAACTAGATAATACCTGTGGTTCAGAGCAGCCTCTTTGAAACCAACTTGCAAACTACACCCACTGCTGTGATTGGAGGTGGGGATCTTGGAGATTGCTTGGCTCAGCAACCCTACTGCTCTGGAATGACTCTGAATCGTGTTCTGACTGACAAGCCTCACAGACAGACAGGGATTTGAGATCTGAGTAAAGGACTCTGCCAGAACCACATGTGGATTATACTTGGCAGCCTTTATACACCAGTGGCCCATCTGCAGGCTGTGCTGCTGAGGGACGGCCAGCATTAAAAGCTGTGCTTAAACATATTTAGGAATGTAGGTTGAAGAGACGGCTCAGTGGTTAAAGCCTTTGCCTCAAAAACAAAAGGACCTGAGTTCGGATCCCCAGATCCCATGTAAAAATCTCCAGCAGATTTGGAAGAAAACTGCAATTCTTGCCTGGATGGCAAAGCTTGGTCCCAGAGCAAAACTCTAATGAAGAGGAACAAAATTCAGGATGATTCCTGATGTCACTCTTAGACCTCCACACACATTCCTACATGTATACACATACACACACACACAAAATTATTAAGAATGAATAAATAAATTTGAATTTTCCTTTAGGATGAAAATAACTGTTCAAGTCACTATTTAAAATTGATATGATTCTTTTCAGGGTAATGCAATAAAATCTTCCCTTTTCTTGGTTTGTAGGAAGCAGAGAGATACCCTTCACTATGATAACTTGCCACTAGCCTATGCAGTTAATAAATCTGCTTACCTTTTCTTTTATTATTAATATTCTATTTTTTCTATGATAATAGAGTCTTACTAGAACAAACAGCTATGTGGGTCATGGTTTGTCTTAATGGTAGGAATGCATTGAGAACATGATGATGGTTTAAAGTAGGAAATATTAACTGGCATGGCTATAGCTGTTACTGTTGTTATTAAATTTTTATTAATAGTCTATTCCTGTTTTTATACCTTGCTGTCTTTTTCAGAATCATACTTTTTTTTTTTTAGTTTCAAACCCACATTTATGTAGACAGTGTACAAGCAATATAAGCAAACAGATTAGATAAACTACTTTTCTTTGGTTTCCCACTAGGAAAACTATAACAAGCCAGAACAGGTTCTCAGAACTGAATGTACCTTGAGTATATATTGAATATGTAAAATGTAAAAGGCCTTTTCAATTCCTGTATTTCCTTTACATTCCACATGCAAGGCACTGTGCTGAGTACCAAATAAAGAGAGTGTTAACACAGACATTCTGTCAAAGGATGAATCTGTTTACATAAGGTATCTGCAGTTACCAACCCCATACAAACACAATGCAGATTAATGCTTTCCAGGGTAGTGGGAAAGAGGGATCAACCGATTAGTGAGAACAAAGTTTCCCTTTGGGATGATGGGAAGCTAGAGAGGTGCGGTGAGGATCACAGGAAGAGGGCCCGCACGGGGCTGCCCGGGTAAAAGTATGGTGCATGCAAACACCCTATGAAGCACTGGAAAGATCGAAAGGTCTAGAAGAGGGGCTGGTAAAGTGGACGGATCATGGGAACATGGTGGACACTGCCACAAACAAGACAGGCAAAAATGGAGACTGGGAAGGAGGCTTAGAAGATTCGTGATGCCAAGCCTGATGGCAGGCGGAGCAGTGATGGCAGAGGAAAGACAGGAAGTACTCCAGAGGCACTTTTTGGATCTGAAGAAAGTTCCAAAGGCTTTGGGGGTTGGGTATAAATGAAGGTACCACCTTTTGTATTCATTAAAGCACATATTAGCTCTTGAGAAAATGGCAAACGTTTCTGTTTATTCACATCTATATGGGCATTTTGACATTTAACTCCAAGAATGAAATAATAACAGAAAGGCAAAGACATCTGTCAGTATTGATCATACACTCTTTGTCAAGTACCAGACCAGTACTTATTGTTTCTGTTGTATTATCTTGCAATGATTCTGTAGAATGGATCTTTTCTGCTATTTAAAGTAAAGAAACTAAAGCTTGGGGGTATGTCATAGTTGGGCATAGGTGTCAACTTGACAATTGAGGGTTTGAGCTCGGCACATTTGTGGAAAATTAGTGGTTGACTTTAGCCCAGAGCAAACCTGAAGGAGATTGTCTGACTGATGGGGAAGGCCCAGCCTATGGTGGGTGGGATTAGGCCCTGGAATAAATCACAGAGAGCTGGTTGAGAGAGTTGGCATCCTTTTGTACATTTGGCCAGACATGCTGGTCGGGCAAATAAGGATCATCCCTCTCTCAACCATTAAATAGAGATGGTGTGGCCAGTTCCATCAGCCCTGGTGTTGGTGCATCTCTCCTGTCAAGCTAGATTGAGAACTGTAACAGGACTGTTGGAAGGAAATAAACCCCTTGTTCCCTTAAGCTATTTGATGGTCATTTATCAGCAACCATGCAGGCAAACTGCAATAGGGTACATTAGTACGTTTCTTACAAATACTCATGATAAGTACACAAAGATTTCAGAATCAGACCCCTCTCACCAACCAAAACTCATACTCATTCAAATAGATTGACATTTTCCTATTTTAACCATACGTGGGCCACTTTCATGAATTTTACAATGCAGGTTTGCATCTTTGTTGCATGACGCTTTTTTAGGGAAACGCCATATAAATGTCTATTTGCCCTAGACAGGAATTCAGCAATAGACCAAAGCAGTGATTATGCCTCAGTCCAGCTTATGGGTTTACTTGCAGGAGTAGGGGTGAGGGTTACTTAGAGGAGCAGGAATGACTCAAAGGCAAATACATCACCAGAAAGCCCTCTGGCATGGATGAGACCCACAGAAGCTGCATTCCTGGCACTCTCTGTATAGCTGCTCATCCAAGAGTTTCCTCCAGACCGACTGCTTCAGGTCTCCTTCCCTGTACTGGACTGACCTAGGAAGCCTCCTCCCCTGGGAGTTGTTTGACTTTTCTTTGCTTTAGGGAAGGTCTCCACTGCTAAGTCCTGCTAAGTCCTAAGAACTTCCCAAGACTAGAGATCTATTTACTTTCTGGGTTTTCCTCAAGGGTGGAGTATTTCATTTTGCTACAAAGCATCCTCTTTCCTTACACTGGGGCAAAACCCAAGATGGCATCTTGTTTTGCCTGAAGGATAAACAC
Organism: Typhlomys cinereus; assembly: GCA_023101885.1. NCBI lineage: Eukaryota > Metazoa > Chordata > Mammalia > Rodentia > Platacanthomyidae > Typhlomys > Typhlomys cinereus. The sequence continues at coordinate 204,418 of JALPQD010000820.1, read as the reverse complement.
CATGCAACAACCATTCGTATCAACAGTTTTAAGCTTTCCTTTGAAAAAGCTGAACATTTTAATCGCATAAATGTATTTCATAAGCATATATTATAAATATCCCTACATGAGCATTGTTCCCTAAGGAACGTTAAAGGGGAAAAGCTGAACACAAAATTGATGATTAAAGGGGCCATCAAAGTAGTTCTGTAAGTGTCATAGTTTGAAACAGTCATCAGTTTGACAGTTGCAGGCTGAGCTTGGGGCTTATCTGTGGAAAATTGATGATTAGGCAAGCCCTTAGCAAATATGTAGGAGACTGTCTAATTGATTAGGGAAGATACATCCCATGGTGGGTGAGACTATTACCTGGGCAGGTGGTTAAGACAGGGAAAGTTGGATCACTACGTTAGCATTCTTTAGCATACTTGTAGTTCTGCAAGTGAATTTTACTCTTCTTTTGGCAATGGATATAGTGTGGCCAATTCTCTCAGCTCCTGATGTTGGTATGAGCTCTCCTGCCAAGCTGAGCAATAAGTAAGTCAAAATAAAACTCCCTCGTTCCCATAAGCTGTTTTGTGATGAATTTACAATGCAGCATGCAGAGAAACTGCAACAGCAAGTAAGAGACCTCCTTGCAAACCTAGTAACCTGAGTTTGGTCCCTGGAGGAAGCAGACATGGGGGAAGCAGACAACTAACTTCCTTTTACCTTCTTCCATGCTCCTCTTTCTCTTTTTCTCTTTCTCTTTCCCTCTTTAAAAAGAAATAAATTTGAAATGAAAGAAATCAACACTATTAAATTCTAGATATATGCTTTTGTTCTCTGTTGAAAACCTGGACTTGAATCCTGATCCTAAAAAGGAATGTCAGATGCATCAATATGTAGAGAAGTTTCATGGGAGTATCTCAGGTAGTAGACATATGATCACATATAGTTGGGTGACTCACCAGCCAGAGAACATTTGATGTCAGGAACATGCAAAATGATTTTGGGTGGTTTACAACCATACATGGAATAGGATTGTATAGTGAGAAGGCTACTTTCTATTACCAAGAACAATTATTGTGGCTCATCTGAAAGGGAATTGTAGGCTAAGGGTGTGGCTTAGTGGTAAAGTACTTTCCTAGCAGAATTAAGACCCTAAGTTTGATCCCCACATGCCAGAGAGGTGTTAAAGTACAGTACCACACAATGAAAATCCAAGATCATTACTCTGAGGAATAGAAAAATAGCTTTCTCAGTATGAAATCCCATTTTATTTATGACTATCAACAACCCTATGACATTTTGCATGTTCTTGGTGAACATGCATGTTCTTTACTTGTCCCCTAACTGGGAAGTCAGTGAGCTACCTATCCATCATCGTATGTCCAAGTCACCTTTCTGAAGCAACTGAGAGACCCTGCAAAGCAGTCAAAGCCAGCAGCAGAGGCAGTGATGTTGCTGGGCTGAAGAGTAAGGAAAGAAACTTGTGGGATTTGGCGTTCGATAAAAAGAGAAGCACCAAGCTCATTTTTGAGGACAGAGCAGATGGAAGGAAAGTTGGGCAAAGCTGGAACACATCATTTCTGTCAGTTTCACAAAACCTGGCAGAGCTGTGCTTTCTCTGGAGCAAGAAGAGGCTTGGAAGGTGAGAGAAAGAGGTTGAATTGCAGAGTCCTGCAGAGCTGATTGTGCAAGCAAGGATTCTAGTGACAGGCTGCTTAATCTCCTTTCTCAAAGATGAGCCCAGGACTGAGGAGCATCAACCTATCAGGCTCCGCGTTAACAGTCAGCATGATTTACTGTTACCATATTTAGGCCGACTTTGAGTGCAGGGGAGGAAAAAAAAGAAGAAGAAAAACAAGCTTAACCATAAAAAGGAATCGTGGAACTTCGTGTCCCAACAAGCGGGTAAAAATGTTAACATTGCTTTTTTTATGGACAATAAATGTCTTTCATAAAAAATTGCTGACAACATACTCTATATTAAATTGAGAAACAGATAATTGATCAGGAGAAGCTGATCAAGAGAGAGAATTAGAAGAAAAACCAGGCCTTAGAAAAAATATTACTGTCTTTTTAAATGACATAGCCTAGAAAAGTGAGTGTTTTTAGACATGTGATAGTAATGGGTTGAAAGAAATTAGGTCATTTGTCTGAAGCAACAAAGCTAAAAGAGACAGATATCTAGACTTAAAATCACACCTCAGTAGAAAACCTTGTCTTTTTGAACCAAAGCCTGAAGTCTTTCCTAACTCCCTAGAGATGGCATGCCCCAGGTCAGTGAAAGTGGCTGTGTATTGCTAATGCAGCATTAAAGCTTTCGGGAATTCACAAGCAACCATGTGAACAACACATGCTGAGACTATGGCCCCTCCCCTCAACAAAATTTTCTGAAGACTGCAAAACTTTGCAGGCAGCAACATGATGATCTTCTCTTCTGCAGATGGTCATCCAAGCCTCAGGTGGACCGAGTCACATTCTTCCGACAACACAGATTGCAGAGGGCAGTCCTGCCCACCCACTTCTAGTCTCATGAGCCGTCTTCCAGTCTGAGAGGTTTCTGAAGCAATATGGCCCCAAGTAGCTTCAGGGATTACAGTTAAGTGCCTTTTGTTGGAGTTCATCCACAATACTGGATAATTATTTTTAAACGGCAAATTACTATGAGGGAACTTTTCAAAGGAGAACTTAGAATTCAGTTCTCTTTGCCATTGTAAATGTAATCAAATTTGTAGGTAATAAAGGCATCTACTGGGAAGCCATTTAGTTCAATGACTCATCCAATGATCACAAAGCAAAAGGACCAAGCAAAGCAGAGATCCTTGCAGTGGCTGCCATGTCACATGGTGTGGTCATGCAGGCAGGGGATGTGCCATTGGAAATACCAATTTGGATAGTGCTTCAGAACAAAGCGTAAACACCAGCACACCAGGTCAGCCAGAGTTCCCTTAGGAAGTGCTTTGTACCTTTTTGCATGACAGTTTTTTCTAGAACTCATTATACCTTTTGTCTTTTTATAAAGCTGTTATGAAGTCTCCTATAAAACCATTTATGATGGCCCCAGGCTGAGATGACATGATGACAGCAAATATTTTTTCCATGTCTACTAGAGTTACCTATCTTCTCACTACCCTTAGAATCTTCTAAATATCTTTATTGTATCACACTGTACTCTAGTAACCAGTTTAACTGGAACAAGAGCTTCTTACATACAGACACTGTGTCTAACCCGCCCCATGTCCATTAGCTACCAGAGTACCTAGAACAAAGAGATGCTCATATTTATTTGTGTGAATGAATAAATCAGCGGGCAATAGCCACTTGGGTTGAATACAAGAAGGATGGATCTCACTCACAAGATACTGGGAACCTAAACTCCTTCCCTACTTAATCCTTAGAATTTGCTGTTCCTCTGCTCTCTCCCCACTATGACAAATGACTAAGCAGCTGAAGCTGTTTAGACTGAAAATGTACTTGAATTCCTGTTTATTCTTTTCCGATTATTATTGAAACATAAATTTCCAATCCAAATCTCGTTATCAACTGTCTCCATCTCCAATAGTCTTTGAGGTTCAAACCACCATATGCCTTTCCTGTATTGCTCAACAGCTGGCCATCTGGTCTTCTTCCAGTCACTGCGCCTGGAATTCTAGTCTATTCTCTGCTCTATAACAGCAGCGACCTTTTCAAAACCTAAGTCAACTCTCCCCTGCTTAAAGTACTGCCACTCTTCCCACTGTTGAGAAAGCACATAATTTCTTCCCAGTACCACATGACATCAACCTTTTCTTGCCCAACTCTTTCCTTGGTTTGCTGGGCTCCACCTCTGCTCCTCTTGAAAATTCTCCACCAGACACTTTTGGTCTTCTTTCTAGCTATTCCATCTCCTCACACAAATCTTCAACTCATTCTTTCCATGCCTTCAATGCCTCACTAATATTCATTTTCAAAGGGATCTTCCCATGAATCCTTACTCTGCATCCAAAGCCCCCAACCTTAATAAATTCTCCTTGATCATATTTTATTAATTAATTTTATGCAGACCTTGAAGACATGCATACATATGTGTTTCTTTGAATTCTGACTTTGAGTTTGAGATTGCAAGCTTCATGTAGGAGGAAGACCGCTGTCTGTCCCAGTGCTTTAAACGGCAGTAATGTAATCAGTAAACTTCTTTGCGGTCAGGTCCACATCTAGAAGAAGGAGCAGATAATTTCTTATTAGCCTTTGCCAAACAGATAATGTATATAATGATTCTATGCAACTTTAGTCACTCTCATAGATAAGCTATCCTATGAGACAAATAAAAGTTATCCAACAAATGTTTGGAAGTAAACTATGATGTGATTAAGTAGCTCTGTACGATGTTGCTTCAAGGTCAGAAACAGAATCAAGGATGGAAGTTCTGGGAAAGCAGTCTTCTTGCTATGACAAACTAAGAACTATTAAAGTACCAAGTACATTCCAACGACAGACTGAAGCCAAAGTAGTAAGTTCCCAACACCGGAGGATGTTGTTCACAGATCCGATAAAGACTAGACTAAACAACTCTCATGCTTCTTGCAGACTCAGAGATCCCCTGCTTACAAAGAGCAATGACAAGGACAGAAGAACCCACACGCCTGCACATGAGAACTACAAGGAAGATGCTCATCTACAATTTCCTTGGTGCAGGGGACAGCAACACAGTAGTGCTCGGTTGCAAAGCTTTCCAAGGCAAATCTGAGTGAGATGCTGTTAGTTAGCAGCTCTTCATAGTATGAGTTCTGAGGCACCATTGTATCGAAGACCAGGTAGCTTTCTTTAGTGAACAAGTGGGAAAGGTCACTTTGTTTTAGCTTAGAGAGCCCAAGAACAAGGAAACTCGCTCAGTTGAATTCATGCTGCCCTTGGAACTGCTGTGGTGGAAAGCACATGATAAAAGTAGCTTTCCAGAAGTGATTCAGAGTAAACAACAAGTGAGAAAGATGAGGGAAGAAAAAGAAAAACATCTCAACCTCCTAGAAAGCTACGGAGGCAGCAAAAGAGCAGCCTTTGCAGGTAGATGGATGCCTGCTCCCAGGTCTGGGAAATTAGCCGTCAGTCACTGTGCCTCAGCCCATTCACGGGAGCTGTAAATAGAAAATTGAACAATAAAAAAATGGTATCATCAGAAGAGTGCTGAGTACCAAGATTTTTAGCTCCTTCCTTCTCATGCTAGCCCATCTGAGACTTATGATTGGTCTCAAAAGTACAGAAAACTTTTTGCCAGACGTTTGAAAGAATAGACAGGGGCCACGCAAGTGAGACAGTTATGCAATCATTGCATTTTCCTGAGGCATTTTCAAGGGTCTTCTGAGAGATGCATTGGGAGAGAAACCGGTCTGTTCCCCTTGTTGTTGGAGCCCAGTGTCCTTCTTCTTGGTTTTATGCCAGCAAAGAGAATTTCCTTTAGAGAGAGAGAAAGAGAAAGAGAAAGAGGGAGAGGAGAGAGAGAGAGAGAGAGAGAGAGATCCCTTTCACACTCAGTTTCAGCTTTTAAAGTCCAACCATTGGAAAGATGGCTGCTTAGTAGGCAGAAGGTACTGAGTTTAGAGCCCAGGTTCCACTCAAAAATGCTAGGCAGAATCGGTGGTGGCCTGCACTTTGGGCCCTGGTGAGAAGAGCCTGGGAAATTCCAGAGCCAAGCAGAAAGGAGGTAAAAACAATCCAGGATGATTTCCAAAGTTACCCTTGGTCCTCCACAATGACACACAGTGCTTCCTTTCTCTCTTTCTCTTTCTCTCTCTCTCTCTCTCTCTCTCTCTCTCTCTCTCTCTCTCTCTACACACACACACACACACAGAAATAAAATTTAAAAAATTAAATAAACTCCAAATATGAGAGTGTTTTCATCGGTTCCTGTAAAGGCCTGAAACTATTCTCTGGCCAAGTGCATGAGAGAAGAGATTCCTTGGAGGATCCTGTGAAGGAAATAATCTTAGTGTCCTTAGTGTCATTTCCTGTTTCTCCTGGAGTTTCTGGTTGTAGAGACTTCCTTCATTGTTCATGACTGCTGGATTTGGGTCTTCTCTTATTAGAACCAAGTTACTCAAGAAAGACCAACTCTAGGTAAATTTCTAATAACCAGCACTGCTCTGTTTCACGAGGTCAAGTGCTGCCTCGTCAAAGAGTAGAACAGCATAGATTTTGTTTCTGTTAGGGGAATGTTTTTCTCAGTTGTGGTTATTGACCACTGTATTTCTGATAGCCTGTCCGTGTGTGTGTGTGTGTGTGTGTGTGTGCGCGCGCGCGCGCGCGCGGCGCGTGCACGTGTGTGTACCACTTAGGATCTCGATATTGAGGAATGGTGAGTGAGGTCTATGTGGAACTTAGGCTGGAGAAACAAGAATGAGCCTGCATGTGAAAAGCCAAATGTAACTTCACACTTCTTTTCCCTGCCTTGTCTTGGATTATAGTGCATAATGACTTATATCAGTTTTCCTTTAGTATTGGAATCAACTTGGTTGTGCTTAACCTTACTGAGGTCTTGGGGTGGTACGGTGGATAACAGGGGTAAGGGACATGCTCCTGAAACGGTTCAGAGCACTTCCAGAGGCGGCATAGAACCAGAAGTTCAGGTGTAGCCCACTTCAACAGGAGCATGAAGCTCAACAGGGTCCACCTGGTTAATATTGTGCCAGAGAGAAGCAAGAACGCCTTGCTGGAAACATGAAGAGGGCACGTTAGGCATCCCACCCATTCAAGGTATTCTGTCCTGGAGAAAGGAAAGTTGTCATTACAATGCATCAAAGCTGACTCCAGGTGGTCCCTACACAGACTTCACTCTCCTCTCACAGAAAGCTTTCTTAAGCAGGAGAAAGGACACATCGTTATATCTGTGGAAGGTTTAGATGGCATGATAGGGAACTGGGGTCATCTATAGACTATTCTTGGTGTGGCTGCTTAGTCCAGGGAGAAGTCCAGCTATTAGCTGTGTTTCAGTGGAGCAAGACTAGGGAATACCGGAAAACAGCTAGGGCAAGAGTTATGATGCAGACAAACAACATGAGCTCTGGATGACAAGTCCTTGGGTCCCACGCTTGGCTTCAAAAATAGTTCTAATTCTTATACCATTGTCAACCTCAATATTACCTGTCATAAGAGTCATGTTGCTCTCAGAAATTGAAAATGATTGCATACAAGAATGAAAGCATCTAGCCAGTGATCAGTAATTATTATTACTTTTGCAATTTTTTAGTATAATTCTTAAAATGGGATAAATACTAAGAACATAGAAATATCTAATATGTCTACAAAAGACAGGTAACTGTAAATATCACACTGGTCTGATCATTATTTTAAGTACCTGTTGCAGTTCACCTGCATGGTTGCTGATAAATGACCATCAAATGGTTTAAGGGAACAAGGGGTTTATTGTCTCTTATGATTTTCTAGTTACAGTTTTCAGTCCAGCTTGACAGGAGAGCTCACGCAAACACCAGGCCGAGGCAATTGACCACACCATCTCTATGTAATGGCTGAGAGAGGGACAACCCTTATTTGCCAGCCCAGCATGTCTGGCCAAGTGTACACAAGGATGCCAACTCTCTCAACTAGCTCTCTGTATTTTATTCCAAGGCCTAATCCCACCTACCATGGGCTGGGCCTTTCCCATCAGCTAGACAATCTCCTGCAGGTCTGCTCTGGGCCTAACTCAACCACTAATTCTCTACAGATGTGCCCAGAGCTCAAACCCTCAACTGTCAAGTTGACACCTGTGCCCAACTATGACAGTACCTTACTTGTATTAGTTAATATATATTCAGAGTAAACTATAAAGTAATTGATCTTTGCATTATATAGATTAAAACATTGAGAGCAAAGAGATTAACTTGTCTGAGGTCACAAAACTGGACATGGCAGGACAAGACTAGAAGTTACAGAACCCACTTTAGAAGCGTGATGTTTATAATACCACGTCCCCTCTGTCCCTCACCACTTCTGCGATAGCTGCTGTAGTCAGATATACAGAAGACATGTAGCATGCTACAGATTTTGAAGCACACAGGAAAGAGCCATCTTAACCCGACTGAAACAAATGTAAAACCATATGGATCATGATATTTAAAAACATCACAGTTTTTTTTTTCCAGGGAAATTTTTATTAATGTTTTCAATGTATTCTCATGTGGAATCAACATATGTTTTTTTTTTTTTTTTTTTTAAAACATCACAGTTTTTAAAACAAGTTCAAACAAAGCTGGAGACTTGAGAGGGAGCATTCAGAAGGTAAGAAGTGTTGGAAAAGGAAACATGGCCGAAGCTGACTGCAGGAATGAGCAGGGGAAATTTCTGACTCACTTTCTCCCCTCAGATCAGCAGCAGAGTTGGAGAAGGAAGAAAAATTAGGAAGGAAAAAAAAAAAACCACTTTCAGCAAATTTAAACCTAGTGGACTTAGTAATCTCTAGTGCTATTGGATTTTCTCATTTCACAAGTGAGGAACTCCAGGCTCGGGTGCAGATAGTAATGGGCTCATAGGGTTAGATAGTGTAACATATCCACACAGAGCACAAACAGGCCATGGTGGCTATGGTGGGGGGCTCATCGTGGAGACAGGGGCAGAGAATACTAGAGAAAGAATGTGTGAAATGCTTACACACTGCAAGATGACAGCGATGATAACATAGCAAGTGTTATCCATCCACATAATGGCCACTCACTTAGTAATCATTACTAGAATGCGATGTGGAGGGTTGTCTTTGAGGCACAGATATAAGAAAGATGATTATTTCTTGACCAAGGCCATGAAGGTGAGAATTGAGATGAGGTCATGCACCATGGTGGTGGGGAAGATAGAATGTATTAAAACTCCGAGGGATAAGACAGTTGGATCTGGTGAGTAGTGATTTGATAAAGCATGGTCCACCTTCTAGGTAGAAGGCTGTGGTCAATGTGGGCAGAGTAAGGAGAGAAAGCCAAAGATGAGGGACAGATAAGAGCAGCCCTGGGTCTGCTTGTCAATCCTGATCCTTCCTGTGGACCTTTGGCATTCTGTCATGTGCAGAGGGACCCTTTCCTCTCTCCAGCTGAGCACATCTGGGCTCTGAGAGAAAGAGGTCTGAGGTGTCAGGTTTAAATGCCTTGGAGTGATCAGCTAAACCGGGGAGAGGGAGGGAAGCAGGTCAGATAAGCACTGCGACCTCCTTGGGGGCTGAAAGTGAGCTACCCAATAATAAACACGGCACCGAGGCCAGCAGAGGTCATGAATGGTCTTTGTTGACCAGAGTACAATTTATATGCGTGTAAGCTGGAAAACTTGGTGGTAAGTTTTAACCATCTGACTTGCAAGGTGCTACAAAGCTTTAGAATCTTTTCTAATGTGATTCAACTGTCCACAGAACAATCACAAGAGCCAAGTGGAATCATACAAGGAAACTACCAAGAACTAAGAGGATTTAACAAATGTACCAAATTCTTAAAATGATGGAGAGAGATGAGATATCTTAGTTCAATTATTTCTCCAGTTCCAGACATTTGTATTGAACTGACATAATTTTTCTGTAAAATCGATGTGTTGCTTATACTATTAATGATTTAATATTTTCTCTAAACTAACTTACTTAAAAAGTTTAAATTTATTTTCAAAAATTTCCAGTGTAATTCTGGATGGAAAAGTCATTACTTCTCACTTAAATAGAAGGTAAAGCTAGAAACAGCAAAGAAAAAAAAAAAAAAAACCCATATAGTTCAGTAGTGTCTAAGCATCAGATTTGCTCTCTCAGTGTTAAAAGAGGATTTCCAAATGTGAAAAGGTTTTAGAGAATGTTTTTCATCAAACCGAAAACATTTTCTTTCTATAACCAGGTTTGAAGACTGATTGAGAACAAAGGCAGTTGTTTCCTGGTCAGGCTTTTCATTCTTTCACTGATGTGTCTCTACCACTGAACTCGACATCCACGGAGCTCACTTTCACATCTAGCCCACCCTCCTAGAGAAAAAGCAGAGAGAACAGCAAGTGTTCACAGTTAGAGAAACCAAGATAGGCAACTTTCCCCAGACTTTACTCACCAGTCACTCTGGATAAGCAACTCAAAGCCTTTGAACCTCAGTTTCTTCATATGGAAAATGGCTATTATCTCTCATGCTGGAGGATTATTTGCATGATGTGGTAGAGTCTATAAAGAGCTAGAAAAGTGTCTTGAATTCATAACAGCAACACACAATGATAATGACAGAAGAAATTGCTTATCAATGTAGATAAATAAAATAAAGGCCAGGCTGTTGTGTGCCCAGACACCTAATTTGCTGGGACAAGGATGTCCTGTCATTCTCCTCCCAAACATCTGGCCAGTCTGTCAGCACATAACTGGGTGGTTTTGAAACACCCCAGAATTATTTGATGTTGGATGGTAACCAGGGCTCTTGCTGTTCCTTCTATTCTTGGTTATATTGATTTGCATTTTCAGTACTTTAAAGTTTTAAAAAGTTTTCTTGTAATACTGAGAAAATGAAATTCAGCAGAAAACATAAACAAAAAAGAAATGTTTCTTCTCAGATCCAGTAACTGTAGATATTTTCAATTATTTTGCTTCAGATATTTTATGGAGATTATATTATTGCTTTTCTAATAGAAAGCTATTCTATCCTTTGTTTTGCTAAGTTTTGTTAATTCTGGAAGTGAAGCATAAATAATTATATTTATAAATATAAATCAAAAATATCATTTTGTGTCATTGCTTAGTTTGGGAAAGTATACCAAAATTGTATGTTATTTATATTTTTTTCACCATATATTGACATTAAACTTTCCAAGTCTATCAGGCATGGTGACACACCTGTAATCCTACAGCTTGGGAGGCTAAGGCAGAAGGATTTAAGCTAGCCTTGGCTATATTAGATAACCTTGTCTCAAATTATTTAAAGATTAAAAATCAGAAATAAAATGGATTTCCTAACATGAATATGGTTAAGTTTAAGCTGTAAACTACTTTATCCTTTGCCTAGAATTTTAACTTTTTAAACGTATAATTATATGCTGATAATTTCTGCTTTTTCTGTTATATATCTGACTTGTATTTGTTTTTCCACTACTGTGGAAAAAATGATATTGCATTATATCATGAACATTGGCACTAATTTTTCCAGTAGTTTACTGGCTGTTTTATATTTTTATGTATTTATGTATTTATTTGTGTGTGTGTGTGTGTGCGCGTGCGCACGTGCGTGCGTGTGTCAGAGCACACTGTGTGCTCCCTGTGGAGGATCAAGGTGACTTCAGGAATCGTGCTGGATCACTTCTACCTTCTTGCTTCGTTTTGGGCTATCCCAGGCTCCACTCACCAGGGATGGAAGTGAAAGCCCCTGCTGTTTCCACCTGGAGTTGTTTTTCTTTTACATGGGACTGGGGATCCAAACTCAGGACCTTCTGCTTACCAGGCAGTCTTAACCCCTGAGTCATCTCTCCAGCCCATACTGGCTGTTTTCATATGTACCATAAATGATATGTACCATAACAGAAATGTTACACAGTGATATCTATTTGTGATTTTTTAATGACATCATTTGAAACTTAAGCCATATTTATAGGTAAATATGCAAATTTTAACAAATATTTTTCTAGCATTTCACATTTTTGATCATTCTTTTATTGTATCATACATGACTGCAGTGAATTTATGATATTTTTCCACCTTAACCTCTAGTCCCATCTTCCCATTTTTCCTCGCCTTCCCACTACAATCTTTTTTCCCTGCCAGTATCCCTCCTACTATATTTTTTTTTTCATGAACAGCCCACTGGGTTTCATTTGGGTTGTCTCTGATGGCATATACCTGAGCACTTTCTGGAACACAAATCATATATTGATATCAACATATCACCAGAAAAGGGCAGAGAATTCAGATGGCCCCACCCCTCCCTGAGAGACTTTTGAAGATCAACCCTGGTGGGAGGGGAGGGAACTACTTTCTTTAGGTCTACCCACTAACATATGGACACAAGGCCGATATATATTTCCATAATGCCTACCCTCACTCCTTCTGCCATTCAGGCTCCTACAATCTTACTGCTCTCTCCTCTGAAATGTTCCTTGAGTTTTGGGGTGGCTTGGATATTCTGTTTAAAGCCAAATTTCACATTTTTTAAACTGTATAAAGTATCTGAGACTACTTGAAGGTAAGAAGGATCAGCTGAAGTCGTAAGGAGGGGGCTCCATGATGGAGTTAGTAACTTTGTAAGAGAGAAGTGTGCGCTCACACAACACGCTGTCTCAACATGTTAGAACTCCACAACATGAGAACCGGACAAAAACCCCTTACCAGTCTCATGCTCCTAGGCTTTCCAGCCCTCAGAACCAAGAGCTTAGTAGGTCTCTCTTCTGTAAATTACCTGGTCTATGATAGTCACAAAGATCAACAGAATGTGGACTAGGATACCTTCCCACACTGCCTCCATCTCCCCTTATGGAAAATTCGTTTTTTCAGTTGATCCTGTTTTCAGAGTCTCTCTGATTTACTTCCTCTTATGTTCATCCATCTTGAGAACAGATCCTGCCAGCAACACCTTCAAAGTACATGGAGGAACCAGCTGTCTTATACTATGCCCTCTGCCACCCTCTGGCTCCAACCACTGCCATCTTTTCTCTAGCAGTGAAATGACTGGCTGCCTGACATTTCTTTCAGCACTTTTATATGAAGCGACCACAGTGATCTTTGACTTAAATGTTCCAACAGTTCACTCAAGGAAGCCTCATAGTTATCTAAGATACACATGATATTACTGGTCCCTTCTCCCTCTATTCTCCCCTCCTTGAATTGCCACCAAGACTAAACTCTTGTATGCCAGGCCCACACCCTTCCCAGGCCTCTGTGCTGGTTTTCTTCTCTAGGAATATACTTCTGCTCCACCTTTGTCCTTCACAGTTCTACTCACAGGTCACCTTCTGTCTTGGTTTATTTTCTATTGCTATCACAAAATATCTGAGACTGAGAACATGTAAAGCAAAGCTGTTCATTTAGCTCACCATTGGGACTGTGGGAAATCCAAGATTGGGCAGCTCAAAGGAGGACTTGAGGCAGATGGAGCAACATGACGAGACAGTGGTTCAAGGGTCAGGCTCCCTCCTTTGTAACTCCCACAGGTGTTAACCAGCTCTCCAAGAGAACTACCTTAATCTCTTCTGAGGACAGTTGCCCTGTGACCTCACCATCTCCCTCAATTCTGTGTCTCCCAGACTCTGACACTCAACACTGCTCACCTTGCAGGACAAAGGACATCCAACCCACAACACCTTCCTACGTCTTAATTTTTTTTTGTTGTTTTTTATTCCTCTGCAACATTTGCCATCATTGAACATATGTAACATATTTTTCTTTCTAATGTTGCTTCTGGTCTTTCTTCTATCTGCTATAACATATTCTGGGAAAGACAAAATAGGGTTTTTGCTGTGGTTCATAACTGTATCCAAAACACCATAAATAATGGCTGGCACTGGGCAGAAGTCAATAATTGTTTGTTCCATAAACAAGTTCACTTATGACAAGTTCCACCCACCTTTGGCAGTGCTTGGGATTGAATCCAGTCTACCATGGAGTGACAACTCCACTCTGATACACCTCTTTTATTATCACTCTCACATAGATCATTCCCTCCTCTCCAGAGGAAACCAACAGTAAATAAAGTAAGTGGAAGAACATTGCATACAAGAAACCTTAATGTATAAAAAGGCTAAGTAAGTGCCAAAATAAAGTTATGGAAGAACACACCAAATGAAGACACGAATGCTCCAGATGGAACTTATTACTCTGTAAAGTGTGAAGAAATAATTTTTTTCCCTCAAGTGACTGGCCAGTTGGGCTATTATTGTAGAAAAGTATCCACTAATTCCCCATGGTTTGGTTATGCCACTCTTCACATATATTACATCTGTCTCTGCTCAGGTCAGGTTTCTGGTCTGTCTGTCTCCATAATTGACGATTTTAACAAGGATAGCTTTACAGCACATGTGCCTGTGTCTTACAGCTAGTTATCCTTTGTGAAAGTTCTCCATAAAAATCTCTGGCTATTTTCATGAGTTGATTCTCTCCCATGATAGTTTTGTGAATTAAGTTGTTGAATTAATATATATGTGTATATATATTTGATATTTCATCAAACTTATAGATTAATTTTTTTGCAAACATACTGGTATGACTAAGCCTTTCTATCAAGCAAGATATTCTCTCAGTATTCTCTCTGTTATGACCTAGCATCCTCCTCGATTGAGCACATTTCTTATTAACATAATATTTAATGACATTATTATTAATATACGGAGCAGTTGTTATTTTGATGTGCTCGGCTATGTCCTGTTTATCAGTGATTCATTGCCGTCATCATTGATGTTGCTGGGTCTCTTGTCAGCATCCAAGATAATTGTAATCTTATCAGCTCCTTGATTACCCTTGATCCCTCAGAATTCAGAAACTGAGACAGCTGTTTCTCCATGAGTAACTTGGCAGGAAATATAGCATCGTGAAACTGCTCTTGGATACTGGGTCGCAAAGCAGAGAGAGACGATGAGAGGATGTGTTTGAGTAGATCACAGCTACAAGGAATATCTGCTTGATCCCCAGGACTGACTCATAGTCATATGATGGAGAGAAAAAGGGGAAGAAGTGATCTATCTCTTCCCATCTGCTCATTTTCAGAGTCTCCTCCCAAGGAGTATCAGATCCCCCCACTCCTGAGTTTCTCATGTGCGGGTGCTAAGTGTTGTCTTGGCTGTTTCTACATCTTGGTATTTCCAGAGAAGCTCCAAGAGGGAGAGACGCATGGCACAGTGTCAGTTTGGAGTGAGAGTGTGGGATGCTATTGACACAGAATCATGCCTGCTGGAATAAAAGAGAGACAAGGGTTCTGACAGGTGTATAGGAGATGGCTAATACAGTCCACCTTTGTACAGAGATGCTCTGGGGTTTTCCATTGTGCTACCACATGGCACCAAATGTATGCCCTCCTCCATTCCATGAAAAGATAAACACAAGTCTAGTCTTCACAGAATCATTGTATAGTTAGTTACTCTTCTCTGTTATTGTGAGACACCATCCAGGCTCAACAACCTAAGGGGAAAAAGGGAGATTTATTCAGCTTATGGTTCCAGAGGGAAGATATAGTTTATTGTGGCAGAAAAGGCATGGTGAGTTAGCAAAAGCTGGAGGTGACCTAAAGTCAAGTTGATCACAGGGGCTGTAAGCTATAAAAACTTTCATCTGCAAGAGCAGACCAACTAACTGAAGCAGGACAGGGCTGGCCGACCTCAAAGCCTGTGACTTCCTTCCTCCAGCAAGGCTCCACCTCCTAAAGGTGCCATGACCTTCCTAAACAAGTAGAGGTTCAAATACATGAGGCTGTGGGGAACAATTCACACTTCAAACCATGACAGTCGCATTTAAAAGTTTACAAACAGCTTAATATCAGATTCAAAGTTTTCTAAGAGGGTCAGCATCATAATAAAAGTTTGTAAGAGATTTGTGACACAAATTCTAATCCCTACTCACTAGTACATGGTTGCCTCCCAATTTTTGCCCAAGAGATTCCCTGATTTTTCTTTTGAAGTATGTGTGATTTTTATCTGTGATATTTTATGTACACCATCTGTATACATAAAATATGTGTATTTATACTGAAAAAATATTTTTTCAGACAAATATAAGATTTGCTTTTTAAATCTTATCTGAAAATCACACCCTTTAAAGAAGAATGGATCATTCAAGTGTCATGTAATTATGTAATGGTCATCCTGTGGCTTGCTTCATCTTTCTATGATTTGTTTTTTCTGTCTTCTTTTCTGTCTACATCTGAATTTGTACTTTATAATCACCATTATTATATACACATTGTGAAAATGATGGGTTTCATAATGACTTCTTCATACATATGTGCCCTGTACCTTGCAAATTCCCCTCCCTATTGCCTCCTCTTTCTTCCATTAGTCACACTGTTCTTTACATAGACATTTACTTAATCTCAGCATAGTTTCAATTTGCATGTGCATGACACAAAATCCAGATTCTGCATAAAAGAGAAAATGTGATACATTTTTCTTATGAAGTCTAATTTATTTCACTTGATATGATGAGCTTCATTTTCCTGAAAATGACATAATTTTGCACTTTTATGGCTGAATAAAGTTTTACTGCATTTATATTTGCATTTTTTTCATCTGTTCAACTATTGATGGACATGTAAACTGATTTAATAACTTTGCTACTTGAATAGTGTTGCAACACATGTGGGTGTGTTTGTTGACTTAGATTCCTTCATATATAAATACAACAGAATGATCATTTATACCCATGTTCTTCATAATTACGTGACCCCTAATGGCCCATTCTTCTTTAAAGGATGTGATTTTTAGTTGGTATTTAAAAAGCAAATTTTATTTTGTATTTGTCTGGAAGAAACCATTTTTTAATGTAGATACACAGATGGTGTCATGGTTTGAAATGTGTTCTCCACAGTCTCATGTGTTTGGGAAGGTCATGGAACCTTTGAGAACAGAGCCTTGTTGGGGGAAGGCTGTCACAGAGGGTGGGCCTTGAGGTAGATTAGTCCCACCCTACTTCCTAGAAAAGTCTGTTTTTGGATACAAATCTTGCAGCTCTCAGTCTAGAGAATGGGTGTGATGTAGCCTGTCTTCATCTTCTGCCAACCAGTCATGCTATGTCCACCATTAAAGACTGTTTCTACCTTTTGGAATTGTGAGCTGAATAAATTTCTCTTTTGCCCTCAAATTGTTTGACTTTGACTGTTCTCTCACAGCAACAGGAAAGAGTAACTATTATAGAAATTGGTACCCAGAAGTGGAGTATTGCTGTGAGATTAAGGGCATCTGTTTTGAAGTTGAGAGATACTGGTATCTGAGAAGTAGGGTCTTGCTGTGTGAGACTAAGAATCTGGTATCAAAAAGTGAAGCTGTTTGTAAAGCTCAGAGAATTTGGTATCCAGCAGCAAGGCCAATGCTTTGATGTGGCTAGTGTGCCTTTGGAACTAGAAATTTGGTAGAAATTTGGAGAACTTTGGGACTTTATGGGAAAAAGTTTGTGTCTTGGGGATCAGGCCTTTCTTGTGAGAGCTCCAAAGAGAACAATACTGTGAGAGACACAGGCAGTGGAAGCCCAGCTTGTGATGGTCCAGAGGGGAACACAGACTGTGTTTGGAACTGGATGAGTGACAGATGCAGCCATATGTTGCGCTCATCCTGAAAGCTTGCCTGAAGTTAAACTCCAGTGCTTGGCAGAGGAAATTTCAAAGCAATGTAGTCTTGACAATGTGATATGGCTACTTTTTAAGTTTTATTCTTCAGAGCTATGAAAAAGAGCAAGGAATTTGATGGAAAGAAATAAAAACTATGAAGTCTGATGAGGAAACATGCAATGACAAACATAAAGAGTTGAACTAGAAAGAGGCAGAAAGCAAAATGTTGCTCAATTAGCAAATCACAACCTGGCTGTTCATTTGGATTAGAGGAAAGGTTCTTCCTTGAGGACAAAATTCTCAGAGAAGGCTCCAATCCATAAGAAGGCAAAACCTTTTGGAAGGAATGAGCTAAAGGGTGGAGTTCCAAAGCTAGTGTCTGTTTTCTCCCCTAAAACAACTGCACAGGAGTGAAAGAGATTTTTTCTTACAGTCAGCACAGAAAAGCTGAATCAACTGTGATTCAAGAGGGCCAGTCTTGGCAAAATCACCCAGGTGGTTCTGTTTTTAGAGGCATCAAGGATGCAAGAGGGAGGAGGTCATGGATCCTTCCTCAAAGGTTTCAGAGAATGGCAGAATCCAGACAGCATGTGGCAGAAAGTCTGCAGTTTAGAGTCCCAAGAAGGGCAGTTTGTGCTGTGGAGTTAAAGCCTGGTTTGCCATTGAGAAGTGAAGATGTTAGAGATACTAGAGACAACGTGGGACATCGGTCAAGAAGAGCCATATACCCCGGGAGGAGTCAGTCTAAGACAGTGTGTGTTCTGTGGGCAGCTGTGTTGGAGGGGTGGAATGGAAGCTCTTTGGAACTGAGATGATTTCAACAAGAGGCTCACCTTTGGACATGGAGCTACAGGATTTGGAGTGTGTCCTGCTGGTTTTTGGTCTTATTATGGACTGATCTTTCCTGGATATGCCCCCATTCCTTCCTTCTGAAATGGGAATGTTTATTATATAACACTGAATGTAGGAAGTATGTAACTTGTCTTTTGATTTTACAGGAGGCTTTGGACTTTGGACTTTGGAACTGTGTTGGGACTACTGATGTTTTCTATGAAGACTTTTACTGTTGTTGGACTGAGTATGGTTTGCATAATGAGATGGCAAAGTGCTTTTGGGGCCAGGGTGGAGTGTAATGGCTTGAAATTGTCCCCCATAGTCTCATGTGTTTGGGAAAGTCATGACACCTTTGAGAGGTGGAACCTTGCTGGAGGAAGTGGTCAGGGGGTGGGCCTTGAGATGGATTAGTCCCATCATACCTACTGGAGAAGTCTGCTTTGAAGCAAGGCGTCCTGTGCCTCTGAGATGTCTGCAGTGACCTAGGCCTCTTCCAGCTTCTGCCAGTCAGCAATACCGCCTTCATCATGAAATACTGCTTCTCCCCTCTGGAACTGTAAGCTGGATAAATCTCCCTTTCTCCCTTAAGTTGCTTGACTTTGGGTGTTCTCTCATAGCAACAGGAAAGAATAACTATTACAGGTGATGTAATATATATATATGTATTATATATATATAATGCGTATATATATATCTGATGTGTGTGTGTGTGTGTGTGTGTGTGTGTGTGTGTGTATGGATGATAAGGCGGTTCTATTTTTATTTTGTAAGCAACATCCATACTGAATTTTATAATGCCTATAATAATTTACATTCTTACCAACAACTTACAAGCCCACCCCATCCTCATCAGGATTTCCAGCTGTTTGTTTTCTTGTTGATAGGACTCTGACAAGAGGGAAATTGACTCCAGATGTACATTTGATTTTCATTTCCTGGTGATTAGCAACATTGAAAGGTTTTTTTTTTAATTGAAAAGTAAGGGGTGAAAATATACAAATTGATTATATTTATGTTTGAAAGTGTCAGAGAATAAAAATTTGAGAAAACGATAAACAGGTGTGATTGACATATAAACAAAACCATGAGAAATACAAAAGCTACATATACCAAAATACAGAGATATATCAAAGCATTTTTGGTTAACAAAAGAAAACAGTTGCACAAAGATATGCTGTTTATAATATAATCCATATAAAACTCAAGAAATAAAATTAGCAATTTCTTATTTATAAAACTGACTAGATAGAAACCTAAGAAAATCCTAAGGGTAAGTGATCTTGATTTGAATGAATACATTCATTGTAACTTATCAAACTTCTTACTTATGATCTGTACATTTACTATATGTAAAAAATAAAAATGAATAAAGAAAACAAATGGCCACTTTGGAAAAAAAAGAATATTGAGCATTTTCATTATCTGTACTTCCTGTTTTGAGTTTGTCAGTCAGATTCATTTGCCGTTTGTTGTCTGGATTATTCGGGGCTTGAGTTCTTTATACAGTCTGTATACGATGGCTTTTTTTTGTTGTGTTTTTTCCTCACTACCGTCTCAAAAAAACTACATCTCTCTGACTCACATTTCTTGGTAATTGAATTGAAATTCACAAGTTAAAATTAAATTTACCACAGTCCATCTTTGTATTGTATTATGCCACTCTGTAGCATATTGTATTATGACACATATAGCAATTTAAAATAATGTGCACAGTGTGTACTCTGCAACAACCTTACAAGAGTGTGCTGTTTCTCTTTCTCATTCTTGTTCTAGTATCATACATTTGACCTCTATCTATTCTAAGTTTCACGATTTAATGAGATCTTTATAGGATTGTTTAAAGAGTCATCAGTGAGAGCTGAAGAAGTGGCTTGGTGGATAGGACACTAGCCTCACAAGTATAAGGACTAGAGTTCAGATTACCCAGAATGCATGTAAAAGCTGAGCAGATATGAAGGTTACCCATAATCCCAGAATTCTGGAGGCAAGGTTTGTGATCAGCAGGGTAAGCTAGTTAGTTAACTGGGCCAATTGTCAAGAACTGGACTCAACTGAGACCCTTCCTCAGTAGTAAGAGAAGAGGGTGATCAAATAAGCCACCAGACATCAACTCCACGCTTCCACATGCTCATGCACACATATAGATGTGCACACACCTCTCACACACATATACATGCAGTAAAAAGACTTTAGTAAAGAAAAAAATCCCTCCTCCAACTTCTAGGAATCATACCTTTGCATAGAAATGAATATCTTAGTTGTCCTCTATCTAAAGAATTTTCTTATTTTACTTTAAATTTATTATTTACTATTAAATTTTATTTATTTATTTATTTGTGTATGTATGTATGTGTGTGTGTGTGTGTGTGTGTGTGTGTGTGTATTCAGAGGAGGCACTTGAGTCATATCTGTGGAGGCCCAAGGGTGATATTAGGAATTGTACTAGATTCCTCTGCCTCCTCTTGGCTTTAATCTACCAGGCTCCATTTTCCAGAGATACATCACCCCCTCACACACATACACCCGCCCTCTATAATTTTTATATGGGATCTGGGGATCCAAACTCAGGTGTTTTTGCTTTCAAGGCAAAGGTTTTAACCCCTGAGCCATCCTTCCAGTCCTAATTTGATTTTTAAGTTGTTTTAAAGAAATTAATGAGAGCAGGAAGATGACTCAATGGGTAAGGCTGTTGCCCAGTAAGAAAGAGGACCCTTGCTTTGGATCTCCATATATACAGGAAATAAATTTCATATTGTGATAGTTAATCCTGGATATCAACTTGACACACCTGGCATTAACTAAGATCAACTGAGACTATCAGAAGAGATTATCTGTACAATACAAAGACCAGCCTTAGATCCAACTGGAACCTCCCTAGATCTCACTGGAAACCCCCAGTAGTGGATCAGATAAAAGGAACTATAGAACAAGAAACTGAGAGAAGAGACTCTCCAGGAACCTCAGCCTTCACCACTTGGGTGGGAGTGACTTAGCCTGCCAGCTTCAGCCACCCACTATGTCTCCTCCACCATTAAAGTCTGTTTCTCCCCTCTGGAACTGTAAATTGAATAAATCTCCCTTTCTCTCTTAAGTTGTTTGAGTGTTCTCTCACTGCAATACTTAGGAGTAACTGTTACACATATCGACTGTTGTTCTGAATTTCTTAGATGATATCTTGGGGTTTGTGTTGCTTGCTTGCTTGCTGACTTTGATATATTTTTCGAGGTGGTCTACATCAGAACTTGGAGCTCCCTTATGTTGTCCAGACTGGCTGGAGAACTCCCCATCCTCCTGCATCAAGCTCCCAAGTGCTGAGTCAAGAGTCTGGCACAATATCTTTTCTGTCTGTTGCCAGCACCTCTCTGTCAGGCCTCTTCTTTTGTTTCCCTTGGGACAGTTATACTTGCTCAATCTTCAGATAATTTTCCTTACTCAGATCCATATAACTTCTATTTCAGTTACTGAATTTCTATTTCTACAATGAACCTTATTTGTAGATGGTGCATTTTTTCATTATCACAAAACATTTTTAAAGTATTATTTCTGTTTTGTCTGGCAGCTCTGGGGTTTGAACCAGTGACCCCTGCTGTGCTGGGCAAGTGTCTTATGAAGCTACCTCCAGAAGAATAGTTACCTCTATTTCTACTTACATTTTCCCTGCTCTTGGACTCTATGGAACATAACATTCTTGTCTGCTAGGCTCATCATCTGCACCACTTCACAGATGATGCCCTCTGCTCTTTTTATCTCTTATTTTTTTCTATTGTATGTGGCTACTTTTGTTCCATTCCCTAGAATCCCTGTAAATTTTATGTTGGCTGCCTGGAGTTTTGATTTTGCATTATTAGGTATCCAGTTTTATTTTCTTTATGTAGCCTTGGGCTTTGACCTGGCATGATATTAATTGACACAAATTAAATCGTTTTGGTGTTTATAACTTTGTGAAGGTATCATCAGAGAATCCTTATATTCAATGCTGCTTTAGCTCCCACTGAGGGGATGATCTGCTGAGGATGTGGCTGGATGCTCTGCCGTAAAGTCCTTGTACTTTCAGTCGAACCTTCTGGTCTGTTGATTTCCAATGACTGTTCCCTGGTTTAGGTCTTTTTGTGTGTGTGTGCGCTGTCTCTCTCTCTCTCTCTCTCTCTCTCTCTCTCTCTCTCTCTCTCTCTCTCTCTGTCTCTTCCTTTTCTCTTTCCTCTGTTTCTTTTTTCTTCTCTTCTTTCTCTTCTCTTTCTTCTCTCTCTTTAGTCTCTCTTTTTTGTTTCCTCTTTCTTTTGTTTTTCTCTTCTTTTTCTTTCTTCTCTCTTTTTTTTCTTTCTCCATTCTCTCTTTTCTGTTTTTCCTCTTTTTTCTCTCTCCCTGCCTCTTCCTCCACTCATATATGTTGTCCTTCAAACTCTATCCACTTTTGCCTCCCAAGTGTGGATCTGTAGAATTTTTCCCTACCTGATCTATACATTCTACAGAACACATTGTATCCTCATAAATAGAATTCACCTTGCTTGTTTCTCTTCTTTTGATCCCATGCTACTATTGTCCAATGGCTAAAAACACATATTCATTTTTTCCTGAATATCATACTCTTTAAGAAAGGAAAGCAGATATTTCCTAACATTATCTTAAGCCCTGGAAAAGGAAGACATTATCACACAAATTATACATCAGACAAGCTTATTTTAAAATAAAGGAAAATGATGCTAACTTAAGCAGTTTTGGGTGTTTTGGCAAAGTCAGAGAATTTCTGAGAATTCATATTTCCTTTAACCATAAGTGAGATCTCCAGTTTGATTATGGAACTTATGTTTGTTAAAAAAAATTAAGGGACTGGCCAGATACCTCAGTGGATAAAGGTGGTTTCTTCCAAGCCACATAAGCTAAGTTTGATCCCCAAAGCTCACATGGTGGAAGGAAAGAATAAACTGTAAAAAGCTGACTCTGACTTATAGACAGACACACACACACACACACAAACACACACACACACACACACACACACACACACACACACACACACACACACACACAATGTTGCAGTTCACCTTCATGTTGCTGATACAATCAGCAACTTGTTAGACAAAATCGGCAACAATTAGACAAAACTGCTTATGGGAATAAGGGGCTTATTCTATTATAATAGTCTGGTTACAGTTCTTAGTTCAGCTTGGTAGGAAAGCACGAACTATCACCAAAGGCCAAAGGAACTGGCCACATATCATCCATATAATGGCTGAGAGAAGAACTATCCTTACTTGCCAGAGTAAGCATATCTGGCCAAGTATACACAAAGATGCCCCCTTTCTTAAACAGCTCTCTCCATTTTATTCACCTGCCCAGGAACTAGTCCCACCCAACATAGGCTGGGCCTTCCCATTGTTGCAGTCAGCCTGCATGGTTGCTGATAAATGACCATCAAATGTCTTAAGGGAACAAGGGATTTATTTTCTTACTGATAGTTTGGTTATAGTCTGTTATCCCGCTTGACGGGAAAGCATGCACTAACACCAGGTCTGAAGGAACTGGCCACACCATCTCTACGTAATGGCTGAGAGATAGACGATCCTTACTTGCCTGACCAGCATGTCTGGCCGAGTATACAAAAGGATGCCAACTCTTTCAACCAGCTCTGTGTGTTTTATTCCAGGGCTTAATCCCACTCACATGGACCTTCTCCATCAGCCAGACAATCACCTTCAGGTTCATTTTGGGCTTAACCCAACCACTAATTCTCCACAAATGTGCCCAGAGCTCAACCCCTCACCTGTTAAGTTAACACCTGTGCCTAGAGACCTATCCACTAGACAATCCCCTGCAGGTTCGCTCTGGGCTTAACTCAACTACAAATTCTCCACAAATGTGCCCAGAGTTCAAATCTTCAACTGTCGAGTTGACACCTGTACCTGACTATGACACAGATATATATACAGACACACACACACAGATACACAATAAATAAATAAATAGATGTTGAAAAACTTTGCCCGATTGTGGTTCATAGTTTTATTTTTCTATGTCAAGAAAAGAAAGAAAATTGGATAAATTGGTCAATTTATTTTGTGACTGACATTTGAAGTTCTGTCTCAAGCCAGTGAAAATTTCAGAAATATGCTACATCTAAGATTCCAGAATTCCCAAGAGTCCTGAACTGAAGTAGTGGCTGAGAGGCCACCAATGGAGACTGTTGGCAGAAGCCGATCAAGGTAAAGTAAAAGTCTGGAGCTTGAAAAAAAAAAAAAGTACCAGAAAAAAGGGAGCTAGAATGAATCTTAGGAGGAGAGCAAAGAAAAAGGAGCATAAACTGCAAAACCTTTGCTGGAACTGAATTTCAAGCCAGTTTTCTCAAAGCAGCTAACCTGTAGATAAGGCGAGTGTGCCCAGCCCATTTACCTCAGGTGATGACACTGCCTCCTAGGCTGCTTCCTAAGCACTTCCTGTCCTGGCTGTCTCTCTTCCCACCAGCAGCAAGGACAACACTCAGGCCTTGAAGACACCCACCAGAGTGCCAGATGCACACTGAGAGCTTGGCCAAGGGTCCTTCTCACTGTACTTGGCTAGGAAACACCCATCAAACACCTGTTTTATGATGAACAGACAGTGACGACCAGCCAGCAAACACTGGGAAGTGCTTTGCCACAGATACTGCTAAGGTCACTAGGGCAGCTCTGTGCTGCTGTGACAGAAATTCCTGAAGGAAATTGCAAACCCGCTTGAGCTTCTCACTTGCACAACTTGTTCTTCGGACTTCATTTTCTTCTGCATGTGAGGCTGAAGAATGCTGAGAGGTTAGGGCCGCCTTGTTCCTGTGGCAGGAAATCACCACTTGGTTGTACAAACTAGGCTTCTGTTCAAGGTCTCAGCTTCTGTGGCTTCTGTGAATGACAAATTTATAAAAAATGAACTAGATCGGGTCTTTGCCATGATCAAAACTCTTCCTGGTGGAGGCCATTTTGCATGATGGCATGAAACCCCAAACAAAGCTGACTTCAGATTTCTTTGAAGAATATACTGGAAAGAATTATATATTCAGAATTGTTGTTGACTGTAAAATATTTCTTTTTTGGCTACTGAAAGAGATCGTAATTTGGAGGGCAGATAATAGGGCAAGTCATGACTTACTGATTTACCTCCCTGTTAAAATAGGTTTCTTCACTCTTTCCGTCCAGTGAAATAGCACTATTTTCATTTTGCACACCAGAAAATGCTTCCAGGGAGTTAATACCTTGCTCAAGGCCACCAAGCCAAATTTATCTGCTGGTTCATAAGGTTTTCTCTTTCTGTATGTCTCCTGTGTTCACAGTACAAGGTCATTTCTGCTGATTTGTGGAAAGCCAGAGAGTTCACCGCATTCTGGAAGGTTTCAAGTTGGAGGGAGTGGTGAAGAAAAATAATTTTCAGCTCTATGCTTATTAAGATACATTTCTTATAACACACAATCACATTGAACAAAGTGACCTGACTCACAATAAAACCAAGAAACATATACTTAGAAAATAAGACCCGACTAATGAGAAAGAACTTGGGTTGCAGCTCTGAATCTGTGCACATTTCAACAAGGTATTTAACTATCCCAAGCCTCAGTTTCCTCATTGGAAGGAACCAGAGCACAGTACTGTCCATGGCATGATTTTGAAATGTCCCCCCGGGCTCATGTTCTGAACATAAGTTCTCCAATTAGAAACATCATTGTGATAAGTTGTGGAACCTTCTGGATGTGGGCCTAGTTGCTTAAATAGATCATTAGAGGTAGATCCTTGAAGTTTATTGCTGATCCCTAGTTCTTGCTGTACTCTCTGCTTCCTGGTCCCCCATGATATGGTTAGCTCCAGCTGTGAACTGAGTGGTTCCACTACGCCTTCCTCTCACCCATATGCTGATATTCATTAAATCCACGAGCCAAAGGAAGTCTTTCCTCCTGCTGTGTGGCACTGAGCTGGCCAGTCATCTTGACATTTGCCCCAATCTCAGTGCATAAATAATTCCTGGGGCTCCTGGACGTTCCTGAAACTGATGAGCTTGGGAGGGGGGAGGGGCTCCCTCCAGGATAAAAATATTGGCTAGGGGAGGAGCCTCTTCTGTCTGCAGAGCAGATAGTAGGGGACCGCTCAGCAGTTGGAGGCAGTCTGAAGGAGACCGCCAAGCAGTGAAGAAGCCTCAAAAATACTTCTGAACAGCCAAGGAGTTTAGTTAGAAGATCCTAGTGCAGTCGAGGGTGGGGGGAGAGAGAGAGAGAAAGAGAGAGAGAGAGAGAGAGAGAGAGAGATCCATCTAGGTACCCTGGGAAGCTGTCAATCATCCTTTGGGGAGTTGCCTGTGACTCATCACTGTCCCTCATCGGTTCCTGTAAGCAAGCTCAGTAAAATGGTTGGTTTGTCATCAATTTGGTCTCCCATGAAACTCCTATCTGGGCTGGGAAGATGATTTTGTGTGCCTTCCTAGGAAAGGTAATTCACACAACATCTCCCTTAAGCTATTTCTGTGATACGTTGTGGTCTTAGTGTCAGAAAAGTAGTGAATGCAAATACCTACCTGAGGGTACTCACCTGCACATCAAAATGTACCCATGGCTTCAGTAATTTCTGTTGGAGTCCAAGAGTTCCTTCAAGGACAGCCTTGTGAGAATGCCAGACCAAAGTCCCTTCATGGAGTCTGAAATTCTGTTGCCAGTCCAGTAGGTCGTAATAAACTGTAGAGCCAGGATCTGGAGCAGACATAAAAGATTAAAGCGACAACCAGTGAAAGAGGAGCCCCACAGATAACAATGGCGGGAGATGTCTGGTTTCACTTCTTGGCCTGAGAGAAAGTGGCCTGCAGCAGACCCCACATTTGCAAGAGGTGGTGTGCTGGGCAAATGTGGGAATCTGGAGGGAATAAAAAGTATTTTAAGGCGTTAAAGCAATTCAGGATGATTTTGTCACTCTTGGGCCTCCACAGGCACACACTCTTCAGTGCTTTCTTGTGTACACACACACACACACGTATGTGTGCATGCACATGCAAAATTATTTTAAATATAAAATCACAGAGCATCAACCCTATCATAAATAGGCTCTAAAGCAAATATTCATATTATCTCGTCCATCCTTATCAGAAATCGAGTGCTAGAGAGAGATAAAGGTACACATAATATGAAGCATGTCCCCTTGACTGCAGCCTCTCAGGTCCCTGTGGACACAGCTGAGTCAGTGTAACATCTGAGGAGTGGTTTGTGAAGCCTGGCCTTGCCTTGGTGTGAAAGGTGAAATGGAGGGATTTCATGGTGAAATGCTAGTTAGGAAGCCGATACCTTAAGTCTACAGAAAGCATGAGGTAAATCTGAACCAGGGTCCCAAATTCAGGGACAGAGCAGAAGCTCAAAGCTGGAGAATGATATGGAGGAAGCATGAGCTCCTGAAACTGGTTAGGAAGAAGGTAATTTTGGATTTTTTAATTAGCGACTGGAAAGATAGAGGATGCACTAACCTATGAACACTCACCAGAGGACATGCTACAGTTTGGATATAGAATATTCTCCAAAGCCCTTAAGTGATAGGCTGCTTCCTTATTATGTGCACCACTAGGCGGAAAACTGCACAGCAAGCACTTTGACCTCTGAGCCATCCCCAGCTCCCAGCATCTCTATTTGACAGAAGAACTCAAGGCCCACAGGCAGTGAAGCATTTCCCAAGGTCGATTTTGTAATGAATCTGAATTTGTGTTTTTAACCAGGAAACCTAATTCCAAAGTCCATGTCCTTGTGTTTGACATGTGAACATGAAGATGTGGACGCTCACAGATTTCTGTAGTGTGGTTAGTAAATGTTTGACAGCATTCTTTAGACCTGTTTCCCCTCCCCCCATTCCAAAAGTCATTGTTCTTTTTATATAATGATGTCAAGCTGCTTGAGTGTGATCCCACTAAGAGAACACAGGTTCAGTGGACACTATACTGTGTCAGTGTCCACCAGGCTGAACCACCACAACTGAGATAATTCACATGTTGGGTACTTAGGAATTGACACAGTATTCAACCCACTACTTATTGATCCCTCTTACATTTCAAGCATCCCACAAAGAGTTAAAGACACACAGAAAATGGAATAGGAGCATAGGTCCTATAGGGGGGGATCCATCCTCTCCCCCCCCTTTAAAAAAGTGACAGACAGCACTGCAGAACTCAGTTGCTAGGGTTTAAAACATATTTCACTATCCCATATGGCTATATCTAAATCCCATTTTGCTGCCAGGTTATTTTATGACAAACTGGGAAATGTGATCCTTGCTTTTCTTGTGGCCATTTCACTCTGCCTTCTCTCCCGCACTACAAAGACCTAGAGTATCAGGTGAAGACTTTTAATTTAAGCAACCAGTGATGGATATGGGTGACACATTGAAGAAATGGCTCAATCAAATGCTGATAAGAAAATGATGCTTCAAATAGGGGTTCATCTCATCTGAGAACTGAAATTTGGCCAGCTTTTACACCTCAGCACTTTGGATGTATTGTATTTCTAGAAGGTAGAGAATATATTAGCGAGGTTTGACAGAAGCCTTACTAATGATTGATTGAGTCTCAACTTCCCTGGGTTACATGGAATAGACTTTTAAAAGTGGGGATTTATTCTTTGAGAGCATGGCAACAGAACTTTTTTATCATTTAAAAAAATTAATTCCCTGGCTTTACTACATTTAATCCAAATTTGATCCGAGAATGAAATGCTTTTTTGGCAGAATCATCAATAATTTACAGAACTGTGGACTTTACTTCTTAAGGCAAATTATATATATATATATATATATATATATATATATATTGGCCAAAGGAGTTCTGGCTGACACGTTATAAAATAAAGCTGGCAAATGGATTCTCTGGGACTTGGCCAATTCTATACCCATCTGAAGATTCCCAAGTGGATCAGCACAGCTTTCCTCCCCAGCTGCCCTCTGAAAACTGAGGTATGCCACTGAGCATCATCCATAAAGACTAGAGCTGTGAAAACAGACACCTGGAGTGGAACTAATGACCATGTAACTTACCCAGCCTCCTCCACCGGGATCTATTTTATTTGGCAACACCCCCAAAGAGAGGTTCATCCAGGTTCAATTGAACTTGGTACTTTGGAATGTCCTATTTTCATTATTAGTCAGCTCTGAATGCTAAACAGCCAAACTTGTCCATGGAACTTTGATTCACAGGCTGTGGTTACTGTCTCCAAGGTCACAGTGCTCTTAATGGATCTCTCTTTAGCACTGAAACTTGCTAGTATCTGGAGGGTTTACTCTGCCCCTTTGATAAGTCTTTTCACTTGTTTAGAAAGCATTTAACTAGGTGCATTGCCCTTTGCCGGACTTTCTCTAATTTACTGGGATTTAAAAAGTCTGAGGCCCAGGTGTGTTCAATTGATCTTAGTATGTTGTCCATGCTTTGGATGTCCAGTGATAGTGAAAAGCGAAAAGATAGTGATTAACCCTATACGTCACCTTCAGACAATTGGGAGTGGATTCCTAGACTATTAGATGGAGGATGAGTCTAGTGGCCTCTGCGCTTTTATCACCTCTGCACTCTGTGACATCTGTCACGGGTATGTGAGGCAGTGGAGTTAGGTTAGTCACACTGAAAGTAATAAAATGCCTGGGAAATGATGATCTCTCCAAGTTTTACAGAAAGCATATCTGAGAAGCGTTCTTTTTCAAAGTGTCTTTAAGACTGTAATATTCTTTCTCTGCTTTAAAAACTTCTTCACTGTGCTTGGTTCTGTGAATCCTTGGCGTGTATTGAAACCCAGCATTAGCTAAGCTACACATGTTGGGTGGAACAATCCTATCTTTGGTCATAACATGGCTTATTTGAATATTCATTTTCAGTTAACTGGTATCTTGGAAGATGATAATAATAAAATCATCAAAGTCATGATTAAAATAACTGGGACTTTATTGTGTGTTATGTTTTCCAAATCCCTGTATTCTCCTATTCCCCTATTTTCTTTGTTAACTATGCTATCATTGGCAGCATTGCTCCTAATTTCAAGCTGAGGGCTGGAAAGATGACTCAGTGGGTAAATTCACCTGCATGACCCAAGTTCAAATGCCAGAGTCCACATGGTGGAAGGAAAGAACCAGCTCCTGAAAATTGTCCTCTCACCTGTATATGTGCCATGTGGCTTGTGTGGACCTGCTGTTTCTCCTTCTCCCTAATAAATCAATAGAATACATTTTTAAAAGTTTAAAGTTGAATCACAGAATATTTAAGTAACAAGCCTAGTAACACCTGATTAGTTTGTCGGGGATTTTTTTTTTTTTTTTTTAACTACAAAAAATCCCTACATTTTCCTCTGCAGAACAATTCTGGAGACCCATGTTCTTTTTTTTTTTTTTTTTAATTTTTTATTCAATTGTGCATGTGTATATGTGTGTGCGTGTATGTGTGTGCGTGTGTGTGTGCGTGTGTACTGTGTAGAACCACCGACGAATTCGGGAACCACCATGGACCGCCTCCTCCTTGTTTACTCTGCCCCGGGATTCACAGGCTCCGCCCTACCAGGACCGGAAACGCAAGCCGCCCCCGCTTCCGCCTGGTGTCTATACGTGGGTCTAGGATCCGAACTCAGGACCTTCCGCCTGCAAGGCAGAGGCCTAACCCCTGAGCCACCTCTCCAGCCCCAAGAGACCCATGTTCTTGATTACCTTCGTGGGCTGGGCTGTCCTGCCACCTTCTCTATCTTTACAATCGGACATTTCTCTTTTCTGGCTGCTGCTCTCAGCATATTCAATTCTCAGTCAATCTCTTCCTTGCCCAGTCAGAACTAGTCAGTAAAGGCTTACCATTGCTAATCTGTTACTCTGTCTCCTCTCATGATGGCTCCCTTAACCCTGACTTAAACTATTAATAGGCCTTTGACTAAACCCTCTTCAAGTATCCCTTTGAGGACGGTTTCCATTTTCCTACAACTAACCCCAGAGCAAACAACAGAATCTCTGCAGTCTTTCTCGTTTTACATGAACTTGTTTGTCAATGACATTCACACTGGATAATATGGGCTGCTTCATGCTTTGACGAGAAAGTAATCAATGCACCTGGATAGAAACTAGGCTGTGAGGAAAAATAACTTCCAAATTTCAGAATCATATAGAGGTTTGGAGCAGTTCCTTAAGTTGAAGATTTTTCAAAAAAATATTTTCTATTTCAGTAACTTAGTCAATTTTGATTACTTGTTCATTTATACTTACGTTAAAATAAAATGTCTTTATTTTTCCTATGCTTGGTAAATAAGATAAACACGTCATTCAAACAACTCTCCATTCAAGTATGTGTGTGGGTGTGTTTACTAAGGCATGCGGAGATACATGCCAAGAAATAAAGCTAGAGGGGATAATTGGGAAGGCTTTGGTTTTGAAATCATCCACCTAAACTTCTTAATGAATTGTTAATCAGAATAAGAAGTATTTCATTAGTTTCTGAGATTTTACACAAGAGGTTCCAATGGATATAATGGTCTTTTTTTCTGTGTATTCGCATGAGTGTGTGTGCGTGTGTGTGTGTGTGTGTGTGTGTGTGTGTGTAAAAGAGGGAACTTGAATGTGTATGCCTGTGGAGGCTCCATAGTGATGGTGGGAATTATCCATGATGGCTCCACCTCCTTATTGCTTTGCTCTGCGGTTTCCCAGGCTCCCTGTCTTAGGGTCAGAACTGCAGGCCACTATCATTTCCATTCAGCTTTTCTGTTTGTTTTAATATGGGATCTGGGATCAGAACTCAGGTCCTTTTGCTTCCAAAGCCCAAGTTTTAACCCCTGAGGCTTCTCTCCAGCCCATGGATGGCCTTTTATGCTTTCTATGCTTTCTCCAATGCAAACAACAGTCTTTCATAATGATCAAAATGTGATCAGTGTCATATCTTTCACAGTCACATATAGGAAACATATTGTTCGTGGTGTTTCAAGGGTGTTTTGCAGGAAATTTAGGGCTTTCTGAAGAATTAAATGGTCTCATGGTATGAAAAAAAAAAAAAGGCTTGGATTTTCTAGAATGTCCCAGACATGAAAAGAATACTAAGATATGAGGCAAGCTGTTGTTTCTGTCATAGTAAAAAAAAAAAAAAAAAAAAAAAAAAAAAAAAAAAAGGGTGGGGACAGGTGAGGAGATGGATCATTTGATTAAATGCCTGCATGCAAGCAAGGGGACAAGAGTTGAGATCAGCTGGGTGTGGCAGTGTGCATCTGTAACCCAGCATTGGGGCCATGGAGACCGGAAACCCCTAGAACTCATGGTCCAGCCAACTTAAGTAATTCAGTGATCTCCAGGTGTAGACAGATCTCCTGCCTCAAAAAATAAACTGGATAGTGATTGAGGAAGATACCAGATGTGCGTACACACACACACACACACACACACACACACACGCACACACACACACACACACACACACGAGAGACGTTGAGTGGCTGCTAGAGCTCAGGAATTCCAGAACATATTTCTGCACCTGCAATTCAGGAAATACACGAGAAAACTTCTCTTGCTGTGACCTTGTGACCTCTAGAATCTTGGTAACTGAGGAATGAACTAGGCATTGTAACTATATGAACACACAGGCTTAGAGATAAGTTGCTGGAATACCACTGCAGAACAACAAACAAGTAAAATCCCCTCAAACATGACATCACCCTCTACCTGTTTTCCATCTTGAAAATCTCTAATTTTCAAATCCTAATTTGTCCCCTAAGTCCTGCCTGAAAAGAGGTGTGGGAAATGTGTGTGTGGTTTTTTTTTTAAGTTGCATCTTTCAGAAGTACAGGGAGGTGTGGCCCCACTAAAAGGTGAAGAAATCTAATCGGCCAGTTCTCTCCACCCAAGCAGCAGGGTGGAGCACAACATTAGAAGCTGGTAAACCCAACTCCACTTGCTTACTGTGGTCTCTGGTGAAACTTCACAGCGGCTGACTATTAGCCTCGGCTTTCCATCCTCATAAATAGTAGAAAGGATAGTACTTAAGTAGGAGTACGTTGGAGCATACGGTGTGACTCCGTTAGTCACCTGTCACCACGGTTCTCAAGTTATGTTATAAATTATGTGATAAGTTATCCTGAGGACACTCAGTAAAGTCACAGGGAACCTCAGGATAAGCCAGCTTTTAAGGGAGACATAATGATCCTTGACATTGATTAGGTCACATATAAAACATTAATTTGAAGTGGGAACTTGCAGGAGCCCTTGGCTCATCATAGATTAGACTCAATGTTAGATTCTGCTATGCTGCTTTGGCAATGTTATCTTTTTGGAAAGAGGTCTTTAGCAGCTACTGTAATACAATTCTGTATTTTATAAGTGCAGTGGGAAGTCGGCAGTGTTGAATATGATGCCTAGGTTTAAAGAAAGTGGAGAGATGGCTTAGGGATTAAACCCTTTGCCTCACAAACAAAAGGACCTGAGTTCAGTTCCCCAGATCCCATGTTAAAAACACCAGGTAGAAATGGCAGTAGCCTGCAGTTCCAATCTTGGAAGACAGAGCCTGAGAAAGGCCAGAGCAAAGCAATGATGAAGTAGAGCAATTCAGGATGACACCTGAAGTCACCATTGGGCCTCCACAAGCAAATATAGTATCCAATCACAAACATACACACACACACACACACACACACACACACACACACACACACACTAAATAAAATAAATTAAATAAAATAGTAAAGTAAAATGAAATAAAATAAAAAGATGTCCAAATGGGAACTGACAGTAGAAGCCTTTGGGTCTAAAATCTGGATGAGTGAAGGAAAATGTACACATCAGTGGGGTGGTCTAGAGGTGATTTGATATACTATAAAAGCCTGAGCCCCACAGGAGTAAACAAGCCAGAGTAAACCCTAGGGTCCATAGAAGCATACAGGTGGGAAGTGTGGGAGGGAGTGGGAGGAAATGATGAAGGGAAGGGGGAAAAGGAATGAAAGAGGGAGGAAGGGAAGCTGGGATGAATACTCAATGTCTACAAAAGAAGAAGAAGAAAAAAGATGTCGTAGGTTCACAGGCTCCATTAGGAAGCATTATGGGTTGATTTATAATCTTTCACCCCAAATTCCGATGTTGAGATTCAGACCTGAGAGTGAGTCCATTGAGAGCCAAGGACCGTAACGGGTATTAAATTAAAGAAGGCCATTAGCTGAGCCCTGATTAGATCTGACTCATGTCCTTATAAGAAGAGAAACCTGGACACACAAAGAAACCCCGGTACCATATGAACATAGGGAAGGTCGCATGACACAGAAAGGGAAGGCGGCCATCTGCAAGCTAAGGAGAAAGACCAGGGGCAGGGATGATGGGTGGGCTATTTGTCAACTTAAAGGAGTCTACTCTCTCCTGGGAGATGAGCCTCTTGGCATGTCTTTGGGGTATTATCTTAATTATGTTTACGGAGGTGGGAAGAGCTAATCACTGTGGGTGACAGCATTTCCTGAATGAGACCCAGGACAATGTAAATGGAGACAGGAGTTGAGCAGCAGCGAGTCGTGTATTCATCTCTCTCTGCTTCTTCTCTGGTTGTATCATGTGACCCGCTACTTTCAGCCTCTGTTGCCTTGACTTCCTCACCAGGATGGACTATACCCCTAAAATGTGAGCCAGAAGACCATCCTCCTTAATTATTTCACTAGACTATTTGTCTTAGTTCCAGAGCAACACCCCACGCCCTTGCTATGAAATTCATCTTAGTTATCACTTTGTTGCTGTCATAAATACATGACCCAAATAATTTAGGGGAAAGGAGAGATTTGTTTAATTTCAGCTTATTTCAGGTTACAGCCCATTATGGCAGAAGAGGTACCAGTAAAGGCTAAAGGAACTGATCACACATGTATCCACAGGGAAATCCAGAGGGGCAAGTATGCAAGCATATAGCCTAGTTTGCCAGTCTATCAAAGCCAACCTATTCCTGGACAGCTAGCCTTCAGAAAGATGGGGAAACAAAGTTTACTGGTTTAGCTACCTGTAGTAATTTTTAAGGCAACCTGAGTTTCTTAGTCTATATATCAACTTAACTGAGCCATGAGATGTTTGATTATGGGTTGAAAATCATTTTGGGTGTGTTCATGAGTAAGATTGACATATAAATTGGTAGACTGATGGATGAATATAGCTTCCCTCCCAAATACCAAGAAAACTACCCACTCACAAGGATAGTTAGACAGAATAAAAGCCTGAGGTAAAGAGAATTTTCTCTTTCCACCTGACTATTTGAGCTGGGACATTTGTCTCCTGTCTTTAAAATGGGACCTGTACTTGAAACTTTTATCATAATTCCCAGGTCTTCACCTCATTGATTGCAGATTGTAGGCTAGCCTCTATAATCAAGTAAATCAACTCCTTTTTAGTGAATCTGCTATCACACATACAAATGCACACTCTGTGGCAACATATTGGTTCTGTTTCTGTAGAGAACCTTAAATAGCGTACAGCTCTAGCCAACATCTTACTGCACATATTATTAATCCTCACTTGATGACACATTTTTCAACTTATACTCATTATTTTTTCAAATGCCCACTAAATCATTAGGAAGTAAACTCTTGTGTTTGACCTAACTGCTCAACAAAGAGAATCATCAGATCTTTCTTTCACATCCGTCTGAATTCACCACTCCACATTGGCAACTCATCCTTTGCTTTCTTACCTGTCTCCTTGAACCTTACATATGATCTGGTCTCCTTGGTTTCCATTTTTGTTCTTTTTACAATGATTGCTTCTTGGCTACCTATCTTGGGACATCCTGGGTGTTCTATCTCCAAGCCCCTACTCAGCCCTAGCATTCTCCTACTTGCATCCTTCCTTTTTCATCCCTTCATCCGGTGAATACTAATTGGTGCCATGAACCATGCCTTGTGCCAAGCATTAGAGTTATAGTAATAAATAACATGTAGTCTAAACTCTTAAGAGTTTATAGTCTAGCCCTGAGGAGGCAATTTATATAGAGCAAGTGTTTAGACAGGAATCAAGATAAAAGCACAAGCATTTAACCCAGGTCTTGGAGATCAAGAAAGACTTTTCAGAGAAGGTCATATCTATAAGATGAAGAGGGAGGGCAGGATTCTTGCAGCATAAAGGGAGTATAGTTATGGTAATTAGAGATTGGGGGAAGCACTTTCATACATGTATCTGTGTATGTGTGTTTTCACATGTATGCTGGAAAAGAGGTGGGAAAGCTGTTTTCAAAGAACTTGTACTTCATCCTGAGAATGATGGAAAACATTAAAAATTGAAAGCAAGTAGAAAAACCTATCATTTAGCTACAGCATTGAGAGTCACAGTACAGACTGTCCCAAAGGCAGAGAAAAGCAAAGGAGGCCATGACAGTAATCCAGGCCAGAAACCAGACCAGAGACATAATGCACCTGGTGTTCCCAGCTAACTGATAACCTAAGGCCTCAGCAAGACAACACATCATTTTTCCTCTCTATCTCAAATGTCCTGCTGGAGCCAGGAATAATTCCGAGACTTCTTAACAACTAGCTTCAGCTCTTCCCAAGGCCCTTCTCAGCTTCCTTGGCCACCCCTTGTTTTTCAATAGGTTTTCATTTTCTGCTTTGCAGTCCTCTCGCCTCACCAGTTATTACTTGACCTTTCATCTTCTGAAGCTTCACTAGCTTGCAGACAGCCTTCGAAGTCTTTGTTAGCTGACAGATGGGATCTAAGGTTCCCAGCCATTGCCTTGCAATAAAGGGATCAGAATACCAAATCTTCCCGTCCCTTTAAGAGGAGGATGA
Source organism: Typhlomys cinereus (assembly GCA_023101885.1). Classification (NCBI taxonomy): domain Eukaryota; kingdom Metazoa; phylum Chordata; class Mammalia; order Rodentia; family Platacanthomyidae; genus Typhlomys; species Typhlomys cinereus. Next base: position 167,698 of record JALPQD010000820.1, on the reverse strand, counting down.
TAAAATAAGTGTTGGCGAGGTGGTAATGAGAAGACCATGCCTACTCCTGGTTTCCATCTGTACACACTCAAAGGGCCTCTTGGGAATCCTAGAGGCTTTGGAATTTTGTACCTAAGAATATTATTTCTTAACTTGAGATTCCATGGGGTCCAAGTTGCACGTGACCAGAATTTCTGCAAGAAAAGATGGAAACCTTCTATTGCTCAAATATTAACCCCTTCCACAGAAAGGTTGCAATTGTGTTAGACATGTTGCAGACTGTAGAGAAGAAACTGAATCTGTTTTGATGAGTTTAAACTTTTTTCCCACCATTCAATAGATAGGTAACAGTAATTCACATTTCACGGAGGTTTCCTTCTTTCCTTCCTTCCTTCCTTCCTTGCTTCCTTCCTTGCTTCCTTCCTTCTTTGCTTCCTTCCTTCCTTCCTTCCTTCCTTCCTTCCTTCCTTCCTTCCTTCCTTCCTTCCTTCCTTCCTTCCTTCCTTCCTTGCTTCCTTCCTTCCTTCCTCTTTTTCTTTTCTTTTTCTGCATGTGTAGAGGTGACATCTGCAACCATCCTGGATTATCCTACCTGTTTTTGCTTTGCTCTGGGGTTTCCCAGTGTCCACCTTCCAGAAATACAGGCCTCTACCATTTCTGCTTGGCTTACAGGGGTTTTCTAAAAGTAAATCAGAACACAGGGAACCATCTCAACCTTGGCATACAGCGTGTGACTGGAGTGCTCTGGTCAAGGTCACCCACAACAGCCGTGACATGAATCTAAGGGCGCCTTCCACATCTTCAGCATCTCGTCTTTCAGCAGCATTTGACCGTTTAATCGCTCACCTGCTCTAGAGACATTGGCTTCTCTCGCCTAATCCTTCACCCTTTTTAAAGGTGTTGATCTTTGTCAGCATTGCTTTTTTCACTTCTTGGGCCCCTTTGCCAGTTTCTCTCCTCTCTTGAGGCAGAGGTGCTGGCGACTTATCAATCGTGGTCTTGGTCATTTAGCTCTTTCTCCCCATTCTCTTCAACAGGGTCTCACTTGACATTTTCATCTCTCAATTTCGCAGACCTCTCAGACTTAACGGGAGTGTGCTAGAAATTTGGTGATGAACTGTCAATGTTGTGTTTGCTCTCTTCTAGACTATCAGGACTAAGGAGCTACAAATGCCAGCCCCAGACTCCCAAGCCCACTTGCTTCCTGCTATATTATAACTTGGATAGAGATGAAAAGGGCCAAGAAATGAAAACCTCTTCAGCATCGGTAGCACCTCTGACACTTTCTGAATGATAACAGCTGCTATGCTTCTAACAATTGCTGTGATGGCACTTTACACATCATCAGCCACAGGGTTTGCACTAGCAGCAGAGGCAACACTGGCAGCTGAGCAACAGAAGAAATAGTCCCAGCCCACAGGGGTTAAGCATGGCTCCTGCGCTCCAGCCCATTGGTACAGCAGCTTCTGACCTCATTGTCCTAGCTCACCCCATACTTAGGTCATAGATGTGGTGAAATCATCCTGGAACTGACCTGGAAGTTTCCTCCCTAGTCTTCCTTCCTGATCTGGACCTAGTTTTCAAAGTACCAAAAGGTGATACACAGGCTGTTGGGGGACAAAAATCATCAACAATCTGAACCCTGAAAGCTACAATAACAACCATCTGGCAATATGTGCCTGTTGGTATAATTGCAGCATGAATATTACGGGAGTAACCAACTGCTTTTTGATTGGATTTAAGTCCTGCTCCATCCAAAGAAAGGAACTGTCATAGCTAGATAGGTGTCAATTGACAGTCGAAGGTTGGGACTCTGGGCATATTTTTGAAGAATCAGTGGTTGAGTTAGTCCTTGAGCACGCCTGCAGGAGATAGTATACTTGATGGGGAAGGCCCAGCCCATGGGAGGGGATTGGTGGTTAATCTCTGGGTGGGATAAGTGAATAAGATGGAAGGAGTTGATTAAGGAGGATGCCAATCAGTCTGGCAAGTAAGGATCTTCCCTCTCTTAGCAGTCCTATGGATGCATGGATATGACGTAACCAGTTCCTTTGGACCCTGGTACTGATACGGGCTCTCCTGCAAAACTGAACTGTAACAGGACAAACTAAGAGAAAATAAAATCCCTCATTCTCCTTAAGCCATTTTGTCATGAGTTTCTCAATAGCACATAGAGTAACTCCAATAGGAACTCATGCTTAGTACCATAAACATGACTATAAACTCATGGAAGGGGGGGGGCGGCATAGGCCAGAGGGGAAAACCAGCTACCATTGTTTTGTTAAATGGACATGGTATCAAGCTGTCTTCTAAATATTTATTTTTATACTCATAGATTTGTATTGGTGCCAGCCATAGTCCCCAGAGCTTCTTTTTGCAATGGATGGTATTAATGCAGAGAAACACAGCTAGCAAGAGTACAGAGAAAAAGTGACTGTGGGTACTCAGCTCTAAATGAGGCATCTGTACGTCTATCCACTCCAAGGTTCAGGAAACATCACGAAAGAGGAGCTTCTGGACATGACAGGGCTGCTGCACCTTTGAACTCACTTTAGCTGTGTTTATTGCATAAAACCTCTGCAAGACTTGGCCTAGGGGCACTTTATCAGGGAAGGGGAAGAGCTCAAGGCTCCATTTCTCCCCAGGGACCATTGATGGTTAGTGCTGGCTGTGGGAAGAGAACTACTTTCTTCAATGATATAAGCTGCTGACTTTATGCTCCTGAAAGTGCCCATTATGTCTAATGCAAGCTACCATTATTAAATTCAGCATCACACACAGACACACAGACACAGACACATACACAGACACACACACACACACACACACACACACACACACACACACACACACAGACTGAGGGCTAAGAATATGGCTCAATGTTTAAAAAGCATGCTCTTTAAACAAAAGGATCAGAGTTTGGACCCTTAGATCCCACATTAAAAAAAATGTCAATTGGAGTTGGATGTGGCAGCCCACTGATAATTCCAGTCCAGAATGTCTGAGCCTGGAAATCCCAGAGCAAGCTTGCTAGTCATACTAGCACATTATAGGTTTATTTAGAAAATTAAGCTCAAAACTATAAAGTGGAAAAACTATGGAGGATGATTCTACGCATCATCCTCAGTCCTCTATAAACACATGTACTTACATGCATGTGCAGATTCACATGTAAGTGCTCTCATCCATGTGTGAATGTGCATGCATACATGAACATACGCACACCCATACAGGTAAAAAGAAAAGTAGAAAGGGAACTTGTCAAGAAGGAAATTTTTTCACTGGGAGAAGGGAGGACGAGATAAAGTAATATGGGGTGAGAATGATTAAATTCATTGTATGCATGTAAGAAATTGTCAAAGAATTGCTCAGAATGGAACTCTGGAACTCCTGTTCAGAGCTTTATTTCTCCCTGTCTTCTCCATCTCTGGAATGACATCTTCAAATATCAGGTCTTAAAACATATTACCTTGAAGCATACTTTCACAATGAGTATCCTTCACTTCAAAAACTACCAAATTTTATTCACTCCAGCCCATACCATATTTCTCACCTACTCTCTAGTTCAAGATACCATGAGGTCTTTCTACTTAATCGTAAAAAGAAAACAGACCTCCTTAGCATGCCCCTCAAGGCCCTGGTTTGCCTCCTTGTGGTGCCCTTCTACCCATTGTTTAATATGCTCTGGTGTGGTAGACAGGTAACAGGAATGTACCCTTAGGAGGTGTGATCACACATCATTTCCTCCTGATGTCCTTTGGTAACACCTTTCCATATTTGGCACTGAACAAAGCCTTACATGATTCACATACTCTTGCAGATCCTGTCTGAGAAATGATCTCGTCTAAAACTGCCCCTCCTTTCAGGCTTGCTATTATACCCTTGAATACTTTGTAGATGGGCATTCAAATGTCCCTACGCCACTTCATAGAATATGATCCTTGCTCCTCAAAGACCCAGTTTCCTCATATGTAAATTGTGACTGAATATTATCACATAGGGATGCGTTAAGTAGTTCATTAAATATATAGTGCTAACTCATAACTACAACATTTTTCTTATCAAAATGTTCCTGGTGATCTTTTTAAATTAACTCTTGCTTTTGATTTAGGAGTCTTTCTAAAACATAAGTGAATACAATAAAAAAAACCACTTTGTCTTTGTGCCTCAGTGTGTGTTTATACTTCTACTAAATACCAAGGAGCCCTTGGTGTTCAGGATGGGTCCACGTGTGTAGGTATAGCATACCGGGGCTCTCGAGACAAATAATACTGCATTCCAGAGCTGACTGCTTTACGAGTATTTTTCTGTGCTCATAGTAGAACCATTTACGGCTGTAGAAAAAGAGACTTTTCAAGAGTCATTTCATGGGGCAAGAGACACCAAGGTGGTTATAAAAAGAAATATGGCGCTATGGCATGCTTTTGGGAGAGTGGCCCTGCTAGGAACTTGGCATCACTCCTGGTCTTCTTCCCCAGGTCATCTTCATTTGCCTTGCTCCCCGTGGTGCTGTGAGATATAAAAAACAGGTGCATTTTGATGGCCATGGCTCCTGCTACTGGAAGATTCCACTCCTTAAACCCAAGAAATTTAAAAGGGAATAAAGCTGCCCAAAAGGATTTTTTCCCCCTTCGGACAATCTCAGCATTTACGACACACCAGACTCAACCCTTGGCTGCCATCACTCCGAGAAGACTGTCAGTGAACCCTGGCCCCATAGTTTGCCTTTCTAAAAGTTACACTTGCCATTTGGATTTATGTGACTCCACAAAAGAACAGAAAAAAAAAACTTGAATGTTTCCACACAGAATTTATTCCCCTAGTACTCTGTACCCAAATCCTAATGAATCTTGAAACAAGAGGTGCTCCAAAGGGCTTCCTGCACCACTCTGCATTGACACTTGGTGGGACATCAATTTGCCAAGAATCTCGGAAGGTATTTTCCAACTGACTGTGTTTACTGTGTGGGATACAACATTCTTAATTTTAGAGGGTGCTATGAAGAACATCCCTGTCCTGAAGTCAGTGAGCACCGCTTCTCATCTATCAGCACAGTAATGAAACAGAAGGAAGCATTCAAAAATGTTACATAAGAAGACTAGTTTCCAAGGTTTGTTTGCGCTGGAACATTGGATGTGCAAACTACCAAAGAGAGTTCTGAGAAAAAGAGTTATGTAGTCAAAGGGGATTGAGAAATGCTGCTTTCGCTCCTTCCTGAAGGATTTCTTAGAAACTTTATCTACTCATTTGCATCATAAACTTCTAAGACTGGGATTTGGTATGTAGAAATATGGAGTACAATATATCAATAGCTTATGGGAATAAAAGGGAAAAACAATAAAATCTTTCAACAAAATTCCTATATTCCATTCATGCGCTGCCTACTAAAGAGACAATCCTCTGTGCAGGCTATAAAATCTTAATGATAAAAATGCAGCAATTGCAGTCGTTATACAGAGGACCGTGGTGGTCCTACAGGGAAAACTTCACCAGGCAGAAAGAACCGGTGCCTCAGCCCAGCACTCCAGTCATCACATGGAATAAACAATACTTTCTCTCACTAAAGTACATTAATTTTTTTCTGTTTTGACATATTTGCATATTCACTTTTTTAATGTTAGATATATTTATAAATATGCAAATTTCAGCCCTGATTCTTACAGTAGTACCTCTATGATCTTGTACAATTACCTGAACTTCATTTGTTTTGCTAAATTGTCATGAGAACAAGAGATTATTTCAACAAAGCAACTAGCAAAAAGGTCTTGAAATATGATACATTTAACCACTTAGACTACTGTTATTTTTATTGGGTCTTAAAGTTGAAATAGATTTACAGGTATCCAATATCAACATTGAATGGACAACTCATTCATCATGGTTTATATTACAGCTTCTGTTTGAAATTCTGCTTCAGTCCAGTTTGATTTATATACTCTCAGATTCTGAAAGGCATCCTGCTTTAACTGGAGTAGATACAAAATGAATTCATCCCAGGTCTCATTCTGGATCTTAAATTCCCTGTGGAATTCTAGGGGGGAGGGTAGAAAGGAAAGCTACGAACATAACAATAAGCACAATAGATGAAGTTTTCATGAGTCACTGAACGAGATAAGCAGAAAAGACTTTGCCACTGACAGATGAGGGAATGCTTCATGAAGGAATGACATTAAAGTGGACTTTAATGTGAAGGTCTCATGTAGACGTCAGGAAGATATGATTTCAATGGAAGAAAACAGTGGAAGCAAACTATTAATGTGTAAGTTTTGCCACGCCATGAAGCTAATATGAGTAATAAGTGGAATGTGAAGCCATTAAAAAAATCATTAACAGATTGTGAGAAGCCAAATGGTTTACTATCTGTTTCTATCATTATCAAAACTATCATTATCACAAGGAGCATCCTTTAAATTTTTAACTAAAACAAAAAGAAAGAAAGAAAATCCTGTAACAAACAAAAACAAACAAATAAACCAAAATAGTAAAGTTCCCCTGAAAACCTCTGTGGTCAGCTCATGGGATGATCCTGGAAATAATAATGCTTTAACTTCTAATGACTTTAGAGGACAAAAATTAAGCATTTGGACTTGCAGTGGTGAGGGTAAATAGATACATTTACTATCTACTCATAATGTGTGATCTTTCTAAAAATTGCAAAAAATATTGTAATAATGAATTTATCAACTATTATAGAAAGTGACAAAATCATGTCACATGATTTTTCCTTCTTTCTTGGAAGAACTGTTATACTTGAATTTTAATCAATATTTTGTGAATAATCTAGGAAACTCTAAACTGAGAAGCCAACATAAAAGGGATCATGGGCAGCTACTAATACTACTTTAGGAGCTTCAAGATAAATAAACACTAATCCTTCTGGTTGAAAAGAGTCACAGACAAGGTTATAAAATGTTATGTTCCAAGCTAAATCCACACTTAAGATTGATGCAGAAAGGAAAAGTTATGGAGCTCATGAAGGATTTATGTGAGTTCTGGGGATTGGAACTCGGGTCTTCAAGCTTGTGTGGCAAGTACTTTACCCACTGTTATCTTTCCAGCTATTTGTTATGCAACTTCTGATAAAAATACTTCTGTCTTTCAAAACTGGGGAGATGGATTGGATTAAATCCCTTGCCTCACAGGCAAAGGGACTTGAGTTCAGATTCCCAGATCCTACATAAACATGTCAGGCAGAAATAACAGTGGCCTGAAATTCTGGCCCTAAAAGATGGAGCCTGGGAAACCTCACAGCACAGCAGTAAGGAGGTAGAGAAATTCAGAATGATTTCTGATGTCACCTTTGGGCCTCCACAGAAGTGCCCTCTTGCATACTTGTCACCTCGTCACTACCCATGAACACACGCACAAACATACATGCAATATTAAAAGAAAAGTTTTTTTGTATTTAAAAGAAATTTGTTTTGCAAGTTGGTGTGTGTCTGTCCCTGCCCACTCACTTTGGTTTGGTTTTGTGTCTGTGGACTGATGTTGTAATCCCTGCTGCCAGCACTCTAGGTAGGCTCTCTGCCACTGAGCTACAACATGATCCTTAAATAGCTTTTTCTGGGATTGGGATATGGTTTAGCACTAAAGCACTTGTTCACAAGCAAGAGGATCATAGTTCAGATCCCAATAAAATTCCATGGCATATTCCAGCCTTGGAAGACTGAGCCAGATAATCTCCAGATTAAATGCAAGCCAGACTAGCACTACAGACAAACTCTCGGTTTGATTACAGACCCAGCCTCAAAGCAGTAAGGTGGAAAAGCAATAGAGGATGATTCATGATATCAAACACACACACACACACACACACATACACACACACACACACACACACACACACACCACACAAGGGTATGTGCCCACCTTCATGAAATATGCATAGACACATGCACATAACCCATACACACATACATGTGAAAATACAAAAAAAAAGAATATTAAAGAAATAGAAACTAACTTCTATTAGAAAGGCTCATTTTAAAATCAAAAATAGTTTTTCACTTAAAAAATGAACTTAAGAGAAAACGCCTGGAAAAGTTGGCTGCAAAATAATATTGAGAGAAAATTTAGTTAGAGGTTTTAGGAGTTAAAAATGTAAACATAATTATAAAATATAATAAAGAGCATTAAAATATTCCATGATCAAATTCTTTTAATGAGTTAAAAAATGAGGAAAAATAGATTATTTCCTAGAAAAATGTGCTTTGTCACAACTGACTTAAAAAAATTTAAAATAAATTTTAAAAACTTACCAAATCTGTAAGAAGGATAGACAGGACTGTGGCCTACACATAGAGAAGGGCCGGGAATGCTAGTTATTAATTTATAAAGAGAAACATGTGTGCAAGTTTTTATGTCTCACATACACATGGATCTCAGATGCATATAAGCATGATACATTTGTTGTACATTTTTTTTAACTTGGAAAATACCACCTACCATATTTAGACACATCCCATAACAGAAGGAGAATGACACGAACAGTAAAGGATGATTCTGGCCACTTCTTGGAAGAACTTGGTAACCAAATGACTCAGGGCAGCTCCTCTTCCTGCTTTCAACCTTGACCATTTTAAGAAAGATCTGAAGCAGTCTAGCAAAATGAAAAGCCTGGGAAAAGCTGCACATAACTCAGGTAGGGAAATGGTATTCTTTGTCATTAATCATAATTCAAAATATGTTACTATTCAGAAAAGATGTGTGGGCCAGATGATCTGTTGTTCGTTTGTTTTTTAAAAGAAACATGGAACTCTTATTTTCCTAGTAGAAAATCTAACTTTGGAGAGTTTAGACATCTCAGAAACTTCTCTCCCATCTCATAGGACAGAACCCAGTACACTTCCACTTGGATAAATGTCCCAGAAGCATAGGACAGGCCAGATCAACCTTCCTAAGTCAGTTATGGACCCAGGATGCTTTTCTGAGAAACTCTCTGAAGAAAATTCCTAGATTCAATTTTTTTTATATGTGAAGGCATCCGAAGACATGCACACATAATATATTTTGTGTAGTATTTGGGAAACAATCTCAAGCAGTGGGGTTTGGAGTGTTTCTAGAGAGGAGTTTGGAGCTATTCGACGCCCTCGTCCTCTTGCCACATCATTATCAAAGCAGAAGCAGAGGCGGTATGGGGCAATCTTTAAAACAATGCACGCAGAGTCAGAGTCTATTTGCTTATAAAAGTTCTGTGGAATTTAATCCCACTATTGTTGCTGATGTTTGTCAGTTTTTCTGTGTCTTACGTAATGATTTCCATCTTTGTTTTTTGCCTCTTTGTTTGTGGATTAGAATTCAGGAGGGTTTCTTTCTAGAACCCCCAAAGGTCCATGAGGGCAATCTTCCCTATCCAACTTCTCTTCTTTGTTCTAAATACTTCCAGTTCTTGAACATGCCTCTGTGACCTAAACTGCCCAGGCACAATGTCCCTATAATTTAAGGACTCACAAGCTTTGGTATCTCAGGCAAAAACAAATCTGATGCCAAATACAAGTTGCTCTTTCTTTCTTTCCAAGGCTCTCTATATACATAAAGAAACAGGAGGATCAGTTGTTATCTGGACAACTGGGCTCCAAGATATTTTGCCCAAAATTGGACATCCAAGATGAAATGAAGATTTTTCAATGCTGAGCTATTCACTGGAATCTTGACAGTGGACGTGTTCAGAAAAGATAAGTGGTCTATCCTTAAGGGACTGAAAGTTAGAACAGAAGACTTTACAAAGTGAGAGGAACCACCAAAATTATTTATGAAAATGCCTCGAGGAAACGTACTTTGTAATGCAATCATAAAAAAAGAGAGACAATAATTAAAGTAAATGAAGGGGAAAGGAGAAAACTGAGACCTTCTGAATACCTCACTATGCTCCAGGAACTTTCAGGTGGATTATCTATGTGCATTCTCGCATGATGCCAGAGACTCTGACAGGTGGAACAATGGATCCAAGAGAATGCAAGTAGCTTTGGAAGTGCCTTGCTCAGATCTCCACTTGAGAAAGCTTGCTGAAGGCAGGTTCGGCATTCATGCCACACTTCATCTGCACTGTTCTCCTGCAATGCCTGGCCCAGCAGAGGCCTTGAGCTCTGTTCCTGCCCCAGGGAAGGTTTCTTCTGAGTCTCCCCCCAAGGCTTTGCATTCACCTGGCAAGCATATGCTTGGAACAGTGCTTGGAACTCTGGCTCCCATCACAATCTTCCCACTTCCCATTCTTCCTTAACAGGTGTCAGGGTGATATCACTGCCCTCTCTGCTATTTTCATCTCTAACCTCTACCATCATTTTTCTCAGAAAGTCTTGCACAGTCAATCAAGTCTCCGTTTGTGCTTCTAAAAGAAACTTACTTGACACAGACCACACACAAACGGCATTCATCTTGTGAGAGGAGTGAGGTCTGTTGATCTAGTGGACATGAGAACACAGTGTTTGTGGCTTAGCAATGGCATATCATTGAAATTAAAGATTTGCTGAGGAAATAAAGCTTAAATCTCTCAAACAATAAGGTAAAGATGGAATCTTGATAGTGGACGTGTTCAGAAAAGATAAGTGGTCTATCCTTAAGGGACGTGCATGAGACTATCATGAAATGGATCAGAGTGAAACCCTAAGTGGAGTGCATTGGAAAGTAGTAACTGCAGAACAGACTAGAAGTAATAATAACTTAAACTGTGTTGGTGGCATTGAAAATGCCAAGAGTTGTTGATTCAAGGGAACTGAGACAACTTAGAGGTTGGGCAGGATGCGGCAAGGCAGGACTGGGACGAGACTCAACTTCCCTCTCCCTTGATTGGACAGGAAACCTTGGGGGTCACTGAGCAGAAGAGGACAAGGGCTGCTGTCACAGAAGACAGTTGTTTGCTGGGAAGTCAAAGGATGGCTTGTGAGTGTGAGAAGCTGGAAATGCTCAAGGGATTTGGGATGGCACGTGAACCTGGCCTTCTGTGGACTCTGCTAAGCAGGATGTGGGCTATAGTTTGTTTCCTGAGACTGAATGACAAAGGGGACTTCCCTGAGAAAGTGGAAGGGAGAAAGGGCATTAGAGTAGACAAAGGGACCAGATCTGTGAATGGCAGGAAAGGGGGACATCCCAGATATTTGTCTTTAGATGTTAATTGCTATCGCTCTGTTTAAAGGATGCAGGGGTAGGAGAGAAGGAAGAGATAGTATTGAGTACCTCTGGCAAGAAGCCTGGGAAAACACATGGGGATAAATAAGAAGAAGGTTTGGTTATAGTCTTAAATGTGTTTCTAACTGTGAGTTTTCAGATTTTTAAAATAATACCTCTTAATAAATTTCTTTTAAAAATCAATTAAAGGGGCTGGAGAGGTGGCTCAGGGGTTAAGCCTCTGCCTTGCAGGCGGAAGGTCCTGAGTTCAGATCCTAGACCCCACGTATAGACGCCGGGCAGGAGTTAGTGTATTTTCTCTTGTTTGTTGTGTTGTGGATGTCCAGCTTTAGGCCGTGGTGGTCTGATAGGGCACAGGTTACAATTTCAACTTTCCTGTATATGTGTAGATTCGTTTTGTGGCCCAGTATGTGATCTATTTTGGAGACAGTTCCGTGTGCTGCTGAGAAAAATGTGTATTCTTTGGTGCGTGGGTGAAAAGTTCGATAGAGATCTGTAAGGTCCATTTCTTTAAGGGTTTGATTAAGTTCCAAAGTGTCTCTATTAAGCTTTTGACCTGTTGATCTATCCCATGTTGAGAGGGCGGTGTTGAAGTCCCCAAGAATTGGGGTTGATTTCTTGCTGTAGGGTTTTCTTAATGAATGTGGAGGGGCCCGTATTGGGTGCATATTGTGAAGTCTTCCTGGTGAATTGTACCTGTGACTAAAATGTAGTATCCATCTGTGTCTCTTATAATTTTCTTTGGTTTGAAGTCCACTTTGTCTGATATCATAATGGCTACCCCTGCCTGTTTTCTGCTTCCATTAGCTTGTAGAATTCTTGACCAGCCTTTTATTTTTAGGGCATGCCTATCTTTTGTGATGAGATGGGTTTGGATTGTGATTTTTAATCCAAATTTGTAATCTGTGTCTCTTGATCAGTGAATTAATTCCATTAACATTTAGTGTTATAATGGAGAAACTATTTTTAATTCCAGACATTTATTATGTTTAGTAGTTTTTATAAGTATATTGCTTCACTTTTAATGGTGTTATACTTGCCTTCTGTTCTCCTGGATATGCCTGTTTTTTTCTTCAAGCATTTTTTGAAGGCCTGGTTTGGTGGACATGTATCCCTTCAAGTTGTCTTTGTGCTAGAAGATTTTTCTTTCTCCCTCGATCATGACTGATAGTTTTGCAGGGTAAATCAGCCTGGGTTGACATTTTTGCTCATTCAATACTTGAAGTATGTCTGTCCAAGCTCTTCTTGCTTTTACTGTTTCGACTGAGAAGTCATTTGTTATTTTAATAGGTTTACCCTTAAAAGTGACTTGTTTTTTCTCCCTTGCAGCTCTCAGCACCAGTTCTTTATCTTGAATGTGGAGTGCTTTAACTATTATTTGCTGTGGCGAGCTTCTGTTTTGGTCATATCTATTTGGGGTGCTGAATGCCTCTTGTATATGGATGGGCCTCTCTTTTTTTAGATGAGGAAAGTTTTCCTTGATAATCATTTGAAAAATTTCTTCAGGGATGGTATTTTGAGATTCTTGCTCTGGTATTCCATGAATATGCATGTTAGGCTTCTTCAGGGTGTCCCATATCTCCTGGATATTTCTCTCAAGTATCTTTTTGGCTTTAACGACCTCTGCCATTGAGCTGGTTAATACTCCCACTTTATCTTCAAGGTCTTAAATTCTGTTTTCTGCTTCGTTAGTTCTGTTGATAAGACTCTCTGTGGAGTTCTGGGTTGAAGATAACTTGTCTTTTAGCTCAGTTTTAAAACTCTGAGTCTGTTTTAACTTCTCTATGTCAGTTTTTGTTTCTTGCACTGTTTTTCTCAACTCCTCCAAGTGTCTGTTGTGTTCCTCTTCAAAGTGATTGATGTGGTATTTACTTCCTCCCGGATTTCCTCTTTCATAGTATTGAACATGATAATGATCATGTTTTGAAAGTCATTATCCTGGGTCAGGCTTTCTTGGCCATTTTCCGTGGGTTTGTTCTGGTTGGAGTCTAACATTATGGGATTAATTCCTTCAGTGGGAGATTTGTTTACTTGAGTGTTGTTTCTCATGGATTTGCACTTTGACTTTGGCATTGTCGTTTTAACTCTTAAGATCTTCTTTCAATTTCTGTGTGTTTTTCACTAAACTGAATTATTTAGCCTGAGGTTCTGGGGGTGGTCAGGGATGGAGCTTACCTAGGTCCAGGTGAGTACAGGCTGGACTGCTTACGTCCCGGGAGGCGGAGTGGGGGAAGGGAGGATGGGGCGTCGGCTGGGTGCTATTTAACTTGGGGGAGCTGGGCGGGGCCAGGTGCAGAGGGGTGTCCTCCTCCCAGGCCCTACGCGGCAGCTCAGGCTGGATGGTGGGAGGAGCTGGGTCCCTTGGGCTGCCTGGGATTCTGGGGGTGGGCGGGGGCGGAGCTTACCTAGGTCGCGGTGAGGCCCGGCTGAACCGCGCGCGCGTCCCTGGCGGCAGAGTGAGGGAAGGGAGTGTGGTGGTCTTAATTAAAATGTTTGATGCAAAATAACTGTGAAAGTAGCCCAGAAAATAGCTGAAAGACCACAAAGCTTTCCTAGATAAGTAAGGACTGAATGGACATACAAAGAACAGCAGGCAAAGTCAGTTAAAGAAAGGATGGATTTGAAGAAGGTGGTAAAGAGAAAGCAATTAAAACAGAGGAGATGGGATGTTACTAATTCTTTTCAGAATAATACCCTTTCATAAACCAAAGATTTTGGCTAACAAGAAATGATTGCTTTTTATAATGCTCCACCAACTGTAAACAACTTACAAAGCTAGAGAATGATTTAGACATAACTATATAGAGTTGATGTTCAAAAATTTCTCCCTAGAAATTTCCAGAACTAATGATTGTTCATTTAGCCACTTAGAAAAGTATGAAACTTATTAAGATCTAATCCTAAAAGGATTAGATATTTTCCTCAAACTGTTTTGGTACTTTTCTCTTTGATTTCCTGTTGCAAGTTTTTTTGGAAAGTTATAGAATTGATTTTTCTCATTTTGTTCCCCTCTTGATTAAATGTACGGGCTTAGAGTGGGCATGGAGGATTAGCTGGTAGTACTGGTTATTCTCTCTTCTGCTTTGAGACACTATTAAAAGTCAAGCAACCTAAGGGAGAAAGGAAAATTTATTCAGCTTATCGTTACAGAAGGGAGATGCAGTTCTTTATGGTAGAAAAGCCATGGTGGTCTAGCAGAAGTTGGAGGGGGCCTATAAGTCATGTCCAGAATGGAGGCTCAGAGCTACAAACTACCAACCGCAAGAGTAGACCTCTCCCGGAAGTAGAGTGGGAGTTGATCAACCTCAAGGCTCACCCCGTGACTGCCTTCCTCCAGCAAGGCTCTATCTCTTAAAAGTGCCATGACCTTCCCAAACAACCAAAGATTCAGACACAGTCTGAATGGGGCGTGCAACTCACATTTCAAGCCATAACAACGGGTAGATGGACAAGCGAATGAATACTGGGAATAGACAATGGATTGAAGCTAGTGTTGCCGTTACTTTGCTTTCTGTGCAATGACAGTCATATACAACTTAAGGGAGATTTATTTGGCTTATGGTTCATTGTCCATTATGTCTGGAATCATACAGCAGAAGGCATAGCTGAAGGCTTAAGCAGAAGGCTGGTTCAGGTCACCTTAACCATCATGAAGGAAGAGAGAGTAAACGCAGCTAGAGGAAGCAAGGCTGGACCACCAACCTCAACCTTTCCAAACATTAAGGATTCAAACATATGAGATTGGAAGGGGCAACTCATCTTCAAACCATGATAGCCGGGGAATCTGATCTTAAATCTTGAACCTTTCCCTGGCTGACCACTGGAAACATTTATAATTTCATGTTTTTCTTGTTTGGCAAGTCTCAAGGTCTTAGTAGGTGTCTAAGTGATGACTGAAGCATGGTGGTCCTCCTGACTTCTTATGGGAAAGGATTCTGCCATCTGTTAACCTCGAAGGTGTGCTACCATCCTGATCCCACCAGATACACCCACTCTTCACCCCACCCCAGTGCAGCCTCATCTCCATGATAGGACAAAAATGTCCCAGGCATCCCTTTAGCAAATGAAGACACTGAGATTGAAATAAATGTATCAGATAATATTTCAGTGCAACACAAAGGAAGAAACCTAGATGTACACAAAGGTTGTTTCGGGTCCAGCTCTTTCAACTTGCCGTGTTCCCACTTGTCTGAGAAAGTTAACAGCAGTATTCACAGATAAAGCATTGCCCTCATTTATGTTTTAGCCCAGAGGCACACATCTAAGGGTTTGTTTCTATACATAAATTGCCAAACTGGTTCTCATGCCCACTTGCAAAATACAAGACTACAGAAAGACTTAAATATTTATTAAGTGGGAGGGTAAAAATTCCAGATTTTGCCAAAGACTGGTTTGTTTTGCTTTTTTCTTTGAGACCAGACAATTCATAGCAAGTTAAAAAAAAAAAAAGTGAAATGTTGGCAGACAACTTGGCTAAAGGACCAGACTCCTTTGTCATCCCAGCCGACACTAGAGATGAAAAAAAAAAAATATATATATATATATATATATCTGCCTGGTTATCTTTGTCTGGCCTCTCTTGGCTGAAAAATAGGGTATTCTTCAGAGCTAAAGGAGATGGCTTATTTCTTATGGTTAGAAGACCATACACACAAATACTTCTCTGAATGAAAGGGGAAAAAATCACTCAGATCTCAAATTCTTTAAAATAAATAGGAATGCTATTTATAAGAAAGAATGGATGATAGACTTGTAGGAGATTGTTTAGATTAGGTTTATCTTGTCATGCATTATCTAACTGCACAGAAAGTATAGGAATGAATGTGTCTCAAGTAAATATATTGGTGAATTAGGTATATGCCTATGTATTTAGCTTTCGGCATAAAGTAGTTCCATTCCTTCTCTTAGACATCCTATTTTCCTTTTTGTCTTGCGCATCAGGAATTCCAGACACCAAGCCCAAGGTCAATGACAACAGTTTTCCATCTTTTGGGATCTCTTGTGCAATGTGCTCTTTTAGACTAACAATAGGCTCCTTCTGCACCTTTAGCTGTGACTGTCTGCAACTTGCTGCTGGAGGTGTGAAGAAGATTCTATTAATAGCCAGACATACCCATGGCTTCATCATGGTCAGTCTCTGTGCCTTTACTGAAGCTTGACCCATGCAGTTTGTCTCGCACGATAAAAAATGGTAAAAACTACCCTGCATCTGTGCTGAGCACAGGAACTAAGAAACCTGTGGTTTCTTGCAGTCTGCCATTACCATGAAAATGAAGGGCCTACTCAGACAGCTCACCTAGGTCCCTTGCTGGCAGATCTCCCCCAGACTTCCTGAAACATGAGCAACAGCCAGCTACTGTTGCTTTAAGCCGTAATTTAATCGTTCAAGGTAAAGGCCAAACATTTATTAAATGCTCACATGCCCTTATGCCTAGTGAGAAAATTGTAGTGACTGTGTGAAAGATTTTAAATTGTTTTAGAAATAGCACATTATTACACATTTCAACATATTTGTATATGTTCTTTTTAATCAAGGGCACTGGGTGAATTAGTTCTCCTGTCAGAGATTGGGAGAGTTTTGCCTGGTATCTCCTAGAACTTAAATCTCTCCCTTATTTGTGCTGAATGTAATCTTGAGCCCCCCCACCCCCTCCTCCCAATGCCTCCTTCTCTCTGAGTTTGTCTTTTTCTCTATATCAAGGATATATCAGGCATTCAAAATTATATGTAGCTGAGTATGCTCTGAGCTAGGTTTCTGATCAATTCATTTGTTGAGAGCATACTTCCAAGAAGATAATTATGTAAGGAATGCCCAGGCATGTTGCCTTTAAAAAACACAAAGCAGTGGTGTTGCTAAGGAAACAAAGCCCAGCAGGGCTTATAGTGTAGTGTCTGAAATAAGAGCCAGCGCTGATAAGCTTGATAAGCTAGCAGGCCCAAGCTTGCTCTCAGGTATCTAGAGAAAGGTCCACAGGCACACTACAGCACTGTCGGTATCAAGTAAATAGACACACCACATCTGGCCTTCAATGAGAAAGGCAGTGCTAAATTATTCTCATTGATTCTGAGAGGCCTCAAGTGCTTCCGTATTTCTAAAGACACAGAATAAATTGAATAGAATAATGCAAGTTACTTTCAACAGTATCCAATAAAATCTTGAAAAAATATATATATAGTTAGTGAAGTGGTAAATACGGGGATTTGTTCACTAGGCCAGTAAATACCATGTATGGCTAGTAAATCATTATTTGGAGTTTAGATACATGCATATGTAGCTCAGAGCAGAAAACTAGGAAATTTGTTGAAAGAATCATGAATGAGAACATTCTAGTCATGTTATGGCAAAGTGGACCCACTCCCAATCTGCAAATTTATAAAGTTGGTCATAGGAAAATGCATAAGCTTCCTAGGGGTTGTTTAAGTGCTGCTTAGTTGCTGATAAATTCATGGCCCAAGCAATCTAAAGAACAAGGATTCTATTATTTGCTTTCTCAGGTTACAGCCTATTATCATGGCAGGAGAGTAAGAACAGCATCAGGAATCAAGGGAACTGACCACACTATATACACAGGAGGAGCTGGGAAAGAGGCAATAGCCAAAATATATCTATTAATTTGCCAGCCAGGTCCCTCTCTTGTCTGATCCATCTGCCCAGGAATTGGTCCCTCCTGCCATGGGCTGGTTCTTCCCACATCAGTTCAATTATCTTCTTCAAACTTGCTCAGAGATTTGCCTTAATTAAATAATTCTTTATAGGTGTGCCTCATGGGTCAGTTCTCATTTGTTAAGTGGACACTTTAATTACCATGGGCATTTATGTCTTGTACTGAAATCATTTGTCGGTGGCATCATAACTAAGGTCTATAATTCTGCCTGAGACGCTCCGCCTACAGCAGACAACAGGCATACAATCATTCAGCTTAAGAGTTTGTACAGCATCCTTCTGCATGATAATTAAGGAAGCAGGCTGCCTGTTCTGTGGTTCTGTTCTTCTCTTACTTCTCTGAGCTCTTCTATGTTCAACCCAGTGAATCCCTGATCTTCAGCCTTTTCAGATGTAGCTTAAAGACTGTGACAATACCTACTGTTGTGAATAGTGTTCATGTCACAATAGTCAGTAAATATTAGTTATTAAAACTAATATCAATACTATTATTTAAAATATTAATACTGTAAATACTGGGGTTTTAAGCAAAGGAGTGATATGATATATTCAGATCCAACAACTGTTTGAATGTTCATCTCATGTCATGCATATGCGCTGAGAAACCATTTTTTAGAGTGGAGGAGATATATTGAAAGGGTTATGTTTTAGGGCGATCACTGCGGTGACAATGTGGAGAATAATGTAGAAAGCAGTAGTGTTCCTCCACAGTTGAGGTAGAAAAATATAAATGGTTAAGTCATTGCTAAGCTCAAGTTAAGATGATCATTACAGAATCTAGGAAACATCACCCCACCCCAGGACCTGCATCTATGCTGCTGCCTAATAAGAGATCGTGGCCTGTCTGAGTCAGCCTGCCTTGCTGTTACCTAGTAACCATTGTGATTACTTCTGAAAAGTTCAGCTTCACTTGCTCCACCTCTGCCCTGCTTTAATATATAACGAAAATATAAGTTAAACCCGAGACTGAAATTCTTAGAGAAAGATTTCAATTACAGACCACTGGTGAATAAAGTTCCTCTCTGCCAGCCTAATTGATGTCTGAGGAATTATTCCAGGGAAATTCCTGCGACTCAATAAACTAAATACAAGACACAAGGACAACTGCTAGTAGAAACAGAGAGGAGAATATGGACTCAGAGCATTTTAGGGGTAAAAAGGACAGTTCAGGGCAACATAGCAATAGTGAGGGGGTAGGAAGGCAGGAATTTGAGAAAGAGGGAGAGAAGAGACAAGTTCCATGTTACCAATGTTTGTGACTTCGGTGAGTTGGCAGATGGGAGCATCAGGAAAGGCACACAGATTTTTTTAATTTCTTTTTATTATTTATTATTTATTCAATTGTGCGTGTGCACGTGTGTACGTGTGTGTGTGTAGAACCACGGACGAATTCGGGAACCACCATGGACGCCTCCACCTCCTCCTTGTTTACTTTGCCCCGGGATTCACAGGCTCCGCCCTACCAGGACCAGAATCGCAGGCCGCCCCTGCTTCGGCCCGGTGTATATACGTGGGGTCTTAGGATCCAAACTCAGGACCTTCCACCTGCAAGGCAGAGGCTTAACACCTGAGCCACCTCTCCAGCCCCTGAGGCACACAGTTTTGTAGGACAAGAGGGCTCAAAATTCTACCAGTTTCCTTTGCAGTATGCCTAGGCTGCCCACCTGCCCTTCGTTGCTCAGTGACACGTCTAGGCCATGTTCTTCTTAGCAGCTCCATAGATGCTGCTTGTCACAAAGCAGGTATGCAGAGTATCTGTTGTATGCCCTTCAGATCCACTCTCTGCTAGGCTCTGTGCCCTAAAGGACTCACCAGAGTCCCTGGCATTAAGTGCCTGGCTCTTTCTCTTGGCTATTTCAGGATGAATTCAAGGAAAACATTACCAAAGTCTGGGATGAGAAAGGGACATTAAAGTCAGTCAATTGTCCCCAGCTCCCCAGCCTCTTCCAGGCCGGTATGTTACAGGTCGATTGCAATCCCTGACCAGAAGTCAAAGGTTATTTTTTGCCACTGATTCTGGTAAGTGTGCTACCTATGTCTTCCCTCCTGGCTTAAGAGCAGTGTAATGGCTGGAGTGTTTCCTCCGAGGTTCATGCAGCAGTATTTAAGAGTTGTTATTATCAGGTTCTGCTCTGCTTTCTATTACTGGAATAGGTTCCTTAGGAGCGAGAACCTGACGATTAGGTCAACTCCCTTCTGCTACTTGTGTTCTTGGCCTATCTTCAGTAAAAGGATGATGCTGAAAGAGCCCTCACCAGACCACTAGATGTCAGCACCTTGACCTTGGGTCTTCCCACCTCCAGAAAAGGGAGAAATAAGTCTGCTCAGTCTCTTTTAGCAGTAGAAAACAGTCCATGATAGGCAATGAAGAATACCATTGTCGCTGTCTTTAGGGTTCTGTACTAATTTTTCGGGGTTTCCTGGATTCATTTTACTTCGATATCTCTTTCCAGTGCATTTGTATATACCATGTGTTTCTTGCTCAGACGTGAAACAGCATGAAGCCTTCACTAAATAATATTATAGACAACTTTGCATAATTAGTGAATGGGTCTGGACTTGAGAAAATAAGAACTGTCTAGCTAGATGGGTATCAGTAAAAGTCATGAGTTGTCTGAGATGTTCTGAGGGTGCAGTCTGAGGAGACGAAGCCAGACCAGTTTCAGTGGAGAGAACCTGGAATGAAAACACAGAGGAAACTCCAAGGTGCCATGGATAATATTAGCAACGTATGCTATTAAGTTATTTAGGAATTTCCCCTCACCTAATTAAAAAATATACATTGCTCCTTAAAGATGGGATAGAGGATAAGATAAGAGGAGAATCAAACGGAAAATTAAGGAAGTTGAAAGTGATCCACCCATATTTCTTAATTAGCTTCCAGGGAGAATTTATAGCCAAGAATAATCATGTGGAGGTTAGATTCCATGTTTATGATTCCAGGGGTGTGGGGGGGATCCTTCCTTGTAACACACACTTTTTGATCCAATTTAATTGGCTTAGATTTGTCTGTTAGAACCTTAGGAAACTCCAAATCAAACAGCTTGCTTTCCCTGTGACAGGGCTGAAGTAGCAATAAGAAACTGAATGTAAACCCAGCAGATAATCTTGCCAAACAGCAGAAAACCAGCAGAAACATCTGCCAAATAAAATATAAGACTCGATTTTTTGCTCATACCTGTAGTCATTTCCAAATGTCAATTTGTCAATTCCAAACCACAGTTTTGAATCATTGAAAATGGCCTCATAGGCCTGGAGGGATGGCTCAGGCGTTAAACCTTTGCCCCTCATATGTTCATATCCTGGTCTCTGTAAAAATGACAGGCAGAAATGGCAGAGATCTGTACTTCTGCCCTGAAAGGCAGAGCCTGGGAAACTCCAGTGCAAAACAATGAGGTAAAACAATCCAGAATGATTCCCAAAATCACCCTTAGACTTCCATAGGCACATACAGTGCCCTTTTCTATCTCCCCCCCCACATACATATGCACACTAGCACACACATACACCCCCACACACACATACACAAAATGGACTCACAAATACTCTTGTATTTTTGAAGTGAACGAGGAAGGAAGCCCACTACAGCAGTCATTCTAGGTGGTGACCAGATTCCTGTCCACTAACATACACAATGCACTCTTCTATACACACATACACACACACACACACACACACACACACACACACACACACACACACAAAGAGAGAGAGAGCCTCACAAATACCCATGTAGATATTCTTTTTTTATTATTATTATTTCCACTCATACAAACTTAACAGGTACACCGGTCCCCTCCCTCCCTCCACTTCCCCCTGACCCCCTGCTCCACCCTCGCCTGCCCCCTCTCTCCCTATCTTCCAGTGCTTCCCCCCACCCCAATCCCCCGAGCATCCTTTAATGTGCATGCCAAACTCTCCTCTGGACCCTCCTCTCTGATGAGGTGCAAGGACCCAGGGGCATTTCCCAAAACCTTTTCCTGTGTTCCCCTTAAGCTTAGAAACACTACTGTGACTGTTAGTCCCTAGCCTCCAAGGATCCTAGTGCCTTTAGTCCATGCTAGACTTTGTGGGGTCAATAATGTGTTGGACATAGCACAAGTCATGCAAAGTCCTATTATGATTGCTTAGGCCTTAACTTGTGTGGAGTATCTTGCATATCATTACTCCTCCCATCCTTGTGCTCTTACAATCTTACCGCCCCCTCTTCCGCAAATTTCATTGAGCTTGAGGATGGAGAAAGATTAGGCTGACCCAGTTCCAGGTGGTCGATATAGACTCACTGATGTTCTGAATTATAGTTTGTTGATTTTTTTTTTCGGTTTTGCTGCTTCTGCAATGCCCTTGGCTCCATCCTGATGGGTATTGGATGTCACCCCCTGGCCAGAGATAAAAATCTGTTAAATTAGAGTCTTGTTATAAGAGTATATTCAAAGGTAGATGGAATAAAAGTAGGAGACCGTGGTGACAGAGGGATTAATCATCTATTTGTAAAATGGTTACTTTCTATCTGGCAGCCTATAAGCCCTCCCCTTCTGTGAGATCATACCCCATCAGTTGCAAATGATCAGGAAGGAAAGTCTGTGAACTTAACCAGATGTCTCATTACTTACATGCAGTCCTTGATGGTGGCCTATTTTCTCTGCTGTAACATGGTCCCCTCTCTCCTTGTTTCTGGTGGGGCCCTCCTTCCCCATCCCTCCTGTTTATAATCTTTACAATTACTTTAGGTATTAAGAGATTTGTCTTTGAGTGTCTCTAACTGGGTTGGTACTAGGATCCACCTATTAGGGAGTACATATGGCACTTAATTTTCTGTGTCTGGGATACTTCATTCAATATAATTGTTTCTAATTCCATCCATTTCCTGGCAAATTGAATTAATTCATCATTTTTGATGGCTGAGTAGTATTCCGTTGTACAAATGTACCACATTTTCTTTATCCACTCGTCAACTGTTGGACATTTGGGTTGATTCCATGACTTTGCTATTGTAAACAGTGTTGCTATGAACATGGTTGTGCTTGTGCTATCGAAGTGAATTTTTGCTGCATGGGGGGTTATTCCCAAAAGTGGAATCACAGAATCATATGGCATTTCAATCTTTAACTTCTTTAAGAATCTCCAGACGGTTCGCCAGAGTGGCTGTATGAGCCTGCATTCCCACCAGCAATGTAGCAGAGTTCCCCTCTCTCCACATCCTCTCCAGCATTTGGTGTTGTTTATATTTGGATTTTTGCCATCCTGACAGGGTTGAAATATTATCTCAGGGAAGGTTTGATTTGCATTTCCCTGATGGCTAAGGATGTGGAACATTTTTTAAGATATTTGTTAGACATTTTAATTTTGTCCTTGGTCAAGTTTTAAGTTCCAAGGCCCATTTTTTAATTGGCCCATTTGTTTCCTTGGTGTTTAGTTTTCTAAGTTCTTTGTACACTCTGGATAATGGAGCTCTATCAGATATGTGGTTTGTGAAGATTTTCTCCCATTCTGTGGGTTGCCTTTGTGCTCAAGTTACAATCTCTTTATCTGAACAGAAGCTCTTTAATTTCACAAGATCCCATCTGTTGAGTGTTGGTAGCAGTGACTGTGCCAATCAGCTCGAGGGAGTTCCCTATCCTTTCAACTATGGTTTTTATAGTCTCTGGTCTTATATCGAGGTCCTTGATCCATTTGAAATTAAGTCTTGTACATGGTGACAAGTACGGGTCCAGCTTTAATCTTCTGCATGTGGAGATCCAGTTTTGCCAGCACCATTTGCTGAAGATGCTGTTCTTTTTCCATTGGATTCTTTGGGCCCCTTTGTCAAAGATCAAATGGCTGTAGTTGTGTGGGCTTATAGCTGGGTGTTCAACCCTTATCTATTGATCTATGTGTCTATTTTGGAGCCAATACCAGGCTGTTTTTACAACTATGGATTTGTAGTATAGACTAAGGTTTGGTATGGTGATACCTCCAGCCGTGTTTTTTTTACTCAGGATTGTTTTTGCTATCCTGGGTCTTTTGTGCCTCCATATGAATTTTGAGATTGTTTGGTTAACTTCTTTGAAGAATTGCTTTGGGATTTTAATTAGTATAGCATTGAATCTGTATATTGCCTTTGGTAGGATGGTCATTTTTATGATGTTGATTCTGCCAATCCAGGAATATGGAAGGCCTTTCCACCTTCTGGTGTCTTCTGCAATTTCCTTCTTTAGGGTTTTAAAGTTTTCATTATAAAGGTCTCTTACTTCCTTGGTTAGGTTTATACCAAGGTATTTCATTTTTTTAGGGGCTATAGTAAATGGGATTGTTTCTCTCAGGGTTTTTTCACTTCTTTCATTCTGGGCATATAGGAAGGCCACTGATTTTTGTACATTTATTTTGTATCCTGCCACTCTGCTGAACTTCTGTATTAGTTCCAGGACCTTCCTGGTGGAGTTCTTGGGATCACTCAGGTATAAGATCATGTCATCTGCAAATAGAGATAACTTGACTTTTTCCTTGCCAATTTGAATCCCTTTTATGTCCCTTTCTTGTCTTATGGCTTCAGCTAAGACTTCAAGTACAATATTGAATAGAAGTGGTGAGAGTGGACAGCCTTGTCTAGTTCCTGATCAAAGTGGGAATGCTTCAAGTTTTTCTCCATTGAGTAGAATCCTTGCTGTTGGCTTGTTGTATACAGCTTTTATATTGGTAAAGGTTCCTTCCATTCCAACCTTCTCTAGGGTTTTGATCATAAAGGGCTGCTGGATCTTGTCAAAAGCTTTTTCTGCATCTATCGAGAGTATCATGTGGTCTTGAACTTTAGACTGGTTTATATGGTGAATTACATTTATTGATTTGCATATGTTGAACCAACCTTGTGTGCCTGGGATAAAGCCTACTTGATCCCCATGGATGATTTTTTTGATGTGTTTTTGAATCTGATCTGCTAAGACTTTTTTGAGAATCTTTGCATCTGTGTTCATCAGAGAGATCGGCCTATAGTTTTCTTTTTTAAGTATATCTTTATTAGGCTTTGGGATTAAGATGATATTAGCTTCATAGAAGGAATTTGGTAGTGTTCCTACCTTTGCTATTTGATGGAACAGTTTAAGGAATATTGGTGTTATTAACTCCTTAAATGTCTGGTAGAACTCTGTGCTGAATCCATCTGGTCCAGGACATTTTTTGGTGGGAAGATTCGGGATTACTTCCTCAATTTCCTTATATGTTATAGGACTATTTAAATAATTCACAACGTCCTGATTCAATTTAGATAAGTTGTATTACTTAGGAGTTCATCCATCTCTTTTGTGTTGTCAAATTTCACCGAGTATAAGTTTTTGAAATATGACGTTATAATTCTCTGGATTTCTTGGGTATTAGTAGTGATAACTCCATTTTCATTTCTAATTTTGTTAATTTGGGCTTTCTCTCTCATGCTTTTGGTTAATTTAGCTAGGGGTGTATCAATCTTATTGATTTTTTTTCAAAGAACCAGCTTTTTGACTGGTTGATTTTCTGTATCGTTTTCCTAATCTTGATTTTGGATATTTCTCCCCTTATTTTGCTAATCTCCCCCCTTCTACTACTTTTGGGATCAGATTGCTCTAGTTTCTCTAAAGCTTTAAGCTGCATTGTTAAGTTATTTGTTTCTGATGTTTCCATTTTTTTGATGTAGGCATTAAGAGCTATGAACTTACCTCTTAGAACAGCTTTTATTGTGTCCCTGAGATTTTGGTAAGTTATATTTTCATTATAGTTCAATTTCAGGAAATCTCGAATTTCCTTTGTAATTTATTCCTGAATCCAATTCTTATTCAGCATTATAGTGCTAAGTTTCCAGGAGTTAGTGTATTTTCTGTTGTTTTTTGTGTTTTGGATGTCAAGCTTTAGGGCGTAGTGGTCTGATAAGGTGCAGGCTAGAATTTCAACTTTCCTGTATATGTGGAGATTTGTTTTGTGGCCCAATATGTGATCTATTTTGGAGAAAGTTCCATGTGCTGCTGAGAAAAATGTGTATTCTTTAGTGCATGGATGAAAAGTTCGATAGAGATCTGTAAGGTCCGTTTCAGTAACGGTTTGATTAAGCTCCAAAGTGTCTCTGTTAAGTTTTTTACCTGTTGATCTATCCCATGTTGAGAGGACGGTGTTGAAATCCCCAATAATTATCATTTTAGGATTGATTTCTCACTTTAGACGTTGTAGGGTTTGCTTAATGAATGTGGGGGGGGCGTATTGGGTGCATATATGATCAGTATTGTGAAGTCTTCCTGGTGAATTGTACCTGTGACTAAAATGTAGTATCCATCTGTGTCTCTTATGATTTTTTTTGGTATGAAGTCCATTTTGTCTGATAGCATAATGGCTATCCCTGCCTGTTTTTTGGTTCCATTAGCTTGCAGAATTTTTGACCAACCTTTTATTTTTAGGATGTGCCTATCTTTTGTGGTGAGATGGGTTTCCTGCAGGCAGCAGATTGATGGATTGTGGTTTTTAATCCAAGTTTGTTATCTGTGTCTCTTGATCAGTGAGTTAATTCCATTAACATTTAGTGTTATAATGGAGAAACTATTTTTAATTCCGGATATTTATTATGTTTTGTGGCTTTTTTAAGTGTATTGTTTCATTTTTAGGTTTTGGTGGTATTATACTTCCCTTCTGTTCTCCTGGATATGCCTGTTTTTTTTTTCAAGCTTGAGTATCATTTCTAGCATTTTTTGAAGGCCTGGTTTGGTGGATATGTATCTCTTCAAGTTGTCTTTGTGCTGGAAAATTTTTCTTTCTCTCTTGATCATGATGTAGAGTTTTGCCGGGTATATCAGTCTGGGTTGACATTTTTGCTCATTCAATACTTGAAGTATGTCTATCCAAGCTCTTCTTGCTTTTACTGTTTCGACTGAGAAGTCATTTGTTATTTTAATAGGTTTACCTTTAAAAGTGACTTTTTTTTTCCCTTGAAGCTCTCAGCACCATTTCTTTATCTTGAATGTGGAGTGTTTTAACTATTATTTGCCGTGGCAAGTTTCTATTTTGGTCAAATCTGTTTGGGGTGCGGAATGCCTCTTGTATATGTATGGGCCTCTCTTTTTTTGGATGAGGAAAGTTTTCCTTGATGATAGTTTGAAAAATTTCCTCAGGTGTGGTATTTTGGGATTCTTGCTCTGGTATTCCATGAATACACATGTTAGGCTTCTTCAGGGTGTCCCAGTAACTCTTGAATATTTCTCTCAAGTATTTTTTTGGCTTTAACAACCTCTTCCATTGAGCTGGTTAATACTACCCACTTTGTCTTCAAGGTCTGAAATTCTATTTTCTGCTTTGTTAGTTCTGCTGATAAGACTCTCTGATGAGTTCTGGGTTGAAGATAACATCTTTTAGTTCAGTTTTAAACTCAGCTTGAGTCTGTTTTAACTGCTCTATGCCTGTTTTTGTTTCTTGAACTGTTTTTCTCAACTCTTCCAAGTGTCTGTTGTGTTCCTCTTCAAAGTGATTGATGTGGTTATTTACTTCCTCCCGGATTTCCTCTTTCATAGTATTGAACATGGTAATGATCATATTTTGAAAGTCGTTATCCTGGGTCAGGCTTTCTTGGCTATTTTCTGTGGGTTTGTTCTGGTTGGAGTCTATCATTATGGGATTAATTCCTTCAGTGGGAGATTTGTTTTCTTGGGTGTTGTTTCTCATGGATTTGCACTTTGACTTGGGCATTGTCTTTTTAACTTTTAAGACCTTCTTTCAATTTCTGTGCGTTTTACACTGAACTGAATTATTTGGCCTGGAGCAGCTCCTGCTCCAGCTGGCTGGTGGGAGGAACTGGGACCAGTGGCCTGCCTGGGGTTTGGGGGTGGCAAGTAAGGATTGTCCATCTCCCAGCCATTATGTGGTGATGGTGTGGCCAGTTCCCTCGACCCTGATGTTGGTACATACTCTCCTGTCAAGCTGGATTGAGAACTGTAACCGGACTGTCACTGTCGTAAAGAAATAAACCCCTTGTTCCTTTAAGCCTTTTGATGGTCATTTATCAGCAACCATGCAGGCCAACTGCAACAGATGCCTTGCGAAATGAAAGGATGATCTTATTAGGCAATGAGCAGTTAAATACAACAGCTAATCCTATGCAACTGCTGGACTGGTTATGCTCTCTGTATTACTGATAGAGATTCTTAAGAACGTTAAGTGTCCTGTGCTCGGGAGCCAGCAGTGGCTCCTGTGACAACCCTTCCCAGTCCAATCAAACCCTTTAAGCTGCATGATGCCACAAGGCCCAGACTTTGTAGCTGAGTGATTCTCTGACTTCAGGGCTTATTGTTTTCCCTTATTAGGTCAGGTTGGCCTCCTCATGGCTCCTGAGCTGCATAGCGAACACACTGCCTTCACACTTGGTCACTTCTACCAGAAATGTTTCTTCTGCTCCTGAGTATATGCACAGGTTGCTCTTGTTCCTACACTTCTCTTAACCTGGATTTCAAATTTTATGCTCTTCCCCCTGCCTTCCAAAATCTCTCTATTGAAAACAACACGACTTGCCCTTTCTCTACTGCACCCCAGACCTTCTCTGACTTATTTTCTGCATAATGTTTTGTCATCTGTAACTTAGTTATTAGGATCATATTTCCCCTAACTCTCCCAGTATAATAGAGCATGTCCCAAATACAGAGGCTATTGTTTGTTTTGTTTGTAGTGATACCTACATATCAATTAGTATTAAATAAAAATCATTTAGCAGGAAATTCATTGATCTGAAACACTAAAAAACCTCACAAAATGTGAATTATGATGAGTTTTAGGTACAATTTGTACATTTGTATTTATATGTAGGGGATTGATTGGCATTAATTATAATCGATTACAATTTATTAATGTGTATAACTAATTAATTATAATTGGAATCATGTCAAAAATATTTTCATCCTTTAAAAATTTTCTAGTGACATGTGACAGATTCATGAAGTACCAGAAAAATGGAAATGCCCTAATATTTATTCATCTAGTTTAGTTAGACATTTGAATGAATTTCAAGCTATCTCTCCTCAGTCTCAGCAAAAATACCTCTAATATTAGACAACTCACTTCTCATTCATTTGTTGAAGAAGGCAAGATGTTTGTTGAACATCTTCTAGATGTTATTGTGAAAACATTTTGAAATGTGATTAGCTTCTTTTTCAACATTTTATTTGTTTTGTTTTGAAACTGGGCCTTATGTAACACAAGTTGACCTCAAAATTGCTATTTAGCCAAGACTGACTTTTGACTTCGTAATCCATCTGTTTCCACCTCACAAGGGTGGGGATTAGATATGTAAACCACCACACCTTGTTTACAATGTGATTAGCATTTAGTTTTAGGGCTCAGAAGACGGTTTCCAAAACGTACAGCATTTTGACATGCTGGGTTGAAGGATCAGTCTCGCAATCCAAGTTTCCTTGCCTTTTTTTGCTTTCCCCAACTACAGGGAAGTCCCCACTCTTTCTCTATCATTCCTAAGAAGCTTTCCTCTGAAAAAAACGCAATTGTCTTCAATTTCTTCCTAAGAATCTTATCAAATTGCCTGGGATGTCAGTCAGAGAGGAGCTCAAAAACCATCCTGTACCCACACAGCCTTTTCTGCTCTCCCCAGATCCCTGCAGGGACAATCTGGGAACTTTATCTGCTCAGGAGGATACCATGTGTCTCCTGGCATTGTTGCTTCCCTTCCCCACTTCCCTCTTCCTCTTTAAGATAGCATTAAAGCTTCTGCCCATAGGTGTGTATAAGCCTGTGTGCTTGTGTGTGTGTGTGTGTGTGTGTGTGTGTGTGTATGTGTCTTACATTAAACAGCACTGTAAATCGGACACTTTGTTATGTTATCAATGTCTCTGATAATGATGCTTGCTCTAGTAGATGTGTCCTTCCAGAGTTAGGCATACAGCTAACAAGTGGTAGTATCATCCAGACGCCTAGTCCTCTTCCCCACTTGCATTCTTTTTTTCCAGTTCTGCTGAAAAGGTTTCTAATTCTTTCAGCCAGAAAGACATTTTTAAAAAGCATTTTCAACTTTTTATTGTAACTATTTATGATTTTTCTCACCTTGAAGATGTACTGACTCCAAAGGTCATGGCACCCAGTGCAATGTCTGACTGCTAAATAAACGGGTGAAGTGTCTGTGGTGAGCAAAGGTAAAGAATGGAGAAGAAAGTCTTTTAAATCCTTCCTGCCAGCCAACATACAGATCAATGAGGGACCAAACAAATCCATGGATAAAAGAAAAAAATCCTAGCTGATAAAGATCTTAGAAACATTTGCACTGGAACTTGGGGATAATATTTCTCACTGCAGTGTGAAGCTTTGTAACAGTCCTGGCTTCACATCCTTTTTCTGACTTCATCTCCCTTGCTAATGTTTCCATGTCCCCAGTTTGTACAACTCCTTTCCTGATGCCATGAGTGCCTGTGGAGTTAATAGCAGCATTGTCCTGTTTTGAATATTTGCACTGTACAACACTGGAATCACTCAAGCCAGAAGTATGCATTTTATTTTTAAATAGGATAAATGCATAAGAACTTTGGTTATAATTTCCTGAGCCAGGAAAACTAATCACCAGGAGCAAATGATTTTACTATTCTTCATCAAATGACTTTATAAGAAAGCCATATACTAGATGTGGAAGTTCTTTAAAAAATGTAATGGCAAAAATCATCTATGGAATTATGTTTCAGTTTAGAGGGCTTGTCCCAAACCCCCCGAGTTTCTGACTCAGTGTATTTTGGGTAGGATTCATACATACCAGTTTTAACCAAGCAGCCTAGTTGATTCTATTTCGGGTAGTGAACAAATCACACCCTGTGGAAGGCAGTTGGGACAGAAAAATCACTGAGCTTCAAATTTTAAAAATCTGACCTCAGATTTTTTTTATTATTATTATTTATTCAACTGTGCGCATGTGCGTGTGTATGTGTGTGTGTCTGTGTGTGTCTGTGTATGTGTAGAACCACGGACGAATTCGCGAACCACCATGGACGCCTCCACCTCCTTCTGCCCCGGGATTCACAGGCTCCGCCCTACCAGGACCAGAAACGCAGGCCGCCCCTGCTTCCGCCTGGCGTCTATACATGGGATCTGGGATCCGAACTCAGGACCTTCCGCCTGCAAGGCAGAGGCTTAACCCCTGAGCCACCTCTCCAGCCCCTGACCTCAGATTTAAAAGCTTTTGAAATTGGGAACGTGTCACAAACTCTCTGAGCTACAAATTCTTTAATTAGTTAAAGAAAACCACAATGTGTACTTCCAGAGCACTAGACCATGTTTCGGGAGGATGGAAGCTTTGGAAATCGTTTTTTTTTTTTTATCTTTTTATTTTATTTTATTAGTTTTTTCCTACTTTAACAAGCATATTGAGTATTTATCCCAACTTCCCCTCTTCCCTTCCCTCTTATACCCTTCCTTTCCTTTACATTCCCTCTCATACCCTCCCACCTTTATGCTTCTATTAAACAGGCCAATAAAAGAGATGAATTCAAAACAGTAATTATAAGTCTCCCAGGAACAGATGGATTCAGTGCAGAATTCTACCAGGACTTCAGAGGAGAACTAACACCACTATTCCTCAAATTATTCCATAAGATAGAGAAGAAAGGAATACTCCCAAGCTCTTTCTACAAAGCCCATATAACTCTGATTCCAAAGCCAAACAAAGGCACTTCAAAGAAAGAGAATTATAGGGCAATCTTACTAATGAATACATATGCAAAAATCCTCAATAAAATACTACCAAACTGAATCCAAAAATATATCCAAAGGATCATACATCATGATCAAATTGGGTTCATACCAGGAATGCAAAGCTGGTTTAACATACATAAATCAATAAACCTGATTCATCATGTTAACAGACTCAAAACCAAAATCATACGATCCTCTCAATTGATGCAGAAAAGGCATTCAACAAAATCCAACATCCCTTCACAATAAAAGTATTGGAGAAAAAAGGAATGGAGGGGACCTATCTCAACTTGACAAAGGTTATATATGACAAGCCTAAAGAAAGCATCATCCTAAATAGGGAAGAACTTGAGGCATCCCAACTTAGATCCAGAATGGTAACTGTTTTTATAAGCATGTCACTATTGGTGTTGTGGAGGAAGGGTGATTTCAGATGTAATCTAGTATCACTCTCATGAACAAGCATAGAAACATTAAAAATATCCAAATATCTCTGACAAGTATAATTGAGCATAAAGAATGAAATGACCACAAAGAATGACTTCATTTGAGCACATTAGAAATGGTAGAAATGGACACATTTTAGGAAATTATAATGAACAAAGTTGACTCAAGAAAAAAATAGAACTCTAAAATAAACCAGGAGCCATGAAAGCTGGGGTATAACTGGAATAATCCCCATATAAATTTAAAATAGTTCCAGACATGAAAATACAAAAAAAAATGACATGTGGATTTCAGCTGTATTTTTTTTAAAAAAAGACATTGGGAGTGAGTAATGTTTACTCAGGAAGCGAAGATGGCTCATTATCAAAAAAATCTATTGTTTCATACCATATTCATTCACTCAAAGCAAAAAATTAAGTAACCACTTCCATAAATTTTTAAAAATTTTAAAAATTTAAAATATTCAACAGATAAGGACTCAAGGTGTTCTCCAATTCAACTCAAATTAGACAGAAAGTTCACAGATGTCATACTTGATCATTTTTTGAATAAGAATACCGCTTATACCTCTAGTGAGAATTGTAGTAAGATAGTCAGAGTGTTAAACTAAAACCACTAGAAAAGAAGAGGAAAAGCATAATAGAGCCAGACACAGTGGTACACATTCATAGTCACAGCTGCTAGAGAACAGCCTGGGCAATGGAGGAAGTCCTGTGAAAAGAAAAGGAAAAAGGAAAGAGAAGGGAAGAAGGGGAAGAAAAAGGAAGGGAAGGGAAAAGAGGGGGAAGGAGGGGAAGGGAAGGGAGGGGAAGGAAGGGGAAGGGAAAGGAGGAGAAGGGAAGGGAGAACAAGGGAAGGGAGGGGAGAGGAAGGAAGGGGAGGGGAGGGAAAGGGAGAGGAAAGGAGGAGAAAGGAAGGGAGGGGAATGGAGGAGAAAGGAAGGGAGGGGAAAGAAGGGAAGTGAGGGAAAGGGAGGGGAGGGAAGGGAAGGGAAAAAGGTAAGGGGAAGAGAGGGGAGGGGAGGGGAGGAGAGGGAAAGGGAAAGGAGGGAAGGAAAGGGAAAGAAAAATAAAGAAAAAATAAAGATAGTTTTGTTTTAACTAAATAATGCATTGAAACCAACAGAGATAAGACACAGGAGCAAAAATGAGATGGTCTATAAGAAACTGTATTAAAAATTCACATCTCATTCAGTAGTGATTAAAAACTTGAAATTATATAGGAATAAGTGCAAGGAAAGGATATCCATGTTCCCTATTAGGAAAATGATTTCAAAAAGCATTTCTGAAGACAGGAAGTGTTACTATATAACTGGAGGTCTACATCAAGATCATAGTTAGAGAGACTTGATATGGAAAGACTGCCAGTTTTCAGTAGTTTATAGTTTACATCATTAAAAACCAAATTTTAATCATACCTTTTACTGAGCTCAAAGAACCAAGACTAGCTATCTGAGATCTTAAACTTTATTATAAAGCTCTGCATCTCAAACTTTGGTATAAAGCTCCATAGTCAAAGCCATATGGTATTAGCATAAGTTAATATAGGTAAACAGATGATGAAAAAATGAAGTGCCACATTAAAGGATGCTCCGGGGATGGGAGGGGGAGGCACTGGGGGATGGGAAGGGAGGGGGTAGGGGAGGGGGCACAAGGCGATGGGAGGTTGGTGGGAGGGAGGAGACCAGTATACCTGTTAAGTTTGTATGAGTGGAAAAAAAATGAAGTGCCAAAAATGAATGACATATATATAGAAACTTGATCTATAACAATGGGGCATCGTGGACTTTCTAGTAAAATGGATTATCCAAATATATATTATGGGCATAATTATATTCTTTCAGAAAAATTATTTTTCAACCTCATATCATATACAGAAATCAAATAAGTAGATTAAAATCTATGAGAAATAAATATGAGAAGATAGCTCATTTTTTGAGGAAATTGTAATAAATTATTTTAAACACCCTCACAGACCATAAAGTGGATGTATTGATCCATTTTTAAATGCATTAAATAAAATATACATAAATTGAAAAGAACAAGCTATTTTGAAGAATAATGAAACTGACAAAGAATTATCACTAGAATATCTTGAGTATGTCAAACAAGAAGGAGAAGATGATCTAGTTTTTAAAGCAAGTCAAACATATGAAAAGTGCCAGTGAACTTAACAAATAGCCCATAACATAGAAAAAGGATGTTTAGCCTGACTATAATCATTATATAGAATAAAATATGTTGAGGAATGTACCAGCACCATGCCTTTGAATCTCCAAAACTAAGAACTGCATAAATCTTTTCTTCTGCATCAGACATTTTGTCATGGTGCCAAAAAGTTGACTAGCACGTCTGGCTATATATCTGATAAGTTAGTCAGCTACAGTTTCATAAGTGCTAACCAAAGACACAAAGACTTTTGGGTCAAGGACAGAAATAGCGTAGATACTACCAGCAATCTTCCTTTTGTATTACTCTGATGTTCCTTGCTTAAGATAACAAGAAGGTTTCACACGTTCTCATGCAGGGAAGTGTGCTGCAAGAGAGAAATTCTGAACTTCTTACAACATGCAGAAATGACATCTGCTCTTCCAACAGAATTAGGCCTTATCTGTATCTTTTCAGGCTACACAAGAAGACACTGTCTCCCAAGACCCCAAGATCAGTATAGTTGAAAGGACAGCCTAAAACAAAGTCAATCAGTGACTCTACTTGCAAAGACGCTAATGGCTGTCAAGACCTTTGGAGAATTGTCTTATCACACAAGTGCTTTGGAGTGAAAATTTTAGATCTATAGTCTGCACTAGGAAAAAAAATGTTGGGGCTGGAGAGATGGCTCAGGAGTGAAGTTTCTTCCTTGCAAGGAGAAGGATCTGAGTTTGGATCCCATATCTCATATAAAAACACCAGGCAGAAATAGCGACAGATTGCACTTCTGGCTCTGGAAGGCAGAGCCTAAGAAATTCCAGAGCAAAACAAAAAGGAGGTAGAAGCAATCCAGGATGATTTCTGAAGTCACTCTGGGCCTCCATAGGAACACACGGCACAGTGCCATCTAATACACACACACACACACACACACACACACACACACACACCCCACACCACACCACACAGATAATTATTTTTAAAGAGGTGAAACAAATATGAAGTCATTTATCTGAATCTTTAAAAGTAGATAGATAGATAGATAGATAGATAGATAGATAGACAGACAGATAGATAAGGATAGATGAGTTGATGGACAGATAGACAACAGACAGAGGGAAGGAGGTCAGGAATGACAGACAGAGAGACAGATGAAATAGGAAAATAAGTGAAAATCAGTGGAACAAAAAATAGAGAGTAGAGAAAAAAATCAATAAAATCTAAAGCTGCTTCTCTCTAGTGGCCAATAACAGTGACAAATCCCTACAGTGACCAAGAAAAAAGGAGAAAAGACACAAATGACTAGTATCAGATTCTAAATAAAGAAACAATATTATAGGTCCTACAGATATTAAAAGGGCAACAAATAATCCATACTAACAAGTCAAATGCATTGGGAAAACAGATAAATTTCTTTGAACAAATTACCAACCTGAGTTCAAGGAAAACTGCAAAATAAAAATGGCCTATCTATTAAATAATTGGAATTTATGATTAATCATACATCTATAAAAATTCTTATGCCTATGTAGATTCCTTGATAAATGCTTATCAAATATTTAAAAAATAAAGCCAATTATGTTTAAGATTTGTCAGAAAAATAAAGGAGGATCAGACGTGCCCCAGTTCATATCACCCTGATATCAAATGTAAATAAATACAGATGCAAAATTAGTTCTGGGAAAGAAACTCCTTGATGCTAAGTAAAAAAGCCAGACAACACAGGCACAGACAACACAGACTTCATGTATTCAGAGAAATGAAATTTCAGAGAAGTCAAAACTAATCTCTGATGACAGAAATTCAATTAGTGGTTGTCTGAGGGCAGAACTGGGAAAAGGGATTGACGTAAAAGGCTTGCAGGAAATTTTAGGGGATGATGAAATTATTCTATATTTGGGTTGGTGGTTTTGTTTTACAGAGGTGTACACATACCTGTAAAAAATCAGGAAATGAAATGAGAACCTTCTGATATAAAATTAATAAAAATGACATCGTTTATATATGTTTTAAATTTTGCATTAGTGCAATTGAGTAATTAAATGCTCTCATACTATTTAGTGTTGTGTTGATTGATCTACTTAAGAGAGGTATTGTTTGGTAATGTCTAGCAAAGTTGAAGATGCAATTACTATTTGTATACATGCATAAGGAACCAGGAAAAAATATGACATCACTGCTTGCCAAAGTAAACTATGAAGTAGCCTAACTGTCCATCAAACAGGAGGATGTGAGATGAATTGTGACACATTTATAAATAAATCATGTTATGTTTACAAATAATATTTATATCACATATATATATAAAATCTTTGTTTAGAATTGCATGTTCCAAAAGGATAACATTTTAAATTGAGGTTAATAAGTAAAGCAATTGGCCAAATAATATCTGTGGTATAATACTGTTAAGATGGCAGTTGTAAGCTTTAAACTGATGTTTAAATTTTATGACTATATTTTAATGCAGCTTCTGACATGTGAGAATAGCACAAAATTTGATTTTTAAAAAGGCATGGCAGCACATGTCTATGCTCTCAACACTCAGAAGGTAGAATGAGGAAGATTGCTGAAAGTCTGAGGCCTGTCTGATCTGTATCGACAGTTCTAGGCCAGTCAGGGCTATGTAGTGTACCAAGATTACCATTGGAAATATAGTGTGCTTTCTACCCTTCAGGATCTTCAATCCAGTTTGATAAATGAACCATTGAAATAATGCGAACAATGTTATAGTCCAGCAAAATGCTCCATTGCTGAAGATAAAAGAGTGGAGCACTTCATGCAGTAAATACCAGCTGGGTGAGCAAACTACATGATTGCTGTTTACCAGCAAAGAGAACATGATGTTTAAGGACAAAATGACTTATTTTTCTTAGTGCAGCTAAAAGGGGACTGTGAAGAGAGATTATGGTAAGTGATTGACAGAGCTGGTAATAGATTGGAAATAGATTGACCAATGGAGTGGAGGACTTGGATTTCACCCCATAAGCTGTTGGTAGTCTAAAGTAAAAAAGGGTATGAACAGATTTTTATATTAGGACCATAATTCTTTTTTTTAATTTATTTATTTTTTCCACTCATATAAACTTAATAGGTACCCTGTCCCCTCCACCACTCCCCAGACCCCCTTGCTTCCTCCCCCCCTTTTCCCTTCCTTTCCTCCCCCTTCCCTTTCTCCCAGTACCCCCTCCTCCCCCTCCCTGGAGCATCCTTTCGTGTGCATTTCAAACTTCTGGGTCCTCCTCTCTGATGAGGTGTAAGAACTCAGTAGCATTGCCCAGAGCCCTTTCTTGTGTTCCCCTTTAGTATAGGAACACTATTGTGGCTATTAATCCCTTGCTTCTAAGGATCCTAGTTCCTGAGACCCATGTTAGACTTTGGGGGTCAATGCTATGCCAGTCATTGTGCAGGTCATGCAAAGTAGGGCCATAATCCTGGCCATGTTCAATATGAAGAAGGAGGAGGATTAGGTTAGGGAGGAAGTAGCTATGGATGCTGAGTGACCAGCTAGGAAGCAACCAGATTAATGAGGTTCTGAACTAAGGGATCTATGGCTGAAGTAGTGGACACACTTACCTTTCATGAGTCATAAAATATGAATATGAATATTATGAATAGAGAAAAATGAAAACTCTTGTTTTTTGATTTCCAGGATCATTGACATTTCCACACATGATAGCTAACCTCTTACCTCCTAGGACCATTGGGAAGATCAAATGTGGTAAAATGAAGACTGAAACATTCTGAAAACACAGGATTTGTGATTTAGAAGCTGTCCAAAGACTCAGGTTCTCTAGAAGCAAATATAAATTCCTAAGACTCTATGTGAGTCGTGTCCAACCTAAGAGATTTAGAAAGGTCACTTTTTTATTTCTATTTTTTAAGACTTTATTCATTTATTCATTTAGTGTGGTGTGTGTGTGTGTGTGTGTGTGTGTGTGTGTGTGTGTGTGTATCTCCCTGTGGAGACACATTACTTATCCAGTAATGATTAAAAAATAAATGAATTAATGGAAAAATAAATTTTGCCGGGTAGTTTGCTAATCATGGCAAAAACTGGGAGATATGTATGAAGTTTACTGTGAGGAAATGTAAGATGAGACTGTAGATGCAAGAGGAAGTGTGTTATGTCCCCACCTTATTGAAGTCCCCCTGTGGTATTCTTCTTCTTCAATGAATCTCATGATCACCCAATAAAAGATAACCATGAAAATATTTTTCTTTTTATCTAGCATCTTCCTATCATTTCTTTTTTTATTAGATTTCTTTTGTTTTTTCCCCACATTTTATTTTTTTCCCAATCATACAAGCTCAATAGGTACCCCTATCCTCTCCTTCCCTCCTCCCCTCCCCAGTCCCTCCTTGCACTCCCCCCCTTTTCCCCTCCCTTCCTCCTCTTTTCCCAGTGCGTCCCTCTTCCTCCCTTCCATGCCCTGGAATATCCTTTTGTGTAAATGCCAGACCTCCCTCTGAGTCCTCCACCCTAGTGAGGGGTAAGGACTCAGTGGCATAGCCCAGAGCCCTTTCTTGGGCTCCCCTTCAGTATGGGGACTCTATTATGTCTGTTAATCCCTTGTGAAAATATTTTTCTTGTCATCTTCATGATGAATCAGGCATTTATTCTGAAACGATTTGATTTTAATGTAAACATTTGGATAATTTAATCCTAAATTTTAAATACACTTATCTTTTACGTGTGTGTGTGTGTGTGTGTGTGTGTGTAAGTTAATACTTATCAGCTGGACATGATAAATTATGCAGAGGACTTAGGAGATACAGGCAAGAATTAAAGGTCATTCCTGCCTACATAAGTTCAAGACCAGTCTAAGCTTCGTAAAACGCTGTCTCAAAAAGTCAAATAAAAGGGCTGGAGAGGTGGCTCAGGGGTTAATCCTCCTCCTTACAGGCAGAAGGTCCTGAGTTCGTATCCCAGATCCCACGTATAGACGCCAGGCGGAAGCGGGGGCGGCCTGCGCTTCTGGCCCTGGTAGGGCGGAGCCTGTGAATACCTGGGCAGAAGGAGGTGGAGGCGTCCATGGTGGTTCGCGAATTCGTCCGTGGTTCTACACACACACATACACACATGCGCGCGCACATACATACACGCACACCACAATTGAATAAATAATAATAATAAAAAAATTAAAAAAAAGTCAAATAAAAATAAGGCAAAAAAGAAAAGAAAATATGTTAACTATATCAGATTTAATTAAGTATTGTACATGGCTCTTATTTCCTTCATTGAATATGAGCCCACCACTTGGGGACACTTGAAAGCAATAGGAAACACACCCAGTCTGTGTGATTCTTTTCTTCTCTGGGGCCCAATGTCAAGAAGCGCCTTCTTATCCAAGTAGAGATGAAGCTCTCTACTCTGTCAAACAGCTTATAGGAGATTTGTCACCATGGTAGGAGAACTGTCCCAGAAGCTAATTTACTGATCATAATATGGATGCCATCCTTCCTTTTTCACTGTGGTTACAGAAGTCTGTTGGCAGCATTTAACTCCCAAAGCTAGAACTGAAGTTATCATAAAGATGAATAAAATTAGAGTGGGGCTTGATACATAGTATTATAGAGATGTTCAGAAAAACAGGTCCGTGAGTACATACAACTCAACAAGAATGGGGACAAGAGACTAGAGGAGTTTGTCCCAATCCTTTACCAACTTACCCAATCTAGTTTAGTGCCCAAGAAAGAGAGTACTGTTATACTTCAAATCTGCACTTGTGTTCATTTTCACAGGTTTTCTCCAAATGGAGCTTACTCAGTTTACCAGGAAAAATGGAAACTCAAAAAAAAAAAAAATGTGTAGAATTGTACCAGATCTACGAAAGTGGAGTCATATAAAAGCCTTGAAAATGGAATTATCGTCCCAAATCATGTAATGACCAGGCAAATCATGTAATGACCAGTGCCTGGTCA
Organism: Typhlomys cinereus; assembly: GCA_023101885.1. Lineage (NCBI taxonomy): Eukaryota > Metazoa > Chordata > Mammalia > Rodentia > Platacanthomyidae > Typhlomys > Typhlomys cinereus. Next base: position 127,750 of record JALPQD010000820.1, on the reverse strand, counting down.
TTACTCCTTGAGTCCCTGATGATACAAATGGAATTGAAATTAAATTAAAGTCACTCACACATTGTGCCTATGAGGGAAAGACTATTATAATATAGAAGAGAAGACCCTTTACTCCCTTGGCTAAGGTAGTAAATTAATAATGCCACATTCTATAGAGATAGAGGATACCAGTGTCATCCTTAAGAATCTCAGGGAGGGAGGCACAGTGGGCCAAATCATATTTAGTTCCCCAACCTGATCCCTGCTGAAATCAATATTTGCTGCAGAAAGACGGAAGATTACTGCAGGTTCTATCAAGAGCTGGTCCAATACAGACTCTGTCTTTGAAGAAGATTCAAGAGACCTCAATAACTTTAACTTGGTTTATTTTAATCAGAATAGATGGCTTTTGGAAAGTTATAAATAAAATATAAATGACAAATCATTCGTGAGCAATTATGGCCTCACATCCATATTAATTTGTACATTGTATATTGCAGCCTAGTCCAGATATAAAAATCTCATGACTATCCACAGAATAAATTCCTGAAACATCACCTTGATTAATTTGTGCCAATGAAGCAGAATGACAAATTGTCTCTAGTAACTGGAGGCTATGAAAGAGAAGGATACTTTCTAGCTGAGAAGTAAAACCTACAAATATTGAGAGCTCTGTGTTTTCAGTAAAATTCTCAGATATTTGTCCTCTCTGAACAAAGGAATGCTTGGACACAATGAGGTTAACATAAAGGTCTTCCACTTTGACCATGGATACCAAGTATCCAATAGAAGTAGCTTTACCTTTGTGGACTCATAATTAAATGAAAATGGGTATTAGCCAAATGCAAGGGTGAAAAGTTCTGATCTTATTGGTATGATTATAGAAAAATCCTACCTCCTCAACAAAATAGAGCTATATCATGAAAGATGACAATAGAAGAGAGTCTATGGGTACTACCCATTAGTCGCTAGATGGGAAGAGCCTGGAAAGGTCTGACCTTAGGTAAAATAGTTCTCTGAAGCTCTGATGTTCGCCATAAAAAGCTGAACTCTGTCTACCAAAAGCACTTTTAACAGCTGAAACCAGTCCTTTCCCAATGGGGAATCTGGGCAAGACACCTCCATGTCTTCCCTATATAGTATGGACTTAGGGGTTTAGAGTCGAGGCATCCCAGTTAGAGGGACTTCATACTGAAATCTGAGCTCTATGAGTTCTAAAAGCGAGTTCACAAAAGTGATTCGATTTCTCAATTTTCTGCCTTTTAAGTAATAAGAACTTTGAGAATGGAGCAATTGTTTACCTGTAAATGAGATAACAGTATGCTAAGAATTTAGCACAATGCTCAAAAGTGTTATTGTTACCAAGGTTAAGCAGTCAAAATAATGAAGATGTCAGGTATGGTCATGATTAATTATGCCCTCATTGTTTCACTTTACATTATTCTTTCTAATTTTTTTCTAAACAATGTTTCCAAGTCCCCATGTGACTTTATTTTGATGAATGCTTGGCTTGGAGGAGAAAGGTAAGACTGGCAGAAAACCAAGAGGAAAAAGTTCATTGTTGTGTTTGCTAACTACGCCAGTAGCCCTGGCAACACAGCTTCAGGTTGGCTCTGCAGACCTCTCAGCTCTGGGGAGATTTATGTTGCTTGGGGTTCCAGACATGCACTAGAATGGATTCTCCAGCTTGCTTCCTCTTCTAACACTCTTCTGAGACACCTTAATCTTCTGATCAAAGGCTTGCAGGAGACACAGAGCATGATTTGACCAAATAGAATTTTTCCATGGATATGAGTATGTTTTTATCACCCCTCCTCGCAAAGGAAAAGAAGAAGAAGAAAAAGGGAGGGAAGCAGCGCATATTGTTTCCTTGCTGCCATTTGAAACAGCCACGTGGAGAGCCAATTTATTTGGCTTAATTCATTCCAGATTTCTCAAGGAATAAACAGTATTCTTGAGAGTTCTCAGATGTATAGCCAGTAGAGATTCAGTTCCCTGAGACAGAGAGAGAGAAAGACACAGAGAGAGAGAATCAAACATGCAGGTAATTCTCCGACAGGGCACAGGCACAAATGTTGGTGGTAGACACCCAGATGCATTCTGGGAAGTCCTTGCAGTTGTAGGGCTGTGAGATGTGACAATGGCTTTGCGTGCTCTGTGTCTGACCAAACAGCCCATCAGGGTCTTTGGAAGCAATATTATGTTTCATCATTCCAAACTTAAATGTGATCTTCAGAAAGATAGAAAGGGCTGCTTTCTCAGAGAGAGATGAGCAAAAGGAATTTTATCTATTGCTTTTATAAGTCCTTCAAGAAGCCCCAAAGTCCTGCCACTTCTGTAAAACCTTCCAAAATGATTCCAGCCCAGTTGATCCCAGTTCTCGGAGAGCAAAGAGACTTTCTATCTGGATGCACATCTCACTGGTCCCTTCTCATGGGTATTGTATACAGAAGAAAGATTCTGTCCTCGGAGGCAACTGGTAGTGCGTTCCAATCTTGCTCTACTTTCATTTGCTGTGTATATTTGGGCAACTTTGGTCTCTGAAAAATGAGACCAAATTCCTAGGTCTCAAATAAGATGTATCAGTGAAGCAGAGCATTATTTGTTGCTTTGTCAATATGAACTTGATTTCCTCCAGCACTTCCGAAGCTTCCTGGAGGATCATGGAACACCTTGGACAGCAGCCAGCGTGTGTGCTGTTTGTACTTGGTTCCACTTCACTCTTCTTGTGCTCTGCTTTGTATCAGAAGTGTGCAGTTCCTAATGAGAGAGTTGAGCTGAAATCAAAACTAAGACAGAGGAAAGCAAAGCCTGGGGTCTGTGTCCTTTCCCTTACTCAGGCACTGTCTGGCCCTGACTGTCTCGACTATGACCAGTAGACAAATCTATCTGGTTCTAGGTCCCAACAGGTGACCTTAACCTAGGACTTTGACACATCCATTTCTGCTTTGTCCCTGTAGCCTGGGATGAGAGTGGTTTCATACATGGCTCATCACTGGCTTCTGAGTTCCTTCTCCATTGTAATTAGTATTCTCTGTGTTCAGAGAGTGTGAGTTTTTCTAGGGTGATGTTGACTTTATACACTGAGCATGGACATGATCCTCACCACATGCCACTAATTAAGGTCTTTGTAGATGCAGAATGTTGGAAATAGGAGAATTTGAGGCATACATAAATGACCTCTTGGCATTGATAGAGAAACAGAAGCTCAGAATAGGGAAAGCCTTTTTCCAAAGTAATACAACTATGAAAACATACAACATGCATATCCCTGTGAGTAGCACTTCTACAAAAGCTGACACCACATCTGCAAGCTACTGGAGGACAGAGATTTCTCTTAATGTTTCAGTACCTCCTAATATAAAATCTGGTGCAGTATGTGAAAATGTTTGGTACTCCTTACCTGAACATTCCAAAGCTCCTGGAGAAAGAAACAAAGAAGCATTGAGACACTATACATCCTCAACTTACATTGCCATTAAACTTGATATACAATTGCTTTTTGCCAATACTATAGAAGACAAGTTCTAGGTCATTTACAAATAACTTCTCACATAAGCCATAGGACAACTTTGTTAAGGTAAAGATCCATATCTATGAGGCCCATGTATAATTGAGGAACCTAAAGACGGAAGGCTTCAAGTGACTTGCTCAAAGTAAGATCATGGTCTGAGGCTAAGCATATATTTTGATTATAAAATGAATAGTGTTCCAATTAGACTGTCCCAGACTCCCTATCTGACATCTGAAGTAGATATAACATCTGGAAGCTATAAGATATTTATCCCTAATGGCAGCATTAGCAAGTTGGAAATACTTTTCTCAAACTGGATACTTGCAGCCCCAGGGAGCTCACGAGGTGTCCTGGGGCTACTTGCAGCCAAAGAGTAAGCCTATTCAATCGTCCTAAGCAGGCAATTTACTTGAAGATTTGAGTGACTATGTAAGGCCTTTAAATATTGTAAACTCTCAGTTCCCATTAAAACCATCATGGCTATATTAAAAGCAAGAATGCAAAATCCTCATGATTCATATATGTGTGTGTGTGTATATATATATATATAAAGTAAATAAGAGACCTTAAATAATTTCTGGACTTATCGTTGAAGCTTTAGGAATGCCTATATCTTGGGGGAATGTCCTCGCTCCCCACTAGACCACATTTGGTTAAGGCCTTAAGAAATGCTTTATCTTCTTTTAATACCTTTCATTAAAAAACAAATCAAACTTAAAGCACATAATTAACTTAGTGCACATAATTAACAAATCAAGTAATACCGAGGATTGTAATGAAACCCAGTAGTCCCTCTCACCCCAAATCTGGACCCCCCCAAACAATGGTTGACTGTATCTGATCTCTAGTACTTTTTGCTTTATATCTTCATAACTTTGTCTTTAATATCATCCATAAATTTCCACATACAAGAATGGAGATTTAGCCTACTTTGGCACTCATGAATGGGGAGATAGCTCTGTGGTAAAGTGGCTGCCATACAAGTATGATCTGACTTCAGATCCTCTGCAAAGTAAAAATCTGGATGTAATAGTTATACCTGTCACCCTACTGCTGGCAGGGAGTGATGGAAACAGGAGGATCCCCAGAACTCAGAGGTCACTGGCTCATTAGACAGCGAGTCTAACAATCAATCAGTGAGCGCTAGGCTTAGTGAGAGACCTTGTCTCAAAAAAAAAAAGGTGGAGATAGAGGAGGGCACTCAGTGTCAACCTCTGGCCCATACATGTGCACACACACACACACACACACACACACACACTGCAATCAAATTTATTAAACTATTTTTTGCACTGTTTAAACAGACTTTTCTTCAAAGTTATGAAGTTATTCATCTATATGGTCTTTTAAATTTTTTATTATTTATTCAATTGTGCGTGTGTGCATGTGTATGTATGTGTGTGTGTGCGTGTGTGTGTGTGTGTGTGTGTAGAACCACGGGTGAATTCGGGAACCACCATGGACACCTCCACCTCCTCCTTGTTTACTCTGCCCGGGGATTCACAGGCTCTGCCCTACCAGGACCAGAAACGCAGGCCGCCCCAGCTTCTGCACGGCGTCTATACATGGCATCTAGGATCCGAACTCAGGACCTTCCGCCTGCAAGGCAGCGGCTTAACCCCTGAGCCACCTCTCCAGCCCCTATATGGCCTTTCAAATGTTGCATTATTTTGTCTTTTTTTAGACTCATGAATATCTAGAATGGATTTTTTAATACAGTGTAAGATAAACTTATGTTTTCACAAAGTGGAAGAAAGCAATATATTGTTACAAGCACAATATATGTACAAAACTATTCCTACTATACATAGAACCAACAAAGGCTCATTTTTGCAATTTAATTAAATATAATAAAAAACACAGAAAATTCAATCAGCACATATGCATATTAAAAAAGAACAGGTAGATGGACCAGTGGATAAAACATTTGCACACAGCCATAACATATATATAACAACTCTGTTGGAATTGGACTACAGGCCATTTATGCTACATTTTGGCAATCATCTTGTCTATTTTGCTCAAGCCTGGAAATTTAGGTAAGACTGAACTGAAAACTAACACGTTAATTTGGCAGAGGAAATTTCAAGAAAGCAAAGCTTAATTAAGACTATGGAGTATTTATTACTGGCTGCTGTTAGCCATGTTTACGGTGAGAATCAGAAGGAAAGAAAAACAGCCAGGGTTGCTTTGAGGTGGGGAATGTTGGTTGGGATCCAAAATGCCCACCCAGAGGCTCATATTTTGAAAAAAACCATGGAATTGAAGAGATGTGGTGAAAGCTTCAGACAAAGTAGTCATAGTTGTTAAAGAGATTGGATAAATTAAAGAAAAGCTGAATGCTTTACACTGGGAGAAAAGGAAAAAGTGCTTTGAGGGCATTTCAGGAACTAGATGAGTCCCACCCATGGAAGACTCAAGGTTCTAACATAAGCCTACAATCTCACTGAAAAAAGTTTTCTCTGAAAAAAAAAATATATATTCCTACTCACTAAGGGCCACCCAAAGGAGGAGCCTTTCATTTCAGTCACCCAAGCATTCAGAGGCCACTGCAGTTATGGTCTGAGATTGCATAACTACTTCCCAAACTAGCAGCAGAACTTAACATCATCCCAGTGATGTTGATTTTATAAGCATCCTGTAAGCAAAAGTTATGGGGTCATGCAGCTGCCCACCAAGATTTTTGAGAAAAATCTAAGAAGCCAGCCAATAGGCATTATCTAAATTTATTTTTAAAAATTCATCCTTTTCTTTCTTACTTTATATCAATAAAAATCATCTCAAAACATGATATGCTCACAGATAAGCATTTAAGGCAGAGTAAAATGCAGTGAACAATGAAGAAATGATTTGCAGGAGAACAAATAGATAAGAAGATCAGGGGCCAAATAGATGAGGAAAAGATCACAGTCTCCTGCTGAAAGAGCAGTGACATTTTCCAACACCCACTTTCTTAAACTTAATTTTATATAGCAGTTAAAGGGGTGGGGGAGCCTGAGGATTGAGTTGCAAGAAGGACTGTGATTAGTAGAAGGAGAGACAAGGAAATGGAAGAGTTTTTCTAGCTTCCAGCATATGCTCAGACAACCAATCTATGATGTCAGAGAAATCAGCATTTCTGAGGCTTGCATTCCCAGCCTGAGAGTGTTTATGAATCTCTCATATAAATGAAACCCTGTCCTATCTCAGACTCTTGTCTAAAATCAAAGAGGGTCTCCAAAAGCATCAGTGCAACTTTTTGTACTTTGACTTTCATAGGGAACACACAAGCTACTGTCCTCACCTGTTGAGTAAAATTCCTCAGATAATGTGAAATCCCTTTGTCAAGATGGCTTCCTAAGGCACCACTTCCTAAGGTACCACTGTAGGTGGTACTCTACAGCCTCAGAGTCAGATTTCTTGCAGGAAGCCCCTGATAGAATTCTACATGAAGCTGAGAGGGTGAAGTCTAAGTTGTTATAGACACTCAAGGATTTGGAGACCTCAAAAACAAGTAAAAATTACTAGGAAAAGCTGCAGACACCCACTGGAACCAATCGCAAAGAGCGGCTATCTGAACCACAAATGACAAAACCATGAAAGATGGAACTCTCCAAACCCATTGGACTTCATAGAACACTGTTATGTGTCCCACATGACAGATATTGATTCTACAGTATTTCCTGTTCATGTTGCAAAAGTTCAGTCCTGATTTGGTTCTGTCTCTCTCTTCTAGCTTCCTATTCTTCCATTTTGAATCAGAATACAGTATTATCCCACGAAACTGTATATTGGGAGTATGTCAGTATGTCACTTTCTTTTATTATTTTAGAAGTTCACGATTAAAAGGCTGCCTTGAGTCTCAATACAGATTTTGGACCTAGACTTTTGAATAATTTATTTTGATTAATAAAATGGCCATAAACCTTGGCAGCTAGGGGTCAGGTATGATGATTTGAATCTGAAATGCCCTCCTGCAAGCTTGTGTTTTAAAGGCTTTATGCTCAGCCAAGATACGGTTTTGGAGAGTCTGGAAACACTGGACCAGGACGGGGGTGGGAGGTAATAATTGAAGGAAGTAGGTTACTAGGCAAAGATGTTTTAGATACATGTTATCTCTGGTACCTTCCTGTTGTACTCTCTTTGCTTCTTTGGTCTACTGTGACATGAACAGTCTCTGTCACACAATCACTTACTCTGATCTCAAGTGTTTTATCTTACTTTCCCTGCCATTATAGACTAAGCCAAAATAAACTCCACCTCCTATAAAGTACACATGGAGGTCCATTGATAAAAAGGGATAAACTTAAGAAACTTAAGTTTTATTAGAGCTTAAAAAGGTGGGAGAGCATTAGAACAGAAGAGGTGCTTAAAGTCATAGAATAGGGCAGGAGATAACTGCTTTGGACAGCTCACAAAGCAAAGGAGTTTCTAAATTTGTAGCTTTCAGACATTGCTATGTGGTTTTTCAAGGAAGCAGGGTGTGGGATTGAAAGGAAGTCTGGGAAAAAGGTAATGGTCTCTTGAATTGGGAAGATGACTCAGTGGTTAAAGCCTTCGCCTGCCAAGCAAAAAGACCTGCATTGGATCCCCAGATCCCATGTAAAAAGGTTGGTCGAATATGGTGATGGTCTGCAATTCCAGCCCTCCAAGGAAGAGCCTGGGAAACTCCAGAGCAAAGCAATAAGGAGGTAGAGCAATCCAGGAAGATTCCTGATGTCACCTTTTGGCCTCCACAGGCATATACAGCGCCCTCTTTTACACACATACACACACACACACACACACACACACACACACACACACACACACACTCACAGACATGAAAAAAAAAGTCTTCTCTTAAAGTAAACATTAGAGTTAAGAAGGTGTAGAAGCGGGGGCTGGAGAGGTGGCTCAAGGGTTAAGCCTCTGCCTTGCAGGAGGAAGGTCCTGAGTTCGGATCCTAGAGCCCACGGATAGATGCCAGGCGGAAGCGGGGGTGGCCTGCGTTTCTGGTCCTGGTAGGGTGGAACCTGTGAATCTCGGGGCAGAGTAAACAAGGAGGAGGTGGAGGCATCCATGGTGGTTCCCGAATTCGTCCGTGGTTCTACACACACACACGCATACATACACATGTGTACACATGCATACACGCACAATTGAATAAATAATAAATAATAAAAAATAAAAAAGAAGGTATAGAAGCTAGGAATCTAGGGAATAAATCACTTTAGTTCAGGAGCTGATATTTTAAAATGGTATGATCTTCATTGAGAACTGACCAATTTCTAGCCAAGATGGAGAAGTTTTGTAAAATGACATGGCTAATACCTTAAGTTGCATTTGTCAGATGTTTTGGTCAGAGTGACCAAATATAAGTAATTGGCCTATCTGCCAAAGTTGAACACATATGTTCTCTCTTCATAACCTATCAAAGCCATGTGCATATAAATAGGAAGAGATGTATTAAAAAAATCTTGTGTCCTGACTATTCATAAAAGCTTCAGATGGAAACAACCAACAGTTGCAGTTTGAAGAAAACACATTGGTTATCAGTAATGGATTGAGCACATTGCTTTGCAAAGTGCCCTGAACAGATAACCCAAACAATATGACCTCATTTTGAATGAGTTCGTTAAAGATTGTCTCTCTAAACATAGTCACATCTTTAGTAAAGTGTGAGAACTTTAGCCTATGAATTTATCAAGGACACAACTCAGCTCTAGTGGTTTCACCAAAGCATGGCAGTTTTCCTTATTGATCTGGGTGCTGCTGGTCACATGTGATCCAGCGTAAGTGGTAACTCATGGCAGGGAGCATGTCTTCCCTTTTTTGGAAGAATGTTATGTTTCATGATACAAAGGATAAACAGATATGATTAGTAACATGAACTAGTCATCTTTGAAATAGCAAACAACCCTAAATTCTCAGCAGTTTAAAACAGTAAATATTTATTTCTCCTTCCCATTCCTTCTTGGTGGCTATGGGGTGGATCCCCTGAACATAGACCAAAGAGTTCAATGAGACATTCCATTCTTGTGGCAGAGAGAAAGGAAGAAGAGAGTTGATCGGAACGCATGCAGAAACCAAAGGCATGCTGCCATCCTTTAAGGAAACTAGGCCCACATCAGTGCAGAAGGGTGCCAACCCCTTCCTGGGCAGAGAAAAATGTAAGTCCTAAGGAAAAGATGTAAATGCACTTGTATAAATTGGGAAGGGATGGGCAACTTGGGACAATAAATAATTTACCACAAATCCTCAATAGAAAATTACAAAACTGGTGCTGGAATAAACCTCAGGTGCACAGTGCTTGTTCAGCATGTGTAAAAAAAGGTGAGGGAAGGGAAGGGGAGGGGAAGAGGAGAGAAAGAGAGGGGAAAGAAAGGGGGAAAAGGTGGGGAAGGAGGAGGAGGGGAGAAGAAGGAGGGGGAAGGGAGAGGAAGAGAGGGGAAAGAAGGGAGAGGGGAAGGAAAGGGAAAGGGGAGGGGAATGGAAGGGGAAGGACCAAAGAAGGAAGGGGAGGGGAAGGGGAGGGAGAGGAGGGAAAAGGGAGTCAGGAAACGGGGAGGTGAAGAAAACTAAAAAAAGCAAAAACCTGGAAGAAAATGTTGAGAGTCAGAGGAACACATTGAGAGGATTGAAATTTCTGATAGGTCGAAATATTAAAATATTTTAAGTGAAAATTATGTATTACATGCATTACATTTTTTAGAATTTTCAGGCAACTTAAGTGTAAGTTTGACAAAACTTTTCAAAACCTTAAATTTGCCCATAGAAAAGCAAAACACTCTAAATTAGAAAAATCAAGCTATACAAGCTTCAAATATTTAAAACCCAAATTACAGGCAAAGAGTGACTTTTCCTGGGATCATGATATGTTCCTCTAATAAGTCTAAAGTTTTTATAAGGCTTAAAATTTACGCAGGTGTCTTCTATCCTTAAAGCCTGGGCCACTGAGATGAACTACACCAAAAACGTCAATAAAAATGGTTCGCACATGAAGAGATGCCCAGCAGCACTTGTGAGTTACTAAATGCATATTTCAGCCATAAGGAGATACTTTGTCTTAATTATCAGATGGGCAACAATCACAACCTTAGGTAACTAGCTATGTGAACCAACAAGTAATATTACATAGTACTAGGCGGTATCAGTTATTACTTCAGCCCCCATGAAGAACAGTTTGGCAGTATCGCCAAAGTTTATTCTTGCACATACTTTTCGAGATAATGAATCCATCTCTAAATATGCCTCCCATATAGCACATGGGCAGAAAAGAAAAGTGTGCAGCACTTTTGTTATGCCATTGTCTGCAAAATTGACTGAAGATGGAAAACAAACCTAACTCTACTTCCAGAAAGGATTGGTGACATAAGTTGCAAGCATACATGTTCATACAATGAATGAATGAGAACTTTTCTATCAATGCAGAACTGCCATGTCAGTTGACAAAGTTTGTACACAGGTCACCTTTAAACACCCTGGGAACAATTTGCTGACTGTCGCTATGGAGAAATGAGTGGATGGGAGCCTGGTCACACAGAAGAGGGACTTTTCCCTCTATGGTTTTCAGTTTCTGTGTTATCTGCCTAATTATGAGCTCCCAACCATCCCGCAAGCATTCTATCAAACCAAAGTGAATAATCCAGGAACATTGGGAGATATGTTAGGACAAAGAGATTCCAGGATTTGTAATCAAATGGATCTCTATCTGGAGTGACTATTTCTCTGAGGTCTGTAAAATGTAGTTCTGTAAGACAGCCATCATAAGGCCACGCTGAGCACTCTTGAAAGAAGCAGGTGCAAGAAGTCTCAGCGACTAGCTGCCCTGCTTAGAGTGTTCTTCCAGTCATTTCCCACTAGGGACAGCTAACATCCAAGAGCAGCTGAAATCTGAAAGTCATCATACAAGCATGAGCAATCAGTGCAGAGTTCATCCCCCAGAGACCCCGCAGTGCCAGGCTGTGGAGCACTCTCTAGACTCTGCAGAGGTGACGGCTGCTCTCCTCAGGGTAGGACAGAGCTCAGTTTCAGGTGCTGTGAACTAGTGACACACCGAAGAAACTACCTACCATTTGGTTAGAGATGGAACATCCACACTGCCTGACGGGCTGAGGTTTGCTAAAGTGTAGGGTGCCTGGTTAAAAATCAATTTCATATAAATAATTGCAATTTTTGATAGAAATGTATCAATAACGAGACAATAATGCTTAATCAGGACACATTTATATTAAAGAATCAACTATATAAATACAAATATAATTGAGTATCCTGTACTTTCATTTGCTCTATCTGACACCATGAGTGAAGATACTTGTAAGATTCTAATTTCTAATCAACTAGTCTTTGGGAGCTCCCCCCCCGCAATAACTGGATACTTTACAGCATAAAGATGTGGCAGGGCTTCAGGTAGCAAATGAAAGATAAAAACGGAATATGCACACTGGTGTAGGATTAATACACTTAAGTGTACACAGCTAACTCGCCACTTAAGTGGCTTTCCCTCTCCTTCCTTGATGCAGCTAAGTGCCCAACAAGAAGATGGGAAGGTACAATCTCTTCTTCCTGCCACTGCTATGCCTTCCGGAAGGCAGGGGCCAACAATGCTTGTCTTTATTAGCACAGACTGTGACTCGTTCTCAAAACACCAGCTTCTGGGGAGGCTGAGGTAGTAGGTTACAGATTTCAGAGCAGTATGGGCAACTTGGCAAGACCCTGCCTCAAAAAAAGCTTTTTATATAGTAAAAAAAAAAAGGCACCAGGGTATAGCTTGGTGGCAGAATGCTTGTGTAGCCGACGTGAGGCCCTCAGCACGTTTTAAAAAGCAAAAAAGCATTCTGGAGGGGTGGGAATGGGGTACAGGAGGAAGTTCTTGCTTCCATCGGGTCTTACCACCTTCCTGACAGGTAAGCAGACATATAATCAGTGATTATTGCAGGAGCACCAGACCCTTCTCTCTGCAAGGCCCTTTCCTCCATTCTGCTCCAGGATGTAGAAGACTTGCGTGCTAACTTCCTTTTCATGCAGAGGTTGTGTTTTCATGTCTACAGACTTGGTTCTTCCCCTTACCGATCTACACTAAATCCTAGCAAAGTCACCTCTTGTGGGGGTTGTTCCTCCCTGCTTCCCCTGTGGATGTTGCCGGGTCCACAGTGGGCAGACGGAAGCTGCCTCCAGGTGCTTCTCTCATATCTCAGGAGGGCTCATTTCTTATCTCTGCTCACTAAGTCCTTCACCAGGACAGTCTGTGCTCCCTGAAGGAGTCATCCTGGCAACTGCCTAGAGAGTCCCTTCAATTGCAGGGAGGGTCAGGCTAATACTTTTTTAAGCAAATGGCCACCAACACCTTATCCTTTATCCAGAGAGGCATGAAGTAGGACTGGACTTCTCTGTTCACAGGAAGGTTCTTCTGGCTGCATGCACCCGTATAGCCTATCTCTGCCATCAGGGTGTTTTAGCACTAACCCCAAGTCAGGGCTGGCATCAAGCCAAGCACTTCCCTTTAGAGCATTCTCTTTTCCCAGAGTTAAAGATCTCCATATACGGAGCAAGCAAAGGTCAACTTGGACCGCAATGAACCAATGAACCGCTGCTCCGGGGGCCCAATTGTATGTGCAGAAATCTTGGCCAACAAAACACAGGACTGTTGCCAACAGTCACTAGAACCTAGTCACAGCCAACTACCCAGCTAGCTGAAAGGAAGCACAATAAGGTGCACTTGGCTATTATTTCAGGAAGGATGAGGACAATAAGGTGCACGGGTCCATGTTCCTTTAGAGCAAGCTGTCTGCTATCTCTCATTTAGTTGCACTGAGTTTTTACAAATAAAGGTACTGAGAAATGAACTTGAAATCACTGTATCCAGGATGGACAGATACCTCAGGTTTAAGGTCTTTGCCTCATAAGCAAAAAGACCTGAGTTCAGATAACAGATCCCACATCAAAAACAAAAAATTGCTGGGCAGAAATGACAAAGGTCTGTAATTCTGGACCCAGCAGGTGGAGCCTGGACAACCCAAGAACAAAGCAATAAGTAGGAAGATAAATCCTAATGTCACCCTTGGATTTCAGTAGGCACACACTCTGAAGTATACATACACACACGCACACGCACACACGCACACGCACACACACACACACACACACACACACACACACACACACAGAAGAAATAACTGCACACAAACCTCATGCTAAAGGCCAGTGGCAAGTGTGGTGGAAACCGAGGCAGAAGGATTGTGAATTCCAGCCTCAAAATAAACTAATTAGTAACAGCAATAACAACAAAACAATAAATACCACGATGTCATGAGGAGTGGTAATGTGGTCTCCTGCAGGTTAATTTGCAGGTTATGAGTCCCGAACAATCATTAGTGCCTCTGTAGAGACCCCTGAACAACACCGATTAGGGGGCCAGGCAGTCACCACTGGTGGTTTCATACAGCAACTACTTCCATCAATGCGAAGCAGATGTTAAGAGCAAATTATTTTCAATTTGTGCCACAATCCACAACTCAAAATCCCGAGTGTTTCAGACTCTAAAATCTTGAGCATTTTACAATTACGCACCTAAAATGCACCTAGTTCTTGCCAGTCAACAGATCCCTGTGGGATGAAAGAATCTTTCCTTGGAACTTGGGGCGCTGCCACTGGCTAGTTACCTCTTCTGTGGGAGGGCAGTGAAGAGGATTTATCTTGAACTGACTCCAGGCAGGTGTTCTGCCTAATTGAAACATTTTGAAGCCAGCAGTCCAGGGCAGAGAGTCCTGTCAGGAACATCTCTCTGATCTGCTGGAGGAGTGGCAGTCCATGAATCTAAACTCTTAAGAAAAATGAAGATAATGCAGGCAGATGAAGCCTTTTAAGAGTCTCGATATCTGGTGTTGGAAAGCTCTTAGGAAGATGGTGAGTTTTCCGTTTTTGCCATTGCCGCCCCACTTGGGCAGGCTCAGGTTTCTGAAGCCTGTAGCCCTGAGAGCTCTTAGAGTCTGGTGATTTATCCCTGCCTTGTAGAGTCAGGGCAACCAGCTGGTAAAACCATTTGAGAAGGACTGAATTGATTCTCATGACACGAGGTGTCGTAAGACTTATAACGAGTTTATGGACCTCCATGGAAATCAGAGTCATTTTTCTTATCACCCATATAAAGGTTTTAAGGCAAGCAGATGAATCATACAGAGGTGGTTATTTGGCAAGTAAGGGACATCTGGACTGCAGTCACAGTAAGTCAATGTCTTTAACTGGTAAGGACCAAGGAGAGGAGGAGACTTTAATTTATCTATCAGGATTTTTTTGTGGTTTTACTGTTCTGGATTTTTTCCTTTTGTTTTATTTGCATGTACATGTATAAGAGAGAGAGGGGTAGGGGGAGAAAATGCACAAAATGCATTCAGAAATCAGTTCAGTCCTTCCACCGTGTGGGCACCAGGATGGAACTCAGACTGTCAGTCTTGTGTGCTAGAACCTTTGACCACTGAGCCATCTCTTCCAACCATAAACAGGGATTTAGAGAAGGTTAGGTAATTTATGTTTTATAATACAATCATAATAATTTTTCAAACATTACCATTTGATTCAAGTTGCCTAAACTTTTCAATCATGTAGAATGATAATACACAGTTCTGCTTATTTGTGGTGCTGAAGATCAAACCCAGGATGATTTGCATGCTAGGTGAGCACACTGTCCCTGGGCCTCGACCCCCCCAATCCAGCTCTGTTATGCATCCAGCCCTTAATATTTCCCAGATGCTTCCTGTAACAAGCTAGTCAAGTCCCTCTTTAAGGAACAAAGATCCCATGAACTCCATGTAGATGTATTGGCTATTGGCTGAATGAGAGTTTCAAAAAAGGTTATGGTTGAAAATATTTTTGGACAAGAAGTGAGCCTCCAGTTGGTCCTAGAATCCAAATGGGACTCACCTAGGTGTCAATCAGTGGGAAGTAGAGTTATTGCCTGGTAGGAATGAGGCTGGGATGTGGGAACAATGAGATTCATGTTCAAAGCGCGGGATAGAGAACTGTCTTTGCTGCTGGCTAGTTAGCTGCTTTCCTCTCTATTTTTGGACTCCCAAGTCTACTTCATTTTTGCCATGGCCCCAGAGCTGGCCAGCAGCCTCAAATACGCCAGAAACTTCTGTGCCTCAGGTGGAATTTTTGCCTCTGCTCCTAGAGCCTTCTCGACTTCTCCACTGGCTGGTGGGCTCAGAACTGGGCTTCTACTTGCAGTGTGGTACTTTCTCTGCCTTCTTATGGCCCCTGGGATGGGAAGGATATAACCCCAGGCTGGGAAGAGGGTGGCAGAACAAATCATTGTGCTGAGGGACACTGGATTCATCTCAAATTCTGTCCATAAAAATGAAAAAATGACCCATTTGTAGGGATTAAATTTTCAGGACTCTGGAGAAATAGGACATAACTGATGGATGAGTAATAGATAAGATAGATGACAGATAATAAATGAATGAATCAACTTGAGTAAAAGAGAATAGAGAAAAACCTAAATATTTAAGAATAGAAGTTACAGGAGACAACTAAAAATGTAGATATCTACAGAGAAGATGATAGTAAAAAGTTCTAAAAGAGAGCAACAGGAATCTTGTAACTCTCTCACACTGTGCAGGATACAAAATGTCTCCACATTCTAGATCTTAGATTCAGCTACCTGGACACCTCTGCTTCTACCCACCCATCAAAACTTCTCTACTGAGACCAGTTAGGAAATCAATTCAAGAGTTATTCCATCTTGTTCACCCGCAGCCTGTAAGGGACAGACTCATAGAAACTTCAAAGATCTACTCTCATTTTTCAGATGTCCTTACCACAAGAAGGGCAAGATCATAAGATGGACACATACCCTTAAGATCATCCACATGGCTTTGGGCTTCTCCTTATTGAAATAAATTCTGAAGAAAAGCCCAGATCTCGTGTATTGTCTCAATTCATACCGAATATAGCAAGATCATCACATACTAGGAAAGCCCCAAGTTTCTAAAGATGAAGTCCAAGGCTCCAGTCCTATCTCCCTTTCTACATTGGGTCCAGCAGCAGTTGTCTAATTATGTTGCTATGCCTCTACAGTGATTAGACATAATTTACCTGTGCTAAATTAAGAGAACAGAGCTGTACAGCAAATGTTTGGCAAGTTCTTATTGTCTAATACCTATTGATCGTCTCATATCCCATGAGAAGCTACAATTATAGCCAATGCTACTGGGCTGTGGGTTTTTTTTCTTGCTACTAGAATTTATAGTCCTTTAGGGTATGAAGAAAAACATTTTCTTTCTAACCAAGAAGGATATCCTATCTTGAGAAGTAAGAAGGTATCCTAAGAGGAAGAACAGTTTTTGTTGAACTCATAGTCCATCTGGTTCTAAGAAGAAAAACTGGTTACCCTTGTATGTGTATAATCCATCATGGGTAAAGATGAATTTAAAAAATAATTTTGAATCTTGTGGATAAGTCACCCTGTCTCCTTGTGGCAATGCTATCTAAAGTTTTTTTTTTCTTTCAGGGGAGGATTCTTATTTAGGATCCAGCACACAAGTTGCTCAGAAGCTGCTATTCCCTTCCACACAAATAGAAACTCATTGAATGCACTTGAAGCAGCTATGCCCCTCAGATCCTGCAAAGAATTGGTAACCGCTGGGTCACAGGGCCACGTATCAAGAAAAGCAGACAATCTCACAGGACCCAGCCCTAGATAGGAAATCTGCACTGTAACTATGAATCAATGGAGTTTCACCAGGAACAACATTGAGAGTTGAAAATTCTAGGGAACTTGGTTTTCTGGAAGAAGAACGCCTACACTTTTGCAAGTTTTACCTCTAGAAACCTTGCCAGATTCTCAAAGTGAAGACAAGAGAAGATCCTTTTGTTTAAGGGGTGGGAAGATATGGAGCAGTAATTGTGAAATAGGTTCCAACATCCTGTTCGCAAAGTCCACACTCAAGTGGGGGTTACCAAAACCTGCATTACAGGGGAATTGTCAGAGATTAATCAACTTGGAAAGGAAGCTACCAGCTCTAGCCCACTATGCAATTGTGCTTCATTTAAGTAGGAGGGGTGAGGGCTGACACCAAGGACCAGGGAAGACCATGGCCCAGGGGCACAAGCTCAACAGGAACTGAGATCTAATAAAGACCAAGGACTATGGAATGTGCCTGGGAACCACATCACCAGGGTACCACAACTGAAAATAACTGCATATTTTCCATCCTATTTAGAATGAAGT
This sequence comes from Typhlomys cinereus, assembly GCA_023101885.1. Classification (NCBI taxonomy): domain Eukaryota; kingdom Metazoa; phylum Chordata; class Mammalia; order Rodentia; family Platacanthomyidae; genus Typhlomys; species Typhlomys cinereus. The sequence continues at coordinate 110,066 of JALPQD010000820.1, read as the reverse complement.
CTCTGGTAAACCCCAAAGACAACAGGAAATACAAAAGTTATGACACCCAAGAAAAATGTACATATATATATAAAATAGTCACAGCAAAGGGTAAACAGTCTTTTTTTACTTAGCCACCCAAACACAGAATCTCATACTAAAGACCAAGTAATCTTTTTTTCCCCAATTCATAAAATCCAGCTTTCAATGTTTTTTTTTTTTCAAATTTTTCAAAGAAGGCCTTCTAAAGGAAAAGAACATGCATCTTAAGGAAGCAAAGAAATTCAGACATGGAAAGTACATTGGAATTAGTAGACTGATGATTTAAATGGCTAAGGAAGAGCAAAGATAAGAATTATGCAGGACTTCTCTTCAGAAAATATATAAGCAAGAAAGAAATAGAGTAGAATATTTAAAATTCTGAAAGGTAATAAGTCAATCCACAGCCCTAGAATTCTGTATCTCAGAGCTGCATACAGGAAGACCATTAGGGAAGGAATAAATGAAAGTAAATATCTTGTTAAATGATCAAGCTTTTTAAAGAAAATAATGACAATAAATACAGTTGAATCTAGCTTATGGATAAGTAAAATGAATGACAGAAATGCAATAGGTAAAGATGAGAGGACGTGCGAGCGCACTCTGAGAAGGATCTTTCATAAGTTGTGCCTGCTAGTTTTGATTGTCAACTTGACACTGGAAAGAGAGGATAGCTGGCACACCAATGAGCAACTCTTTAGTTAAGGCAGGCTGCTGGCAAGCCTGTGAGCGATTATCTTCACTGCATAACTGGAGTGGGAAGATCAGCCCGTAGTGGGTGAGCAGATGGATTAGATGGAGAGGTTGGTTAGTAATTTAAGCAAGCTGGCAATTGAGGAAGCAAATATGTAGCATTGGTCCTCTGCTCCTGGTGAGGATGTGGTATGGCCAGTTCTCTCCACCCCTGATGCTGATATATCTATCTTGCCATAATCAAGTGGAATCATAACTTGGAATCATAAGCATGGATAAAATCCCTTTATTCTCCTAAATAGTTTGGATCATGTAATTATTATAGCAATATAATTATGAAGGTAAGACATAAGTATATGCTACAATCTCAAGAGAAAACATGAAAAGAAAAAAAGAAGTATGATTGATAGCTAGGAACGAAAATCATACCAAATGTTCGATAAAACTAGAGAAGACAAGAGGGCTGGAGAGGTGGCTCAGGGGTTACGCCTCTGCCTTGCAGGCGGAAGGTCCTGAGTTCGGATCCCAGATCCCACGTATAGACGCCAGGCAGAAGTGGGGGCGGCCTGCGTTTTTGGTCCTGGTAGGGCAGAGCCTGTGAATCCTGGGGCAGAAGGAGGTGGCGGCGTCCATGATGGTTCCCGAATTCGTCCGTGGTTCTACACACACACACACACACACACACACACACACACACACACACGCGCGCGCGCGCGGGCACAATTGAATAAATAATAATAAAAAAATTTAAAAAAAAACTAGAGAAGACAAGAAAGAGTAGAAGACAAAAATACCAGAAATAACAAAGGAAATTAACAGAAAACAGTGAGAAAATTGACAAATATCAACTCTCAGTCTCTCTAAACCCCAATGGTCTAAATATGCCAATCAAAAATAGATCAATAAATAAGATTCAAACCCTTTCCCATCAAAGAAACTCACTTAAAATGTAAATACATGGATACTAAAAATAGAGGCAGGGAAAGATCAATCATGACACTAATCTGGTTATGTATGGGTTTGTGACTATTTGTTTTATTTCTGTTAAAAGCACTATTGTCACACCTGTCTCAGTTTATCGGCAAGCTTGCCACAGAGTGCACAAGGACAGTTCTATAGCCATGGTCATTAGATGACTTAGGCTAGCAAGGACTTCTTTGTCGAGCATACATTCTCTACTGCAGACAGTTAGAATATCCATGCTTTTGTTTCAAAAGCATTTATGTGATTGTGACTAGCCACTTAATCAAGTCTTGCAAGAAAATGACAGGCTTAAACTTGTAGAAATTTGGGGGATGTAGATATCAGTGGTGAGGAGACAGAGACATAGCTCCAGGCAATCGCCCTCAGCAACCTGGGGGAGGGGGCTTCCACATTCTTTGAAATGCCAGGACTCAGGGTAAACCGAGATTACTGACTTCAAGGGCAGAAAAGAATTTCAGCTACAGCCAGCTGTTTGAAACAGAATTGGAGATCTCATTAGCACTGTTTTAACATAGACTTGAACATGAAGAATGGAAGAAGAAAACCAGTACAGAGAAAGAATGTAAGACATATACAAGTGTGGCTGCTGACTTCCCATGGGAGTGCGGGGGAGTGTCAGATGAACGCATGTATGAGCACAGCTTCTTCAAGAGGGAGTCACAATTAATTGTCTTGGCATTAGCCATCTATACCTTTTGGCGACCTACAAGTGTTATCTTAAAGAGTTACTAGGAAACTCTCTCTCTCTTTCAGTAAAATTATTTGTGTCTCTTGAGTGCCTCAGACAGAGTGATAATCTAATAAAATAAAACTAGGAGCCACTAGAGTTGCACAAGCGGTTCAGGACATGTCCCTTTCCTGTAAATGAGATTTCTGGTAAGATTCCTAGGAAATTGAAAGTGTACCACTTGGGAAGGGAGAGAGCATTGAGAACTTGTTTACAGTGCTGGAATCCTTGCCTCTCTGCTGAAAAATACATCAGCCAGATTCCTGGGTGAGGGATTACTCTCCCTTTTCCCCAGTCCCTAGTCCCCCTGTCTTTCTGTCCTGCCTCATTCATTCAGAGGCACAAGTCCTGATGGAAAAAGTACTTTAGAGTGAACAGCCTGGTAAAAGGCAAGTCTGGCCATTTGTATTCATACAAGGTTGACTCGCTTGAAGTTTCTATAAGAGAAAAGACTGTTTGACAGTGAAGTCTACTTACTGAGGGGAAATTGTTGAAAACTTTTGCTATTAATTGATTGATGAGGAATCTGCTCTGAGAGCTGCCACTGGAATTAGTCTTTGACAAATATTACTAACAAGCCAAAATTAGAGTATGGCTTTATGAAAATGAATGATAAATGATGCTAGGAATGGCACACAGCCCATTAGAGCTGCAAAGTCCAGAGACGTGAGCGCTAGGAGAGTAATCTCCTTTGCTAGGTTGCAGATTCTTTCCTCCTGGGACTGGGAGAGGGGATATTTGCATGAAGCATGATGGAATTACTCTTAAACCTCTAATCCCGTTTGCACCTTGAGTTTTTGGCTCATCAATGGGAAGGATGGAAAATATTACCCGCTGTTTTCAGACTCACAAGGCAGATGATTATGGGATGCCAAATTCTTGAAACTCCCCAAAAGGCCCCTAATTAGACAAGAGGTATTGTCTGGCGTGCACTTTATGTAAACATGAATGGGGTAGCTAATGAATCTGTTGTTCACATGCAAGTGTCCCCTCAGGACCAACAGTGATCTCAATTGGTGTTCTTAGAGTTCTAGGAAGCAAAGGACTAGGGCTGTTTCTCCTCCAAACATTTAGACCACAATAGAAATACCAGTCAAATATTGAAAGCCATAAAAGATAACGTGAAACAGCTGCCTTCATCTTTGGAAGTCAAACTCGGTTTTGATCAGTTATGAACTTATCTTGGACTTAACAGAAAAGACATGCAAATGTTTAAGCTTTTCTTTACTACTTCTAAGCCTTGTAAAGAAAGTGGAGAAAAAGAAAACAGAGTTCAAGTACTGTCTCATCAGAGCAGAGTAATTACTTTTTGGAAACATGGAACCTTAAGAATATAGATCAGGGAATCCACCAAAGAATTTTCTAAACACTCTGAGAGCCACAAACTTACCCTTCCAGCTCCCCTTCACATGACTGTATTCTGGGGTCTCTGGCAAGGGCTCTGCAAATTTGGATTTTTGAGAAGCAAATCTTCCCATTAGGGAAACTTGAGTACCTTGTGGTATGGATAATTAAATAACATTTATGTCCTCCTGTCATAGTTAGATATAGGTATCAACTTGACAAAGGGTTTGAGCTCTGGGTACATGTGTAGAGAATTAGTAGTTAAGTTCAGCCTGAGCAAATCTGCAGGAGATTGTCTAATTGATAGAGAAGACCCAGCCAATGGTGGATGGGACTAGTCCCTGGATAGGTAAATAAGATGGAAGGAACTGGTTGAGGAAGGCGGCATCCTTGTCTACACTTGGCCAGACATGTTGGTCTGGCAAGTGAGGATTGTCCTACTCTCAGCTGTTATGTGGATGTATGAATATGGTGCAGTACCCACAGCCGTGGTGTTGTGCATTCTCCTGCCAAGCTGGACAAGAAACCGTAACTGGCCTATTTTAAGCCAAACTTAAACCCCTTGTTCACTTAAGCCTTTTGGTAGTGACTTGATTGCCAACATGTAGAATAATTGAGACATGGCCTAATATACAAATCCTCTACTTACTAGTAACAACCCAAGAAAAGCAAACCATTTCATGGTGTTAACATTGCAAAGTAGGGTATTTTAAGGTATACTTCCAATGGCACAAAGCACTGGCTAGCCATATACCCACTCAGAAGACAGGTAAGCTGAGTAATGAAAGGAGCAAATTTTTGCATGGCCAAAGCCAAGACTACATCATCTGACCCTGAAGTCTTTTCTCTTGACTAACCTCTGCTCTCACACATCAGAGGCACTCAGCCTCTGGAAGCATAATCAAATCAGCAGTCATGTAGCTATCCCATGCATACTTGGACCACGGGATGATAACACAGAACGTCCCAATGCCGTCTCCCAGTCGCTTCTCCAACTGTGGGCCAGAGAGTCAAGATCTCTACAACGGTGGACATTCAGCAAGGGAGAGTCTTACCCCCACTCTTAGGGTATGACGTGTTGTTTGTCAAAATTAGGAGGGGCTGTTACTACCACTCGAAGAGGCCTTCAGAGTTCCAGAATATTCAGTCTTGGTAATTACTGTTGGCCTGACACAGTACTTAATTTTCATGCAAGTGAAAAAGAATGTTCCTTTGCTTTTTGCACTTGACTGTGCACTTGATTGGAACAGTTCTTTTGGACTCCACTTCAGTTATTTTCCCACAGTGATGGACTATAACCTGAACCTGTGTGGTAGTTAAATCCTTTCTCCCCTAAATTGCTTGTTTCGGGTGTTTTGCTACAGCAAGGAATAAAACAAGGTCAGAGGACAACTGTGAAGGTAGGCCTTATCTTTTGACTTGGTTGAGGGTCTCTTCATCACACAATACACCAGGATAGCTTGCTTGTGAACTACCAGGGATTCTATATTTCTACCTCTCATCTCTTCATTAGAACACTGGAGTTACAGATGCTTAACTCTTACATGGGTTCCAGGAACCCAAACTCAGGTCGTTAAGCTTGCACAGTAAGCGCTTTTTAACCACTAGGCAGTTCCCCTTAGACCTTCTTATTTCACCCTGTCCTAAGCTGACCAGAGCTGCCTGCCCAAGATTATGCTCACATCCTTCATTCAGTGAAAATGCTTCAATTTAAGGTGAGTAGTCTAGCAAGCCATCCCAGATATGAAGCTTTTGTTGTTAATGCTTCATGCATGGACCTTAGGTGATCCTTTTCCCAGTCCTGCTTCCTTCTCCTCCCCAGGGGCATTGCTCCCGAGGGAGCAAATTTTCTGCATGAAAATCTCCATCACCATCTGTTTTCTTAGGAAACTGACCTGAAACATCTGGATTTACATGCTTTTTCCATATATCTCTTATGTTCCACAATACAAATATTTATAAAATATGATGCTTAAAATAAAAAGGACATGTTTACAATTTGGAGTCACTTGTTGTACATTACAGTAAAATATTAATGACTTGATAGCAATGTTTTCAGACACAGCAACTTAAAAAATTGGAATGCTCACTGACATGAATGGAGAATAAGAAATTATAATGCTCAGATTTAAATTTTTAATGATACGCTTTCATGGCAAATTGGAAATGTTCCATGTGGTGGACTTTAATGCCAAAAGCCAAGGAATTCATTTTTACTAAGGTAATTCCTCAGTGTGATTTTTATTGTTGTTACAAAACAAAAGGGTAATGTGCCTAAGAAACTATTCATTGCCCTTTGTCAATTTCAAATATTACTTTATACATGATTGCTGTGAGTTTTAGGGGCTTAAAATATAACTTTTGGGGTCTAGAAAGATGGCTCAGCAAGTTACAAGTGCAAACCCCCACACCAGATGACTTGAGTTCCATCACCGGAAACCACATGGTACAAGGAGAGACTGACTCCTACAAGTTTTCCTTTGACCTCTGCACCTGTGCTATGATACACTCAAGTGAATGTACACACACGATAACCAAATAAGTGCAAATTATTTTAAAAATCACGACTCTATTTTGTACTTGTGTGTATTCAGAATATAAATCAGCTAAATGTTCCTCTCAATTCTCATCATCCCCTGTTACAGACCAGTTCTCTTCTACCCATATCCTAAAGATTGATGAGCTCACAGTGAGCATTCCTGGATTCACTTAACAAAAAGTGTCCATGAGCATACATAACACTGGTTTACACGGTTTGTCCTGTTGAAGAGGTAGTCATGATCAGTCCACAGAAAAGATCTATCTAGTCACTACTCCCTGGAAGCTGGCACTGAAATTCTGCAGTTTCAAAGCTTCCACAGACTTTGCAATGCAAGCTAAATATTGTTTATCAATCACTTTTAATGTGACCATTGATATCTCTATATAATTAGCTAATGAACATTAAGTCTCCAAAGCTCTGATGAGACGATTCACGCACACTTTTGGGACATGCATTCAGGGCTCGGGCAAGTGACATACAAAGTCTACCTTAGGTCTGCCTAGTTCCTGTGAATGTAGAGCCTTGGGCTCCTCAGAGGTTGACACTTTCTCAGTCCTTCCTGAACATGCACACAACACTGGACACATGCACAGCTCTGCCATATATGTGGTCCTCTAGATTCACAGTAATATGCTGGAGCTTTCCCCACTCTTTCATGAACAAGTCATTGTCTGATTTGTCCTTCCAAGTTTGCTGGTCAGATTCTTGTTTGCCCCAGCTGTGAATATCAGTACTTCAGACAGGATAATGTGCAAGAATTGTTGCTGATTGTTCTCCATGAATATTCCACTAAGAAGACACCCAAATTGACCTAGAAAAGATGCCCATCTCAGCAGATGCACCAATTGTAACAAAAATACACACAAATTTTAAGCAGTAAGTTAGCATCATTCATCCAAACTTGCTCAATGAAACCAATATTATCCAGACCTCCAAGTCAGATAAAAACACAATAAAAACAGAAAACTACACACTAATTTCCCTGGAGAACATAGATATAAAAGACATTACATAGTATTGAGGAGGTGGAAATTTTGGATACTATTACTTGATAGAATTTTATTGAAACCTACCATATGTTAAAAAAGGAAAAAAGAAGAATTTGCTTTAAAGTATTAAAGACATGAATAAAATATGATTAGTAGCAGATATACAGTTAACCAAACACTGAAAGCACTCCAAAAGTCCAAAATCAGAGAATTAATATATTTTGTTATTAAATTAGATTTTCCAAATAAAATGCAGAATGTCCACTTCAATTTCAATTAGACATGTTTCTTTCAGTATAGGCATAACACAAAGATTGGCAAGGATATGCACAACATAATACACATAAACTTATATATGTTAAATTATTATTTTTCTAAAATTTAAATTTAACTGGATGTCCTAGATGCTTTCTGATCAACCTGTCCTGTACTTGGTATTACATGAATCACTCAAATAATATATGATTTGATTCTTTTCACACTAACTCAAATACAGGCAAAACTAAATGATAGTTTAGAAATCAAAAGAATGGTCATAAGATGAGGGAACAAGAGGGTACTGATCTGGAGAGAATATGAGAGGACTTTCTAGCTGCCGATCATATTTCTGGAACTCCACTGATAATGTAATGTACGATTATTTTTGTATTCCTTTAAGTCATTGAGCTGTAACAGGATTTTTTTGCTTTCCTGTGGGTAATTGCGGTCACTTCAAGTTAATTTTTTTCTTCTGTGCTTTTCTCTCTTTTCCATTTTTAACTTTGAAGCTCACGATAAAGCTATATTTTTGTGATCAGAAAACACTGAAGCAATCTTATGTATGGTGATGCAAATTAGCTGCTTTTGGTGATCAAATCCCTCCTTCATGAAGTGTGGCTGTAAACTTTCAAAATCAATAGGGAAGAGAATTTTCTCAATAGAAAGATGATTTTAAAATGATTCAGTGTTCAACTAGCACGTCTGCCTGCCTTCAGCCCCTTCTCCCTTTCTCAGTTTTGAGTATCCAGGGAAGGAAATCAGTTTCCTTGTAATGGCTATAGAGGTTTCTACAAACAGCAGCAATCCCGAGTGCTTGTCGGAAATTAATTCTGAAAAGCAAACCACCTGCATCAGCCTGGGTCCAGAGCCTGAAACTTTGACAAAATCAAGTTTGAAATCAGGTCAAGTACATTTACTTTGTTCAAGTTCTTAACACACACACACACACACACACACACACACACACACACACACACACGCACACACGCACGCATGTACCCAATGTCAATTGTAATTAATACTTCAGAATCATTGGAGTCTCAATCTCTAGGCAACATGCTTAGCCCATTGCCCCGCGCAGGGAGTGAGTCTTCAGCCATGACCCCATCCTGCAACTGCTCTGTAACCTAAGTTGGAGGACCTTCCCTGCAGCCTTAAACTTTCTGTGGACCTGTTTGCCTTTCCTCCTCCCACTGGCAAGCAGGCCGAAGACTGTTTACTTGCCATTGCTTCCCTCCTTGATTTCAACAATAAAAAACTCATGTGAGTGAGACACTGGTGAGATTATGTAAGTTAAGACGTGGTTTTCCCAAGCCAGCTGATTCATTCCCAGAACCATGGAGGGGAGGGGGGGTGCTCGGTAAGAGACACCGGCATCTTCGTAAATTTCCTCAGGCAATGTAGGTGAAACCGCCTGAACTGCAGGATGCTTATCTTTTAGGGTAGAACACTATCTGCCCTGCCGGCACCTAATTAAAAGGCCTGATTTCATTACAACGCGTGGCACTTGGCTGCCCTCCCCGCCCTTTCTTCTTTGTGAACATGTTGGGAAGCATCATCCAGGGCCATGCTTTGTTACATCTCTCAAGCTCCCATAGAACAGCAGCCGAGCAGAAGCAGCCGTCTGGGACGCTGGGATGCTGGGATAAGGACTGCCCAGCTCTGTGTCTCCTGCTTGAGTGAGCGCTGCACAGAGGCACACATCAGGACCTCGTTACATATAAACCCTGACTGTGCATGGGGGATATATGTCGCCTGCGCTTGTCCTTGCAAATTGCTTTTTCAGCATAAGCAGTAACCCTGCCAAACAATCACATTGTTTACAGAATCTGACGTAGTCCATCTGTTGGAAAGGCTTTTCTGTGTTTGGGCTAATAAAATATAAAACAGTTGGTAGAGGCCTAACAAGAGCCATGGCTCTTGATTTAGGGAATGGGTCTGTCATGTTATGCATTAGCAATTCAGGTTGAAAAGTTCCTGGACTTGCACAGAACTTTAGCATATTCTGCAGGACAGAGAAGCTTGAGCATGAGACCTAGCTGCCTTCCTGCATAAAGTGTTTTTCACTAGCAAGTGAACACCCACCCACAGGCAGGTGTGCTTGAAACATGAAACACCTAGTCTTTCTCCTCTTCTATACTCTTTCCTGATAGCTACCCTGAGCATAGCATTAATAAAACAGTATAACTCAAAGCATCCTAAATGTGCAGTCTTCCTGCCACAGAAGGTCAACTTTATCTCTACAGTGAGCAGAAAGCCAATGGACTAGGTTTTTACAAATGTTAACCTATTTGAGACTCAAAGCACTGATTTGGCCTCTCTCCCCCACCCCCATGCAGCCTCTGAGTCAAAGATTCAATTGTGTCTCCTGTAGGTTATTTACAGAGTGCAAGAAATCCCAACAGGAGAATTAAAAGGTAGACGGAATGTGGTCAACGAGAGTAGGTTATTCAGGTGATGTTCCACAGGCGACTGAAGTTTAATCGTAGAAGAAATTGGTGGAATCGTAGAAGAAATCTCATGGGACTGTCCCAACTAAGAAGCAAAAGAGCAAAGGTGCCTTTTTCTGTCTTGCATCCATCTTCTGCTAGGAAGTGTTGCTCTTGATACTTCTAGTCTGCGGTGCATATGGCGCAGAGCAGACTTCCAGAGTCAGCCGTGATACAAACACTAAGAACTGACATGGACACAATACACAGGCGATTCTAAAGGTCAGTATTGGCTACCAATTAAGTCTGAGTCTGCTTTACTTGATTTCCATTTCAGTTCTAAAGACACATCAGTTCTACCATGCTGGCTCTACAATTCATGATGGTCCTGTGGATAGTAAGGTCTGTTTGAAAATGGTTGAGAGCTGTCAGGTTTAGTTGAGCAGTGCATAGGGGCACCCAGATTTGCTGTGCCTATAAGAAGAAAAACTCTCATGACAATTTGGTGAGAGATCCAAGCCACTGCTCTAAATCTATGGCTTTGTGTTTCCCCTGCCTGCCTTATATACTTTTGATAACAATTTTGAGTTAATTATTTCCTTATCAAGCAATCAAAAAGTAATGAATCAAGAATTCAAACACAAGTCCAGCTGATGCAAAAAAACACACATTGCTGCTTATGAATACCATGCTTGAGCATGAGTAGTTTTTCAGTTTTAGCAGAGGTAAGTGTGGTGACCTTGCTCTCACAGAGACATATGGTAATAGTGACAGGTAGATCTGATGGCAACTGCAAGGTGATTTCTGAGGCTAATCTCCAACACACAGGCCTTCCTACAACCAAGGTTTATTTGGCCCAAAATGTCAATGATAAGAAAGAATCAGAAAACCTGCCCTATAAACTAAGGGCTCAAACCCTAAGCCTGCTGCCTATTTGCTTGTGGTTTAAGGTGCTCAAAGTTATTACTTCTCCATTGGTCACAAAGTAGAGAGACTTGTATAATCTATTTTCTAGTTAGCGATTCTCCAATTTTCCTGCATAATTTCAGGATTGCATAAAAATAGTCCAAGATGACTTGACTCTGGACTTGCAATGTGGCAACTTCCCACGATCACTAAAGCTCTAATCAGCTGTGGTGGATAGTGATGATATCACAGCCAGATCTTTCCAGGTAACAAATATTTTCTAAACCCATGGAGAGTGATGGCTGCTTAGTGTTCAAAGATGAGGATCCAGAAATGCCTTAGTCATGTTCATCCTCCTTCCGGCTGCTAATATGGTTTGGGTTTGGTTTGAGTGTGTACCATGAAGGATCATGGACTATCAGCTCGGTCCAAGTGTGGCAATGTGAGAAGTTGTGAAGGCTTTGAGGTTTGGGGTCCTGTAGGGAAGTGAGCAGTCATTGGGGGTACCACTCTCAGTAGAGATCAATGCTGTTATCTTGGAGTGTGTCCTCAGAATGGGTTTTTATACAATGCAGTGTAGTTCCTCCCAGCTTCAGCTTCCTATCTCACCAGGTAACCAATCACTCTCTCAGTCAATTACTTCCCTTTCTGTTTCTCTGCCCTATTGTGACCTAGCCAAGGAAACCCTCTCCACAGGCTCAACAGACAAGGCTATCTGATGTTAGATTTTTTTCCACCCCTTTTCTTTATAAAGTATCTGACTTTGGAAATCCTGTTAGAGGAAAAGAAAGTGACCTGAGGTTGCAACCTAAAATCAGTAAGAGAGAATAAGAAAAACTCACATTTCCCTTGCTACAACTCTTCCATGGGACTCATGCTCCAGGGCCCCCTCCTTAGAATGGAGACTGATATTTAATTCAACTGACATTTCCTTTCTCCTGGATTTCTGCTCTAGCCCACAAGTTGCTTGTATACCCTTCATCAAAGAAAAGTTCTCTTTTGTTCGGGGAACGTCATTAGCAGTGTGGTACATGACTTCAGAAGGGATGCAAATAGAACATTGAGGGAGAAGAGACATCTTCTAATAGCTAGATTAGTGGAATCACCACCAGCAATCCATGGATGGATGTCATCGTCGATCATCCTTACAGCCAGGATTTCTCTTGGGAGCTTTCCTTACAAAGTCATTACCATAAAGATTCTCTCTTTGGTTCTGCTTCTGACAGACTCAGTCTAAGACTAGACCCCCTCAATCCAAACAAGACAGAGGTGGGAGAATGTGATAGTTAATCCTGGGTGTCGACTTGACACACCTGACATTAACTAAGATCAGCTGAGACCACCTGAAGTGATTATCTGGATAATACAAGACCAACCCCAGATCTGATAGGAACCTCCCTACATCTCATTGGAACCTCCCATTAGTGGACCAGATAAAAGGAACCACAGAACAGAAGAAGAGAAACTCTTCAGGAAGCCTCTTAGATGGGTGTCACGTAGCCTGTCTCCAGCTTCGGCCAGCCAACCATGCCGCTTCTACCATGAAAGACTGTATTTCCCCTGGAACTATAAGTTGAATAAATCTCCCTTTCTCCCATAAGTTCTTCGACATCGAAGGCTCTCTCACAGCAATAGTTAAGAGTAACTGTTACAGAGAAGAATCTGTTATTTCATTTGCCAGGTTTCCAAACAGAGATCCTGAGAAGTTCAGCATGTCTCCCAAGGTCACTTAGAAAGAAACAAACCTACCCTAACCCTTGAATTAAGATCATATTCCCAAGGTCTCTTTGCTGTACACATCAGTATCTCTGCTGGTTGAACTCTCTCATGCATCCTGTCTAGAGTGTAGGTTCAGCCAGGAACATAGTGGAGGACAATCAGCAGTGGCGTCTTGAATGGTTACGGCATCCAGGTAGGTGTGTCATCAAGAGATAGCTCTTCATCTCCAGGCGATCCGCAATCCTGACCTGGCAGTTCCTTAGAACTGGGCACATGGTGCAGTTGCTTGGATGTTTCCAGTTGTCTCATATCTCTAAGGATGATGGGACATACGTTTCAGCAGATATATTGAACTGTCCCCTTACCATGTTGATTTGAATCTGTTTTATCGATCTGCTTAATGTTTTCTCTTTTCTAAGCATGCTTTTGGAGTTAGTCAATGGCCATATTTATTTAGATTACTCTAGCCTTTCTTAAATGAAACTTGGAGGAGAAACATGTTTGCTAGACAGAGAACATGGAGATGGAGCATGGCAGAGTTAATGAAGACCATGACTATTTGATGGGAAGGAGAAACCTCATGTGGAGATGCCCACTTCATCCCACCACAGAGCCAACCACTAGGCAGGCTCAGGCCATGTTTGCTAAATCTCCCAGAAAATAAGACTGGACTTCGTGACATAGATTGTCACAGGCTCAAGAGACATTTTGATAGTCTGAAGAAGGGGAAGAGATTTGTAAAATTCTTTTTACAACCAAGGAAAATTAATGAATTGGATTTGTGAATCTTCTGCTATCTAGCCCAAAAATTACACAAAATCTTACTTTCTATGCCCGAAGCATCTTGTTTTGCTCAGCTCAAATCAGAACCCTGGGGACCTACCTGAGGTCAACCAGTCATTTGTTTTAGAAAGCAAAGGTTGCCATCACACACCCCTATATCTGAAGTGTCCTTGTACTCCTGGAAACTGTAATCTTGGACTGGTCATCACTTCTCAAGAGATAAGGTCCATTAACCCAAGCTGATAAGATGGGGACTCTTAAGAGGTTAATTTGACCTACAGGCAAAAGGACATGGAAAAGCATCAGGAAAATTCAAGTTTTCCACGATCTACTTTCTCTAGAAAAATTTTGTATGCCGTGTGGACATCCCATAACTATATGCTATCCCATTACAGGTGCCTGCATGGCCAAATGTAACGGCAGATTTACTTGACATTTACAAAGATTTACTTGTTTACAGAATTTCCGAACAATATTGGAGGGCACTAGGCTGCAGCCTCCTCCTAATATTCTACTCCAGTTACCAGAAGGTAATAAATACTATATATATACAAATTAGTTTCTTTTCTTAAATGATCTGTTGCAGAAGGGAGCTCCTGTAAGGTTCAGGATGATCTGAGAAACAGAACACTGTTTTGTCCTACTACAAGACTGAGAAAAAAGTTTTATGGATTGAACCAATGGCAGATGGAGAAAAAAGGGAGGGAGGAAGGGAGGGAGGGAGGGAGGGAGGGAGGGAGGAAGGGAGGGAGGGAGGGAGAGAGAGAGGGAGAAAGGGAGAGAGAGAAAGAGAAAGAAAGAAAGAAAGAAAGAAAGAAAAAGAAAGAAAGAAAGAAAGAAAGAAGGAAGGAAGGAAGGAAGGGAGGAAGGAAGGAAGGAAGGAAGGAAGGAAGGAAGGAAGGAAGGAAGGAAGGAAGAAGGGAGGAGGGAGGGAGGGAGGGAGAAAAGAAGGGGGAGGGAGGGAAAGAAAGAGAGAGAAAGAGAATCTTATGGGGGAATCAGCTCACAATAATCCCAAAGAATGCTGTAAGCAAGAAAAGAGGGTCAGTAGCCTGGCTCAATCTACTTGGACAACATAAGAACCAACAAAGCCAATGATGAATCTCAGCACAAGGTTAAGAACTCAGCATCCACATGGGGGATATCCAGAACCTAAAGATCAAGGAACCTAGATTCATGTTGTCTAAGGAGAAGAAAAGTACTATACTCCTTAGGCATGCTTGAGAGTTGATCCTTTTCTACTCTTTCCTTAGATCCAAGCCCCCAGTCAACCAAATGGCAACTGCCCATACAGAGGACAGGACCTCCCTTCCCAGATCCTAAGGCAATGTCGATCTCCTATGGACAATCTCAGAAAACATACTTCACCAGCCATGTGGGCATCCTTCAATCTAGTTGATATCTAAATCATCACCCCAAATCAGCTCATTATTCCCCAAGCATTCATATGTATCTCTTCAAACCATATTTTTAATCCCAAAATACAGACAATATCAAAATTACAATTTTGCCTCTCGAAATGCAAAAGTGGGGCTTGCAAGGTGTATCAACTACTTACTCCATAAACATGAGGCCCAGAGATCAGATCCCCAGGTGTGGCAGCCCCCTAGGGAGCAAAGATAGGCAACTCCAAGGCACACTGGCTAGTTAGCTTTGCCAATTGGCAAGTTCTGTGTTTAATCCAGAGACTGATCAATAATAAAATTGGAGAGCAAAGAAGACAGTTGATGCCAACTGGGACTTCCACACACCTGCACATAAGTTCATGTGCATCTGCATACACATGCGCTCACATACATCCAAACACATGCACATAATTTCATGCACAGATGAATACACATGCACTCACATGGAGCCAAACACACATGCACATAAGTTCATGCACACTTGCATGCACCTGCGCTTACATGCAGCAAACACACAAGCACATAAGTTCATGCATACCTGCACACACATGCACTTACATGCAGCCAAACACACATGCACATGCACACGCACCAGCCACCCACTCATACACAAAAAAGAAAAGATGCAAAAGCAGCAGGATGCAGAGGTTCAACTCTTGCCCACTGCCATACTGAGCCCTTCTCTGCTCGACTTGAAGTCGAGCCAGTGCTGCCCTACCCATGAAAAACAGAAGACAAGGCAGATTAGCTTTCAGCCTGTGCTGTGTTCTCAGTGCCTCTCTAACCACCCTGGGCTAGGGTAACTCACAGCAGAATAGCCACACAATTCACTTATGATAGACCACCAGTTCAAAAGTGTGCAGCCAACACCAGGCCTAGCTCCACAGGCTTCTGGCCCCAAAGACACGGGTGACTTCCTCAGAGCAACACTACTTGCCAACATGGCCCCAAAGGTACCTTCACTCTGAGCCCAGTCCCCATGTCAAAAGCTCTCTTTGAAAGTTTGCCCCTGTAAGATCCCCACAACTGCTTCCGTATCAACTCTTAAGCAATACAATTGTGACTAGAGCAATTTAGTAGATCCATCTGCTCAATCCAGGTAACATTCTCATAGTGAATGGTCCAATGAACAACAACTGGGCCAAAACGTCCAGGTGCCCCCCATCACAGGTGACATTTTCCCAATGACTTCTGTCTCACATAGCAATACAAGCAGGAAGAGCCGAATGGAGGCATTCTATAGATACAACAGTTCTTGATTACAGACCTTTCTCACAACTGCTAGAGAGCAGGGTTTTTTTTTTTCTTTAAAGTCCAATTTGTCTGGGAGTTCCTCCTTTTTGTTCTTTGCTACATATTTGGAAGGTTTTCTGTTAATTAATACTTCTCCCAGAGAGTAGGCATATTGGAAGTGGTGAAGCAGAAACTTTAATGACCATAGAGTCTAAGACGATGACTGGACTTTTTGAATCAAGAAGTGGCAATGATTGCCCCCAGGGACACTGCACATGTGGCTGCTATGTCATATGTGTGTCAGACAGTGGCAGAGGTGAGAGAGACTATGCCTATACTCGGTGTTCTGACCTGTGAACATATGAATGATTAGTAACCTGACATGGTACCTGCCAACCCACTATTTCTGTGTGCTCACAATGTGGACTGTCTTACTGGGCTGGTGGTGCTCCATGTGCTTACAGTGTGGACAGCTTCATGGAGCCAGGGCCCTGTGCGTTCACAAGTTGTATGACTTCCCTGGGTTGGATTGTGTATGATTGCAATGCAGGTGTCCTTCTGTGCTTGGGGCTCTGTGTGCTTACTACGTGGACAGCCTCCCTGGGATGGGACTTGCTATGTGGACAGCCTCCCTGGGCTGGGACTTACTATGTGGACAGCCTCCCTGGGCTGGGACTTACTATATGGACAGCCTCCCTGGGCTGGGACTTACTTGGTATGTGGACAGCCTCCCTGGGCTGGGACTTGCTTGCTATGTGGACAGCCTCCCTGGGCTGGGACTTACTTACTACGTGAACAGCCTCCTTGGGCTGGGACTTACTTACTACATGGACAGCCTCCCTGGGCTGGGACTTATTTACTACGTGGACAGCCTCCCTGGGCTGGGACTTACTTGGTATGTGGACAGCCTCCCTGGGGGGACTTACTTACTATATGGACAGCCTCCCTGGGCTGGGACTTACTATATGGACAGCCTCCCTGGGCTGGGACTTACCATGTGGACAGCCTCCCTGGGCTGGGACTTACTTGCTATGTGGACAGCCTCCCTGGGCTGGGACTCCATGTGATCACAATATGGATAGTCTCTTGTGGGCCAGACTCTGTGTGTTCACAACACGGATGGCATTTTTGGCTCCATGCACTCCATGTTCTCACATTTTGAACTCAGTCTCATAGGAAATGGATAAACCTGCTGTTCTGTAGCTTTACCATGACTTCTTAACCTTGGGGAGCTGGAGAGTCAACCATAACAACTATAAACATCCTAAACACATTTTCTTTTATTGATCATATATTTTGTATTATAGTTCATTTAAAAAAAAAAGAGGACATAAAGATGGGACATGGGAAGGCTAGAGGACTATCCAGGGAGAGTGGGAAGGGAAGATAGGGTTGCTATGATCAAATTCATTTATACATGTATGAGCATGTAAAAGAATAAAATACCATTTTAAAAAAGAATTAGTAATGCCTTGGATTGAGCACTGCACACAAATGTGAATGAACAGCTAGAAGTGGGGGTATTGACATTCTAAACCAGTTTGGAGGGATGCTGGGGAAGAAATAAAGAACACCCATCAGACCATCCCCTCTGTCAGTGTCAGACTCCTGAGTGCGTCACTCACTACCTTTGACATGACTCGCTTCCTGAATGATTACTCACCCTTAAGAGCTCCACTTGCTTGCCACTTCTGTGAGTTTCTGCAGCCAGAGCAAGCGTGTCTGATATTCCTCTCTATCACACGGTTACCGACTCTGTATCCATGGCTTTCTCATTCTTAGGCTCAACCAAATGAAGACTGAAAATAACATTTTCAGCTACAGGAAGTTCCAAAAGGCAAAGCTCAATTTTTCCACACACCAAGTATTCCAACGCATCCACACAAGTGAAATAATATATGGCCCTGTATTCCATATTATAAGTAATCTAGAGATGATTTAAAGTACAGTGGTTTCTTGGTGTGCTTGGGGATTCGTTCCAGAAGCCTCAGGGTACCCCAATCTGCAGGTGCTCAAGTCCCTCTCATAAAATGGCAGTGTATTTTCATATAACCTGCACACTTCCTTCTGTCAACTCTAAATCATCTCTGATGGTCGATGATACATCATGCAATGGAAATGCTTATATCTTGTCATATATTGCTTAGGGAACAATGGGAGAGAGCAAAAAGTCATTGCTCACATCTAACTTCTTTGTCTGCTAGTTGTGCGTCCTCGGAATCAAATAACTGGAGGTTTTCAATGTGGATATGGAACCCACAGAGACAGAGGAGTATGTGTGTACACATTTCATGCCAATACTAGACCATGATGTCTTTGGAGTCTGGTATTCACAGAAGTCTTGGAACCAATACTGCCAGTGCATGGAGCAATGGCTGTCTTCTTTCCAGTTCTTGCCTCACACATATATGCATTTTATGATCAATCACATATGCCAACATAAATGTTCCATGGAAGCAAGAATTCTTTTCCCAGTGCATCCCAGTGCCACAGCCCAGTCCTGAATCATTGATTTGCTGAATGAATAAGCTTCTACTCTGGATTTATGCTTCCTTTATCTTCAAAAGGTGAGGGCTGGTGAGATTTTTAGGCAACTACCCAGCACTAATGTGAGGACTATTCAGGTTGCAGGCAAGACATCTGTCTGATATATAGCACGCTAACTTTCTAAAGGGTGTTTTAGAAAACCCGTAATTCACAGAGTAAGACTAACATGGACTCAACACTTTAATTTCTCAAGGGAGAACTTTAAACATCAATATTCCCAAATATCAGAGGTTCCTAGATTGAACTCCTTCTGGGCATATTTAGGTTATGTAGGGTCGACACCGTATCAATTCTAACGCATCTCTCTGTACAGGATCCTGTGCGGATGCTGACGGAAATGAGGCTGCCATTCAAATTTCTTGAACCTCAAACATGTTCAAAGGAACCTCTGATTAGAATCTCTCAGATGGCCACTCTCTTAGTTTCTTTAGACCCTTTTCCCTCCTGGCATGCCAATGACTAATAAATTGCAAGCAAAACTTGAGCTTATACTAGCTCGTAGGTGTGATTACACTGGACAAGTAGTTTTCCTCAGCCCAAGGGCCCTTTGGAAAACGAAATAACCCACATATGGAAAGAATCAGCAAGCAGAAGGGCCCCTATCGCCCCTGCCTACCTGCATTCTCTAGCTGCTGAAATCCTGTTTTGATAAGATAAGAGGAAACAGGCAAGGAGGGACATAAACTCTTGGAGACTGGAAACTTAAGCTCTTGCTGCTGTAAAAACTGTCCTGAATAGGCCTAGCCAGTCGAAATGATCCTGTTTGCAAGATGCTGGACTCGATTTGTTTCTAAATTTGGTCTTCGTCTTATCCTTACCTATAATTACCTTTCCCCTCCCACCCTTATATTCTCTCCAAAACTATGACTTTCAGGAGGCCAAAGAATACCAATCTCAATGATTTGGACATGGTATTATCATAACAATACAGATGTCATTAAACTTGGGGTTTTGATTTTTGCTTTGGACATAGTAGTCCCCAGAATCACACTCACACTGAAAATTGCAGCTCACAGAAATAGGTAAAGTCTACAGGGCATAACTGGTGTTGGAAATTGATCCCAACTACTTAGATCTTGCTGTGATGTGTTTGGAGAGGTTTTTCTCCCACACCAACATGTATTCAGACTGGATTGCTCATTGTACCAGTGTTGGAAGTAGAACCTTCAAAGATGATTGGATCATGATAATATTTTCCCATTAATAGCTCATGTGGCCCTCAGAGTACCCCAGCTCTCCTAGGACTAGATTAGGACTCTAAATAGCAGGCTGTCTCTGTGTGTCTGGCATCCGTTCCCCATCCCATAGATCCTCTGACATAAGCTCCCTGTCTCATTACTGCCCATGACTCTGCCAATAAAGGGTCATCACCAGATGGAGCCCTCGGCCCTTGGACCTGAGCAACAAGCCAGAATCAATTTCTCTTCCTTGTAAATCACCCTTCCCTGTCCCTCTTTGCAGTCTGAGGAGAGGGTCAGATATTGCTACCTGTCCCACTGTCACGTATCTCAGGCAGGATGGATCCCATTTGGAAACTACTTTCTGAGTTTCAGCTCTCTGTTCCTTGTCCCCTTGCATCAACGCCATCTGAAACAAGTAACGAAGACTTCTCCCCCTTCTCTACTTTTCAAGAAACTATAGTGATAGCACTGAGGAAAGTAATTGATAAGAAGGGAATGAAATGAAATCTTCCAAGTAGAAATGTAGTTATGAGAATGGGGAATTGGGGAAAACCACTGCGAGAGATCAACTCAAAGGGACAAATAATAAAAGACGAGGATGAAATGGAGGGAAAAATGGGGGGTGGAGAGGAGGGAGAGATGAGGGAGGGAGTAGCTTCATCCTTAGTGGTCACAAAAGTGACTTAAAAATATTTAAACACAGCCAAATGCCCCAGAATCATGTTTAGCAATGAATTGCAAATGCGACCATGATCCTAGAAGATTTCAAAGCAATTGAAAGCTTCCTGTCCCTTAGAGATGACTGGGCTGTGCTAGTGGTATAGCATGACACATTGTTCACATGTTTGTGGTGATATTGCTGTAAACAAACTTACTGCACTATCAACAGAATAAAACTTCAATGCATAGAATTATGAATAGTAAATAATACTTGCTAACAAAAATAAACAGCTAAGTTACTGGCTTGCATGCTAGCTATATTGTGCGGTGCAAGCTCTCATTTACCCTTATTTGCATCTTCTGGCATTTTATTTGCATTATTTTCTCTTGTACTTTATGCAATGTCATGTTGCTTCATTCATCCCAGCCTCAGAGTAACAGGTCATGGCATATTTATGTATCAGGCAGCCTAGGTGTGGAATGGATTTAGCATGTAGGTTTGTAAAAGTACATTCACAGAATATTCATGAAATCAAGCTTCTTTTTCCAAGCAAAACCCCCATCTTGACAGATGCTTGACCAGTTAATGTTGTAGGCACAATGTGAGAATCTCTTCATCATCCAACCATTTTAGAAGTCTGGTACAACATAACTGGTGTCAGCTGAAATTAGGAGAGTAAGATATCATATAGATTTCAGTGTGGATGTGAGACAATGTGGAAAATAGGCAGAATGTATTGCACCTAGGTGATTGATACAATAGTCCAATTCATTAGACTTGGAAACACATAGGCTTTGAAATCAGAAAAAAAAAAAAAAAACCCTTCTAATCAGGAATCCAAATACGTTTAGAAGCCAATTAAGTTCCTTATTTTGTGAGACCAGAACTCAGGGTAAGCACCTTTGTGCTTCAAAGAGAAGAGCAGGGGGTCCATGTGTGTGTGTTAAATCTGGAAATACACACACACACACACACACACACACACACATTTTAGTTTCATGATTCATTGATATAATTAATATCAGACCTAAACAATTCAAGGTTGAAAGAGGTTTTATTCAGTTCACGATTCTTGGCTATAGCTGTCATGGTAGGAGAGCTACAATACCAGGAACAGAAAGAACTGGTCATATCACTTCCACACAAAAGCAAAGGATAAGGACCCGCATGTGCTACATGCTCGCTTGCTTGCCAGCATGCCAAACATACGGCTCGCTCCATCTTTATTCACCTGCCTGCCATGGGTTAGGGCTTCCTTCATCAACTATGTCATCAAGACAGCCTCCTACAGACTTGTCCAGAGAACTGCCTTAGCTATACAGTGCCTTCTAGGTGTGCTAGAGGCTCATCTCCAAGGGTCAGCTTGAGATAGAATGCCACACATATACACACGTGCACACACACACACACACACACACACACACACACACACACACGGTTTCTATAATCTATTTATTTTGAACTGTATGTTCCTAATGATTCTACTGCCCTTTGCTGTGGTATCTATCACATTAGAACTATACAATCACACGTGAGAAACGACATCCTTCCTCATTCTGGTATCTCAGCTACATGTACATAAATGCTCAGGACTTAAGCTGTTTTAAACTCCTCCCACTTTCAAACTAATTGTTGTTTAGATTGTGTCTGTTTTCAAGGATTCTGTTTATACTTGGTCTCCTTTTGTAACTGAGTTTAATTTCCCAGAAGGCACTAATTTTATTGCTTCCAAAACAGTCAATTATTTTTTTTTCTGTTTATGTGACATTTAATGTTTCAATTTTCTTGCAGACTTCTTTGCAAACAAATGGTTGGGATACATACTTGGTAATGTAAACTCAAATTAATTTGCACAGTTTTGCTTGACTGGGCTTTCTCCTTCACTCCTCCCCTCCAAAGTCACGCTTCATGAAAAATTCTAACCAGGTGAGCCCTAGCAAGGCAGCTGTTTCTCCCACCATGTAGGAGGAGGGGCCGTCAAAGCATGAGCTAAGAGAAGCCAGGAGGTCGCCTTGTCTTTTGGGGGGTCTTCATCTAATACTGACTTAATTATGAAGACCAGAATACTTTCTTATGGGAACCTTTTCTGCCATTGGTTATTGATTTAGTTAGAATATGAAACATGCTTACTTTTTTAATGGAAGCTCATATGGGAGCTTCTAATTCAATGTTTCATACATGCTGATCAATGTGTTCACCCTGCAGTGAGACTCACTGAAACTTTATTACAAATGGGCCCATGTATTCTGCCAAACACTTTGAAAATATGTATTCTATAATTTCACCTAGTCCTTAAACATTGGGACTGGCACATAGAACGGTTAACTTTCTGAAGATTCCATGAAGAACAAACAGCCTAGGATCCTGCCCAGAGGACTTTCATCTGGGGAAGGGGCTGTCTCTCATAGGTATCCTGAAGCCATCATGGTGGATCATGGTAAGTGCTGTTGTAGCCAGAGGCGGTGGGTATTTGGACCCAGAAATTGCACTGTTAAGACTATTCCTAAGGAAATATGAAATGCAAATGTGGTTCACATGAATCTTCTACACAGCAACCATCATCAACAACCAACCCACTTTCTGCTGATATGGTTTATACCATGAGTTATTTAACAATGGAGAAATTTCAACCAATTTTTATTGTTAAAAGTCATAGAAAACACAATGGTACTGTGCATCTCTCCAATGGAAGTATATGATGTTGCTTTCTTTCACTGTTTTTATTTTAAGGATATATGCTAGAATGTGCATCAACCTTTATTGTATAGAATGTGTTATTCAACCTTTATTGTATAGATGGACATATAAAATAATAAAAAATAAATGGAAGTTAAAAAACACCATAAAAGAGTAGCAATTCTGTTGCCAGTAAAAGCACAAAGCATACTTTTATCAATGGTATGAGGTTCCTTACTAATATCTTATTACATGTGACAGACTAACATAGAAAAGGCTGAATAACTTACCCAGTCATTTGACAGGCAGCATGGCTCTAGCGTTTATGTTACTGCAATCAAAAACACTTATGTACGTTGTGATGGAGAGAAAGGCTTCATATCTATATAGAGCTGGATCTCTACATCCTAGCTTAGCTGGGGCATCCCTTGAAAACACACACAATGATCAGACCTTGCTGGCATGCAATTTACTTGGGGGAAGTTATTCCAGGAAATTGAGAATGAAAAGGTAGACAGGGAAATGGAGAATTCATATTCTAGTTCATCAAATAGCAGGGCCTCTGAGGAATTACACCACATACCTCAGGAGCATCCATGCACATATTCCATTCTACAATGCTGAAGGGCTCCCCATGCCTTAACACACACACTCTCTCTTTCTCTCTCTCTCTACACACACACACACACACACACACACAGGAAAAGAATGAAAATAATATATATATGAGAGATGAGAAAGATATAATATATGTCTTTCTCATCCTTTGAACTTCATAGTACACCTCAGCAGACCCTTACCTGCTGGTTTTGCCTCACAAGTATTCAACAGTTTACCCCTGGTTGCCAAAGTTGGTATCTTCAAGAGATGTGGCACAACAATGAGGACTGTAGTAGGCAGCAGTAATATCAAAGCCACTGGAGTTTACCCTTAAAAGTGGTTAAAATGAGTCGTGTATGGTGGCTCACACTTGTAACTCCAGCACGCAGAAGTTTGAGGTGGGAGGACTGCTGCTTTAAGGTGAACCTGGGACTGTGAGATGCTATCACCCCATAAAGGAATCAAAATGCCCAACTTTATGCTACAAACATTTTACCACAATAAAATGTTCAAAAGAAAAGCATATAAAGATCAACTGGCATAGTACTTATTTTCATTCCTTTCCTGTTTATGTTTATGTGCTACTTTCTGCCTTATGTGTGCACACATACAATTGTTTTTTTCCAAATGTTATTTACAAGATTTTCATTTTCCTCCTTACACTTTTAAATAGTGTCGAAACTTTCTCTGATGTTTCTACCTTGAGAATAATAATCAATAACTCAAAGGGAGACACTAACTTTTATGAGATGACTCCTGACCTGTCTAAGCTCAAGTGTGTATAATATGTATAATATTCCAATACAGGCTTCCTTCAAGGCAGATTTCAGGAAACCATGTGAGAGTTGTTCAAAGGTCAGGTGGTATGATGGTTAATCTTCATCATTGACTAGATTTAGAATCACCACAGAGGTACTCCTCTGTATGGATGTATGAGGGTGTTTCCAGAAAGGTTTAATTGAGGAGGCAAGGTTCACTCTGAATATGAACAGGATCAACCACAGACTGAGATCCAAAATGGATAGAGAAGAGAAAGTGAGCTGAACACAAAAGCATTCATCGCTCTGCTTTCTGGCTCTGAGCAGCTGCCTCTCATTCCTGCTGCCATGAATCCCTCCACCATGATGGACTGTGAGCTGAAATAAACCCTTCCTTTCTTAATGATTGCTTTTGTCTGGTACTGTGTGCAACCACAGATAAAAGTATTTCAGGCAGATGAGGACATGCAGGGGAAGACAGACATACCTACAGAAGTCTTAAACTTTGCCCAGCAAGATCTGACCTCTTGTCTTGCTTTCTGACCAGCATGGCCTTGGAAAGGGTCTCCCTCCTTGGCAGGATCATGAACTCTGGTCCGCACACAGAGCAGCTTACAGAGACCAGAGGCCACTGAAAGCAGAAGCAATTGTTCTAGTCCTTCAAATCCTCTAAGACTCATTTTGCCTGTGTCTTAAGCCCATATCAACAGTCTGTCATGGTTTGGTTTTAAATGTCACTTGAAGACTGGCATAATGAAGGCTTGGCTGCCAATCTACCCATGTTCAGAGTTAGGGCTTGGGGGAAGTGATTACATCTTGAGGAGTCCAATTTGATCCATGGAAAAATTAATCAGTGGGTTAATTTGAAGGATTACTGGAAAATTTAGGAGGCAGGTCCTAATTGAAGCAAGTAGGTCCTTGAGGATTCATCTTTGAGAACCATATCTTGTCCTTGATCTCATCTTCTCTATATTTATGTTTTCCAGATGTCTTGAGATTAGAATGTTTGTTCTATCATACTAACTTAACATAAGCCTGCAACAATACTGGGCTAAACAATCATTACTAAAACCTCTGAAACTCCAAGCCTCACTCTCTCTCTCTCTCTCTCTCTATATATATATATATATATTTTTTTTTTATTAAGTTAATTTTTAAGATATTTTATTACATGAACATACAGCTTCACCTTCTGAGTTCAAGAATTTGTATCACAACTGCATAGTTAGCCTCCACATGAACATCCTAAGATGAATGACCTAAAACACAAGGAAATTAACACTTCCAGGGACACCTGTCTGTCCAGTAGAAGATTTCAAACAAACCCTTTCTTCTTACCAGAGAGTTGGAAAACCCAGTTGCTTCATACAGTCTCTCTCTGAAGCTTTCCAGGAAGATGTGTGCCAAACCACAGCCGCTCGGGGGCATGGTCCTTGGCTTTCCTTCTCCCCACCCGACCCTTTTCCCTTACTTCTGCTTCCATGAGATTTTATCCACCAGGGAAGTGTTAACATGAGAACTTTATACTCATGCTAGAAGTCTAAAGTTTCTATAGAAATTGAGTCAAAACTCAACTCACACACCATTTAGTCCTAGTGCATGACCTTGCACAAATCCCTTAAACCTCTGAGTTACCTTTTATGTAAAAATGAAGGTAGCAGAGCTTACAATCTGAAGGAGATGGTTGTACTAAGGAATGGGCTTAGTATTTGTTTTACATAAAATGTGCTCAGCGTACTTCCTGCCACAAATATTCCACAAGGATTAATCCCTTTCATTTTGCCCTAAGAAATCCCATTTCCACAGCAATGACTGAGTCGTGGCTGATATCCTTTCACAGCAAGGGGAATTCAGTAAAATTAATCAAAGTGAAAATTGTCAGTGGAAAACAAAGTAGGGTATTGGTGGCTCAGCTTCATGTGACCGAAGGAAGCAACCACATAACCCACTACAAAATGTACTTGGACATATGAATCCAGGCTCTGTAAGGAGGAAGCCAGTCCCCTTGGATTTTCTAGGAGGTGAGCAGCATCAGCATTTTTCCATGTTTTTCTTTATAAGGTCAAGACAAGAGCAAGAGTTCTTTCCTCATCAACATTGCTTCCCACATGTATTTAAATAATACCAATCTTTCCAAATTCAAATAAAACGCTCACCCTCTGTGTTTTTGGAAGAGCCAGATTTGTGTGTGTTACATTTTAGTGAGGTTTCGTATTATAGTGGAAAGACCATGGGTTTTCCAGTCAGACACATCTGTGTCTGAGTTGACTACTATTTAGCTATGTGGCTAGAGAAACCACTTCTGCTATCAAGTGAGAATGAGAAGAGGTTGGTCCCTAGAATCAAAGTTATTGAGAGAATTGTGACCTCAGGAGAGTTTCTATTTAATAACACTAAAAAAATCCTCAGAAAAAAATTTTTGCTTTCTTTTAAGGGCCTATTGGATGTTTGGCATTATTGTGAGCAACCAGATATTTAGGTGAATTAATTCCAGTGGTCAATCAACATTTTCTCCACCCCTGTACCATGTACAAGACACCTTCTGTTGGTCCTTTCGGATCTGTTCTCCAACGCTACTGTTTTATTTACTGCCTAGGAAGCACGTATTCATGAACTATATCAGTGGGCTCCCTTGCTCTCTGGCATCCGATTGAACTTGGTCACCCAGAGACTAAAATGGGGGAAAACAAAGGGGAGTGATATTCATGGCACTTACTCCCCTAGCTCTTTCCCTGTGAAGGCGCCTTAGGCTACCTCTATCCTGTCTGGACAATCTTTCTTTTGAGACCTCAGGAAACACTTCTGGCATCTTATCATCTAGCCCACGGCTCATCAAGATCCAGCTGATTCAAGTCCTACATGTACTACCAATTATGTTTCCTAAAGTAGCCACTTACACACAGCTAGTGTATAAATGTACTAGTCAGTATGTGTCACTTTTTATACACTGATGGGTTCATAGACTCTGTATCACTGAAATATCATTTTGCCTAGTCTCATGTTGCCAGAATCTATTTTGGGCATATTCTAGTGTTCCTACTGATGGATGAGATAATAAAAGGCTGGGTACTTCCATGAGAACACCTAGGTAATACTCAGAAGGTGGTAGTTGGGTCTGATTAGCATCCCAAGTGTGAGCATTTCTTCTACGTTCACTCTTCACCAGAAGTCTCAACAACCTCAGATGATCTGAACATGCAGCACACTGTGGGAAGCCTCTGGACAGGGCAGGAATCAGTACCAGAGGTGTCTCGCTGTCACCCTCAGGGACAAGGCCCTGTAGCACTGCTAAGGGGAGCAGAGAGAAATAGGCTACTAACATGGAAAGACAAAGTTGTTTTTTTTTTTTATTATGTATTCAATTGTGTGTGTGCGCGTGTGTGTATGAATGTGTGTGTATAGAACCACGGACGAATTCGGGAACCACCATGGACCGCCTCCACCTCCTTGTTTACTCTGCCCCGGGATTCACAGGCTCCGCCCTACCAGGACCAGAAACGCAGGCCGCCCCCGCTTCCGCCTGGCGTCTATACGTGGGATCTAGGATCCGAACTCAGGACCTTCCACCTGCAAGACAGAGACTTAACCCCTGAGCCACCTCTCCAGCCCGGAAAGACAAAGTTAAGCGTGACTTTGAGAGCAAAGTGGACAGGCTCTGATTCTAAAACAAAACATTTGGTTTTGTCTTTGCCTGATCTATTCTCCTGCCTCTCTTTCCTTTTAACCATTTTTACACATCTGCACCATATAAACACAACTGTGGAGATTTTGGTCCCATTTTGGCAATGTTCTGGCTTCCCTTTGTTATTAATTATTTTTCCATTATAGGGGTAGGGTTGCTGGGGGCAATAAATAAGAGGGAGAGAGGAAAAAGTAATTCATGAAAGAAAGAGTTTATTTGACCCACAGTTTAAGGGCACAGCTATCACACACAAGGTCTTCCTACCTCAGTCAACCCAGTCTACAATCTCTCTCAAAGACATGCTCAGAGACTTTTTCCTTAGATGATTCCAAATCTTGTCAAGTTGACAATGGATAGCAGCCATTGTTGATCACCTTGTTCTCACTCTCTTTATTTATTATCCTATTTGCTTTGTAAGTCTTGGAGCACTTGATGTTAGAAGCGTAGGAATGTTTAGAGTGAATGCTTTTGAATACTTTGATCTCCCAACCCTATGAGCTTTCTGAGCTTACAGCTGTGATCATATCTTTATGCTGTAATCATCAGCACCCCCCCCTCTGGCAAATCAAATGTGCCTTCAGGCAGCCTTGATCAGGAGGCTGAATAAAACTTTCAGACTTAGGACCCACCTCCCAATACTCAGAATCAAACACCCAAGCAAGCGTCTCAGGAAATGATGCAAACCTGCTGTGAGGATGACTTCTGGAAGCACGGGGAAAAATCACAGCTCTTGCTCAGCAATGTCGAAATGTATTTTAAAAGCTCCTCTATGATAAACAGTGAAATAAGATGCTAAAAATCTTGAAGAAATGGACTTGCTGACAGGTATATAATGTGTACACCTGGAAAACTTAAGAGTAAATCATAGTACTGAGCAGGAAGGTACATAAGTTACATCATTCACTAAGACGATAGGAAACGTGCTGACAAGGCCACTGTCACTGAATTTCACAGGCGTGTTCTCTTCTGCAGCCACACAAAATAGGGTATGATATAATTTCTCATTCTTTGTGCCTTGGTACGTGATCGTTTGAAGTAACCTGGTGCAGCTAGTTGCCTGCAAACCATACTGATCACATGCATGAACTTCTGTGGATTGAGCCAAATGAGTCAGCACTCTGGTGCCCTTGGTAAGACAAACACTCCTGAACAGCCAGGGCTTTTTTGCATAAAAACTCAAATATCTAGTGATCAGAGGTATTCTAGAATTCCTCCATTTAAGTAAAGGAATCATGTTGCCACTAAAATCTCCTGCAATACAAAAAGGAACATGATACAGAATGGGGTTGCTTTGAGTCTTGGATATAGGTTACCTCCCACGTAGGGGATGTGCTCTGACTTCTACACCAGGTGACCTGAAATTTTACATTTTTGACCAAGCCCAAAAGCACAGGAAGAAGCTGATGTTTTCCCAAACTACCATGAAATTGGTCCTATTGCTTGAGTGATATGGTTGGCAAGCCTCAAGACATTCAAAGTGACTCTGCGTAGAAGGTGCACATGAGTTTGCAGCAAATTCCCGCGAAGGGAGTCACAATAGAAACTCTATGGATTTCTGAGGGAGGTCACTTCCTCTTCAGTGAATAATTATATGCATTTTTATTTGCTTCATTAGCTTAGAAATTTTATTTTGAAAAGAATTTTACATGACCAGGTATCAAAGCTCCTTGGTGCATTGTTTTCTGCTTTAAAACTTCCCAATGTGTCGAATAATTTTTTGACTAGGATGTGACCTGTCACCACTGACATAATATAGATAATCAGCCTTGGTTTCGCCTCTTATGTCACTCACTCTGCATCCGCTGTGCGAAAAATTTCTTTGGGAGATGCCACACAGATATCTCTATTCTTTCCACTGATGATAGACCAAAGCAATGATTACAGCAAAGTCTAACTTAGCAAACCAATGAGCTCATTGGGGTTACTCACAGGAGTGTGGATGAGGGGTTACTTATAGGAGCATGGGTGACCCCCAAAGCAATTGCAGTGGAAAGTCTCTTCCCCAACATGGGTAATGACTTCCCCATACAGGCATAGACTGGATCCCCTGTCAGTTAACCTTTCTCAGCCTATGTGGGCTAGCCCCTGATCAGACCTCAAGGACATGTTACATTCAATTTACATACAAGTGGCTGGGATGTCCACAAGAGAGCAGCCAAAATCCTTAATGAGGGTCTAATGACCCTCCCCATCCCTCTGTCTGCAAAGGAAAGTCAATGATCAGCAGGTCTGACATTGATGGCTCCTGCAATCCGTTACAGCTGATCAGACAAAGACGACCATTTTCAGAGAACAGCATCTCAGACACTTGCAGTCCACCATTAGTTTAGTTGCCCTGACCCCCACCTAGTTCCCTAGACCCTGAGTTTGGCTCATAATCCATCATGGACTGTCTGTCACTGGCTCTTTTAAAGACTGAGAGTCAGCATTTGCTACTACCAACAAGTCCAGTAAATGAAGAGTAATCAAAGAATATCTTTGAGACATTGTTTAAAGACTCATATGTAGATGTTTACCCTTCCCTCATATTTGTGTACATAAAAATTAGCTCAGCCAAGACTTTTTCAGTACTATGACTGGCTAAAACAGACACACACCAGCTCTTCATCAACACTGAAAGAAAACACAGCAATTCCAGGGCTAGTTGTGGAGCAAAAGGCTGACTTCAGGGGCAGTGGAGTCTCTGCAACTGGAATGAGTAAAGCAGAAAGGAAAGGAAACTGACATAGAGTTCTTTAGGGAGACATAGCAGTGATGAAAAGAAGTCAGAGGAAATCTTTGGTTCTAGTGTCAAAGACCATGATGAGAAGACACTTGACAAGTCTAGAAACTAGAATGACTGACTGACCCAGCCAGGGTCCTCTTGCTGATATGTGAACCCTCCTTGCACATAGTGAATTTCTAAAGACAGAGGCAAGACCTCCTTCACATCACTTGTCATCTCAGCCCAGGACCATTTTCCTCAATCAGACTCGTCCGTGTGCTACTTCAATTTTTCTTCATGTGAACATCTGCTACCTATGCATTGCATGATGGGGATCAAAGGACAAGAATAATGGGAAGTTGTGTCATTTAAGTTTCGTCAAAATTCACAGGTCCAAAACCTTTACAATAAATCCCATGAAGGAACAAACCAGGATGGAAGTCAACTCTGTATCAGGGACAAAAAAGGGCTTTCTTAGAGGATCACATAGTAGACCTTTGAGCTATATCTTCTTGCACTTCGTAACTAATTCGGAATGTGGCTTCTCCATCCAATGTGCTAAGCTTCTCTTCTATACACTCTACAGTTCTCTTAAAGAAACAGCAGGTAAACATGTCTTTGCTTAATATACCCTAGGCACTATAGCTGACATCTCAGCTGTGTTTGCCTCTATCTGTGAATAGATACAGGTCTGATCATTCACAACACTCTGTTGATTCATAATTAGAGCTGCCTGATGTAACCTGCAATTGAATCCAAATGTGCCAAACCTCCATTCTTCAATGGTTCCTTTATTGGAAGGACCTGACCTTTGGCTGGACGTTGTAGAACATGCCTGTAATCCTAGAACACCGGAAGCAGAGGCAGGAGGACTATGATATGGCGGTCATCTTGGACTGAGTAGTAAGTTCAATGCCAGTCTGAGCTATTAGTGTACATAGATGTAGTTCAGTGGCAGATTGCTTGCCTAGCATGTGCAAGGCCCTGAAATCTAGCCCAAGTATGAATAAACAAAAGACTCTTTGAATCACCTTTTAAAGTGTTTTCAGTCCCCTATCTGAGAATGCAATTGAAACAGAGGAATAAAGGCTTGCCCGGCTCTTGACTGACAGTTCTCTGTGATCCTGTGTAGGACAGGAAAGTTCATAAGAGAAGACGGCCTGAACCATCAGTGAGTGGAGCCCTTTAGATCCACATGGCCACAGTCTCATCACATATACTGTCCCTGAAGCTGCCTCCATGTCAAATTCAGTATAAACTGAATTCATCTTTTTCCAACAGTTTGCCATGTCTTCCATTAAGTTTGACTTTTTTCTTTCTCTACAAAAATAGCTACAGTTTTCCCTAAGCCAAAAACTTTAGTCATGTTTAATTTTTCCTCTCCAGCTCCAGCTGCATTCAACTTCTAACAATTCCATCATTTCCCCACTTCCCCAGAAGGATCTTCATCGTGGTCACCGAACTCTCATGTTTCCTATTCTTTAGATGCTCCTGTCTTCATTTCTGATCTCAGGTTAATCCCGATAAGCACGATTCAAAACTTTGAGATTCATCAGGGCCCCCTGGTTGGTCCTGCTTAACTTCCCTCATCTCATCTCGCACCTAAGGCCTCCTCGAATCTGCAAGCTCTCGTGACCGGCACCTGCATGCATGTTGTGCCTTCTGTCTAGAAAGTCTTCATTCATCTTCACTCCCACTTTACCTGCCTTTGGGCTCTTCTCTTAAGTCCCTGTCATGGAGACGGTTGCTTTCTCCCATACCTCCCTGCTCCATTATAGCATCTAGCACAGAACACTATTAACAGGCTTATGTATTTGAAAAGATTGGGTAGCGTACATATTCATCTCTTTATTGCTGTTTTGTGATTGGCTGTCCATCTAATGTAAGGCATAAAGATATCTCCTGAACATAAAAAAAAGATTGATTAACCTTAACCCTGACGATCTAAGCCCAGTTTCTACTTATTGTCTTGAGTCTCTTGAACAATATGCAAAAAGATTTGTAGATACCGTTCAGGAAGATGGAACTCTTCCTATTTGTGTAATTATGGAAATGCCAAACAATAGTCTGTCTCCTACCCTTACTTCCTACTACAAATTCCAAAAGAAGTTCAGAGAACCAGTTCTAGGACTCTTGGCTTCTAGGGTAGATGAAGGGCTTAAAATGTAGGTGGGGAGAATGAGGGAGATCAGTTACTGTCTGAGAGATACTACTTGCATCCAAGAAGAAGTTCAGGGGGGTGGGAGAGGTGCTCATTTCTTTATTCAGGGAAGTTTCTATGGGTCCATTGGAAAGAGTATCAAAAGTAGTTGATAGATAATTTTCCCTTGATTTCTAGAGACATAAAATCAGCATAAGTTTTCTTTTCTGAGCTTAAGTGCCTGTGAGAGCAGTAATTCCAAGATTAGCCTGTGCTCTGGCTTGGGACAAACAGGTGTATTTCCTAGGGTTATAATCAAGAGAGAAACAACTTATTTTGAAACCTGCTTAAGAAGATTTCCGCTAAAGGTCTATAGGACTGGAGAGTGTGAGTCTAAATCTCAGAGCTGAGGCTGAGACTGAGCAACAGCCTAATGCCATATCTGGCACTTTCCAACAGTGCAAACAAAAGGCTCCAATAAAGAATCTATTGTAAACTCCAAACACAGTCCGAGAGCAAAGGGCCAGCTGTGGAAAGAACTTTCCTATTGTTTTACTACCATCATCTGCCTATTTTCAACTTTCTACAAAATCATCCCCAAATTGAGGAAACAGAAAAAGATCACTGTAATGTTGGAATTTGGGTTATGTGACAAATAATGTTCATTGTAAGCCTGACATTTAGGAGGCAGGCCTCCGTGTCCACCAGAGAGGGACTCTTCAAATTAAAGTTAACCTGCATGCCTGCTAGAGGTTGCTTTAATTACTTCCATCAATCTGGGGGACCCATCTTAATGGGACAGGAATATTCCCTGGACTACGGAAAGTGGAGAAAGGGAGCTGAACAGCAAGCAATATGCATTCTTTCTCTGTTTCTTGTAGTCAAGATAGGATCAGCTACTTCAAGTTCCTGCTTTGGTGACAGTCCCAGAAATGATGGACTGCAACCTGGAATTTTGAGCCAATTAAATTTTTCTCCCTGAAGTTAGCTTTTTCTGGTGTATTTACCATTGAAACAGATATGTTTCAGAAATGAATACAGGTCAATATCTAGGATATTCTGAGTTCTGAGCTAAACATGAATATTTTAACCTAAAGTGACTAATAGCATTGTAATATGCAAAGGTGAATGGAGAAGCCAAGGATCCTTTGGACTTTGTATCTAGGCACAGAGAAAACATTCCCGGGGTTATATTCTAAAGAGAAAGTGAGAGATGAAAACAAAATTTATCGTGGCTCGGTGATGCAAGTACTCATTTTTTGAGCTTCACAGCTTCCATGAGTTCTCCAGAAGGATTTGTGATATAGAACAAGGTGAAGAACCTATGTTTTCCTCACTTTACAGAGCAGAGAAATGATCTGAAACATGCTTTTGTGTACAGAGGACCTGCGTAAATGTCTCCTGATCCCAGTCCAAGGCTTTCAATCCAAAGCCTTTTCGTTTTAAACATCACAGAGTATAAACACAATTCTACATCGAGATCGGATTTTATGTACTTTCACATTTCTCTCCTAATGAGCAATCCCAGGGCTTCAGACCAATTTGAAACACTGGGAAAGGAAAAGAAGGGAGGGTCTGGCTTTTGCCTAAGCAAAGCACAGAGGATCATGTGTCACCGTAATGAGACTCCAGGAGTGTCTCAGCCATGGCCCCACTCATTGCCAGCCACATCTGTCTGCATAGTTGATGGACTGCAGACTTCATCTGTCCAAGAGGCCCGATCACTCCTGATGGGCCCAAGAACCCAAAGGCTCTCAAGCCCAGGGAGGCAAGGTGTCCAGAAGGGTTGGCCATCCTGGGGTCACTGTGTCCTGTGCTTCAATGGCTTTGCTCATGGCAGGAATGGAAGCAATCTGGTGACGCATTTCTCCTTGTAAGGAAACTGAAAGGAAGCCTGAGGTCTCTGGGAATGTCTTGATCCCGGTGGTAAATGAGAGGATTATGCTGAAGTGGGCCAGGTTGAGACCCAACTCTTCTACAAACTATAGAAGAAGATGGATAGTCAGTGTCAGAAGGAATCGTGATCATTGTTAAAACTAGATGATGTTATGGGTTACATATTAAGTCTTCTCCACAAAAGGTGTACATTTTAAAGGCTTGGTTGCCAGCTGATGGGCTTCTGATAGCTTTGACCTCATGGATGGATGAATCTACTGATCAACTAGTTAATCTACTGATGAATCACTTGATGGAGTGAGGGAGGTGATGGAGACTTAGAAGGAAGGGTTTAGTTGGGGAGGTAGGTCAGTGGAGATGTAGTTTTGAAAGGTTTGTCATGTCTGTGGCCCCTCTTGGTCTTTCCGTCAGTTTCCAGGCAATCCCTCTTACCATACAAAACTTTCTCACACCTAAAGGTATCATGGGCTGAAATCTCTAAAACCATAAGCCAAAATAACCTTCCATAACTACCTTCCAAATGATAGACACAGATGAAGAATATATAAAACAGATGCTCTCTTCTCCTGTTCATGTAAACCATCTTCTTCCAGCTTATTTTCTTTTTGCTGTGGGATTATGTGTTTATGTTCCTCAGTGATCCATGAACTTCTTAAAAGTGGAGGTCACCTATGAGTTCATTATATAATAAAGAGAGAGTGGGAGATAAAAACAAAGTTTGTCATGACTAGGTGATGCTCTCATGAAATCCAATCTGTGAGGGAGCTCCCAGTACGCCTTAGAGAACACCTTTCTTCTTTCCTAGGGAGACTGAGCACTGTATAAAGATTGATGGGCCATAGACTGAGATAGAGTCCCTGACTTTTGGAAGCTTTAGCTCTTGGGGAGTCCAGACAATTGAACAGGTGCATATAGGGGTTGACATCAGTGTGTGGTGAGGAGGAGCCCAACCAGACAGATGATCAGGACGCGTCCGCAAGAAATCAGCAAGCTAGCCCATGTGGGAAGAGAAGTTCCCTGAGGAAGAGAGAAGAGGGTGAGTGACAGGGACAGTGGGATTGGAGCCAAGTGTGTCATGGAGGAAGGCTGAAGAGGATTTTTCGACCAGTGGTAGACTGCGTAAGGTGGGGTTCGGTCTGCTTTAGTGCTAGCCCATGTGTGCTTCTGCCTTACCGTTTGCTGTACGGACTGGAGGCTTAGGAACACCATTTCTCACATCTCTTTGCCTCCAGAGGTCTGCATCGGTTAAGATGCACTCAGGTGAGAAGGCAGAACCAAGGCAAAGGTTGTATTCCCCAGATGGGAGGATTTCAGTGCATGGGAGCTCTTGCAGCAGGGTTTGGGTCCCATGCCGGGAGGTTAGTTTTCCCCAGAATCTCTGGGGGAACTGTAAAGCCCAGTCAACCTGGGCTGGACCAAAGAAGATAGAGCGAGAAGGTCCTGAACTGATTTAGTGACTGTCGGGATGAAGTAGAGAGAGCAGGCCCCAGGCTGAAACAAAACACTTGATAGACTCCTAACTCTTCAGAATAACTGAGATGTGAAATGCACAGTAATATTATATTAGCAGCAGCATCTGATAAGGTCATGAACAGACAACTGGAGAGCTAGCTTTGACTTATTTCTCTTGCATTGTATCCAGGGAGATCTGGGGATGTCATAGGGGAAATAGGAAATAACATTTCCTTGTCCTTGAGCAACGACAGTTCTGGATGATTCTATTTGTCCTTCCCCTTCTCTTCTTAATTTGCTACTATCTAAACCTACTACTTATGCCTTCTGCATGCCAGTCACTAGTGGGTTCTCTCACACATAGTAGGAAAAGCCTCACTATAACCTACAAAAAAAGGGGAGGGCATTGATGGCCACCTTACAAGAGAAATATAAGTTGCTCTAGGCTACTGACTCAGAAGATAAAGAGAGCAAGATATTGTGATTTTAAAGCCAAATAAAGACTCTTCTTATTGTTTCATGCAAGTACAAGATCACACAGATGTCATGAATAAGATCTATGCAGGTTGCACCAATTGCATCAGCTGCAGTGGGTTGAAAGATGATGCAGAAAGTAGAGAAGCTCACTGACGGAGTCTCTGGGTGCCTAAGGAGTAATTGTACCATCTTCAGAACATAAATATCTACCCAGACATGGCAACTTTGCCATGCTTATTTATTTGGATCATTCATGTGGTACACTGAGCTCTTACAAATCAACATTGTAAAGACCAGTAAAATAGCAAGAATGTACAAAGATAATGAACAGATAACTCCTAGGAGTCAGGGCCAATATAAAGCAGAAGACAAAGGAGATCAGATGTGATTCCTATCAGTCCATCTCCTGGATCATAAAGTAGGAAGTAGACATGGAAGAAGCAAATGGATGAGTCCCACTTGGTCACATGTTGGTCTGAAAAGAATCCCTTCCTTAAACTTAATTTAATTAACACTGTGTAGATTAAGTTAAGAAATATTCAGGGAAGTAAAATTATTAAAATAATAATTAGATAATTAAAATAATTAAATAATTTAGATACATAAAATAAGTAAAATTTTCACAAAATAAGAATGTCCTGAACCTAATTATAGGGGGCTTTTTAATTTTGGCCATGGCAAAGTATACATTGCCACCTTATTCATATCAAAGTGTATGCTTTGGTGTCATTGTGTACATCCTCGTCATAAACTACCATTACCAAATTTCTTCCACAGAACTTTTCGTCTTGCAAAACTGAAACTATTCCTAGTTAAATGGAAGTTTCTTGAGTCTCCTTTCCCTTCAACTCTAGCCTTCCACCATTTGATTTTTTATAAATGTTCTCATTCTTCATAGATTTTTCTGCTTCTTTTCATTTTTGTGTTTCTGTGAATTTTTTGTGGGGTAATTTTAAGGCCTTTGTCAAGTTCCTTTGCATCTGTTTCTTATAGAACTTTATTTTCCTTCAAGAAGTCCTGGTTTTCCCCCATTTCTTTATATTTTTATATCTATATCTATAATGATTTTTTATTGAAAATGAAGCTTTTAGAGAGAGAAAAAAAAACAACTTTCCCAGTGTTAGCAGATTGGCTTTGTGTAGAGGAACTTCGTTAGCAAAATTAGCACATTAGCACATTTTCCAGTATTTTCTGAGCATGCACCTTACTTGGATTGTCATGCGCTTCAATCCTCTGAATTTCCTCATGTTTTCTACCACACTTCAGTATTTCGATTTCCTTAAGTTTCCTTTTACTTCTTCCTGGAGCCGAACATAACTGTGAACCAACATCGCAAAATGCGCAAATTGTAAATTCCTGTTGCCGCACCAGGCACCTGTAGGCAGAAGTGCTCCTCAATGGATGCACCTATCATTGCTTTCATTAACTTCCCAAATGACACTCAAGTCATGAGATGGTAACATATCCTAAATTCAGTCCCTGTTTCCCATTCCAAGGGAGGCCACAAGTCAGGCCAGACCAAAAAAAAAAAAAAAAAAAAAAAGTCCCAGGTCCCATGTATCGCCAGTAGGTGCCAAAGCAAATGTTGGCATGATGTTTCTACCATCAATTTGGGTGGGGGATTTTCTTGGGTGGATATTCACATGGTTGCTGAAACTCCTTGTTTCTAAAGCTCCCATAAAGTTATTTTAGTCATTGCATTGTAATTTCTGTGGGAAAATGAGGGCCTGGAGCTTCCTAGTCCATTGTCTTGCTAATGTAATGACTGGCAATGACAGAAATCAATTCATGTTCTCTTTGGCTTACTATGAATCAAAACTACTTTAATGAGTTCATTTTTTAATGTATGAAAATTAATGTGTTGGTTGAAAATTGATCCATTGTCACGATTCAGAGAAGAATGGAAAGAGTTTTCTTTGAAGCTGAATCATCCTGTTCTATATTCTGTTCAAGGTAAAATGCTAATATCTAGCAGAGATAACTCTGTCTGCCACACATAAGGACATACTTTTTTAAAATGCAAAGCAATGGTTTTTAATAGTAATGGATGTTATAATTTTGTGTGTATAATTTTGAGTTGGAGACTGTGTGTGCATACTTGTGTGTTCTTATGTATACATGCATGCACATGTGCATGGAGGACAGAGGGCATCCTTGTTCCTTTGCTTCTGTTCTTTGCTTTATTTTTTTATGAGACAGGGTCTCTCACTACCTTGACACTGACCTGTGAGCTACAGAATTCTGCCTGTCTCCATCTCCCTAGTGCTGAGATTGCAAGCATGTACTACCATACCTGCCTTTTTCCCATGGATGCTAGCCACCAAATTCACATCCTGATGCTTGCAAGGTAAATACTTTATCAACCGAGCTAGCTCCTCAACCCTTATAACTTAATAAAATATCCTATAATAGAATGTTTATATCATACACTGATTTATTTTCACTACTCATAAATTCTATGATTTTGTGTCTTCACATATTCATGTACAATAGAAAGCAGACATTCTGGTTAAATTCTTAGATCAGGCTTTGAAAATCATTGTGTATGACTTTCTTGGCAATTTTCCGTGTTTTTTTTGTTTTGTTTTGTTTTCCGGTTGGAATCTATCATTAAGGGGTTAATTCTTTCAGTAGGAGATTTGTTGTCTTGGTTTTTGTTTCTCATGGATTTGTGCTGTGACCTGGGCATTTTTGTTTTATCTCTTATCACCTTATTTTTGTTTCTGTGTGTTTTTGACTGAATTGAATTAGACAGTATTACTACACTTGAGCAGTTATTACTAGTGTTTGCCTTGGAGTTGGATATGCTTGTCTGGTATTGGTGTTATTTCCTAGATGAGGCTATTGGACTATTAGTACATTAATAAAGTCAGGTTTAGTAGACAGAAAATGAAGATTAGTATGGTAGTGCACTTTTTAGGTTTACTTCCTTGGCGATAGTTAAGGGAGAATGGTATAGTCTCTGGAGATATATGGGTTTTTGGGTAGCTATATGGAAATGTTAAACTACAGTGACTAATAATTGAGAGGAACAGGATGGTAAAAAAGGTTTACTTATCTTTGAGCTGGATGTGAAGAGTCTCTCCTGTGATGGGATGTTTTTAGAGGACTTCAGATGTATGGTGTTTGTCCTAGAGCTTTGTTTGGGTTTTCTCTGGACTCTGTTGAATTCTGAGGAGCAGGGAGTCTTCCCTGGTCTGGGTCTAGGGCAAAAAGGCAGAGTGGCTAGTGAGGCACGCAGATCACATGGGACTTAAGGCATGGCCTAGGGGCCTTCC
Source organism: Typhlomys cinereus (assembly GCA_023101885.1). Classification (NCBI taxonomy): domain Eukaryota; kingdom Metazoa; phylum Chordata; class Mammalia; order Rodentia; family Platacanthomyidae; genus Typhlomys; species Typhlomys cinereus. The sequence goes on along the minus strand of JALPQD010000820.1, from coordinate 69,983 downwards.
CCAGTGCTGGAAAGGTAGGCTGGCTGGTGGTGGGGTGCACAGGTAACATGGAGTCTAGAGCATGGCCTGGGAGCCTTACCTGAAGTGCAGGGAGTCCGCCTTTGTCCGGGTCCAGGGAAGAAAGTGGCTGAATTCTTAGAAACTGTGTCTTGAACACCTGATGTTCTTGACTATGGAGAAAGACACCAGTGTGCAGCAATTAGCTTTGGATATGTATTCCAAGTAATGTTTCGTTTATATAGCTTATATGAAACTGAAATAATCCATGATCCCTTTGGTATAGTGTCATCAACAAAAGGAATCAGATTGCCATCTGAAAACAATTTTAAAGGTAATTTAAATCCTCACTGAAGTCTCTCAATGCCAAGTCTGAATCCCATTCAGAGTATACCACAAGTCATCATAAATAAAATGTGTTCTTGCCTGAGTCAGCTCATCTGTCCACACTTTCCCATGACCTATACACACACACACACACACACACAAACACACACTAACCATGTCTTTCTTCTGTCTAATTTTTCCCAGTGTTCTAAAACCCCACCTATGACATCGCTCCCCTGTTGTCTTCCACCCCACCTTTTCACCACTTCTGACTTATCTTCCAGCTTATTCTCTTCTGGGCCCAGGACCATCTGTTCAATGGTGCAGCCAAATTCTGTTCTCCTTGTTTCCCATTATGTTTGGGGATGAAACAAGAAAACACATGCAAAAGGCCTCACAAATTGGAAAATAGCTACAAAAGCTATTTAGTACATATTATATTTCATAGGATTAGAATGTGAAAAGTTGTCTAGTCCAAATTTTCAGAAATACCATCAGGAAGAAAAGCACAATTGCACCCAGAGTTTGGACTGAATGCATTAGGAAATCATGGTCCCCAAACATGAAGATCCTTATGATGTCACGAGTTTCATGAACAAAGGCTACACTTTCTCATCCTGCACCTGATAAGTTTGCCAAGTGCCCTTGAATTGGGGTGAGGGATGCTCTGGAGAAGAAGGGAGAATCTCTAAATGTCTAAACTCCCTCAGGTATTAATCAGAGCATTGGCTTACAGACAGAAGAAAAGCTATCTTACCATTTCAGGATTTTTAACACTGAAAAAGGTCAACATTCTCCAAAGGGAAGTCCAATTTTTGGATGGTGAGAGAAAAAGAGGAGAGAACTAGAATTAATTCTTACAGTAGACATGACTTTTCTGGTGATTTTTTTAAGGATACAATAATTCATTTAAGCCTTTCTCAGGTAATTACAATTACCTCTATTATAGCAGAGGCAATGGAGACTCTCAGAGCTGAAATACTATATTTGCCCAAGGATGTGTGGCTATTAATTAGAAGAACAAGAATTGGACTGAGATCTGTTAGTGCTATAAAGCATGGCCTTGTTTTGTCCCTCCTGTTGTCAACGATGAAGAATGCCCTCTCATCTCACAGCTGCCCCTTGTCTCTCTGACTTTGGAGAACTTGTGATTCTTTGTGTCTTCGACTGTTAAGGGGGTGATGTGGTATTATTTTCCTACTAAAGATAGATTGTAATATTAATCTTTAAATAAGATTTGTGAAAATATTTTCTAACATATAAAAAGAATTATGGGCTGAAGGAAGGGGTGACTTAGAGCCTATAGCCTTGTCTCAAAAGCAAAAGATCTGAGTTTGGATCCCCAGATCTAAATTTAAAAAATTCCAGCCTATAATTGGTGGTGACCTACACCTCCAACCCTGGAAAATAGCGTCTGGGAAGCCCCATAGCAAATCAATGAGATAAAGCAATCCAGATGATTCCTGAAGTTACCCTTGGGTCTCCACAGGCACACATACTCTAGTATCCTCTAATACATACAAACACCCCACCACCACCATGATCACCACCTCACACACACACACACACACACACACACACACAAAATAGAAAAAGAATTATGTCAGATTATTTAGAAATAAAAATAGTCTCAATTTTCCTTAACTAAGTCAATTTTAAAATAGTTTCAAAATAGCACGGGATATATAGATGTTTGAGAAAAATTACAAGGGACATGGAATTTCTAGCCTTACAGCTCAGAATTTGGGTTCCATTCCAATGTTCCCCAGAACCAGATGCCTAATGGGAGATTCAAAAGAGATCCTGCCTTAAAGCCCCACCCTAGAGCTCAGCACACAGTAGTAATAGATGTACAGTAATAGTAGTACAGATGAACTGCACTAGCATCTTATTCAAAGCAGCCAGTGATCAACCATAGACTAGACTCAGGAATCCTAAGTCTAAAGGAGAGGTATATTGCCTGTCATGTCAAAGGTCCTGCTGGTTACACATTCATTATAACACATCTTCTTACATTTCTTCATCACTTTTACCACTCTCATTAGAACCTCAACTCTTTCTTAGCCCTATCATTTCAAGTGTCTCTTCCCATTCTTCTTCTTGTTTTGATGTTATCCTCCAAGTAAAATGCAATGGAGAGGCTCCACAGTGACCTCTGATGATTCATGCCCTAATATTGATGTTCTTGTATAACTGCACTTACATTCAATCAGAGTGACTTGTGTCACCAGTAGACTAGAGTGGAGACGACAATGTATGGCTCCCATGTCAGGCCATAGAATTGTAAATTTCGTCTCTTCTTTCTTGATCTAATTTTTGTTCATGCTGTGAACAAAGTATCCATCATGATGTGAACTTATTCCAGAAGAATGAAAGAAACTTACATGTGTAAAAGAACTGAGACTTTGATCAGTAGCCAGCACCAACTGGCCGGGTACATGGATAAACAGAATAAACTCTCATCCCTATTTGCCTAGACTCTCCCGTACTTAACACTAACAATCTTGCATCTGGAGAAATCCATCCATTCATCTAAAACAGGATGGTTGTCCATTTGATAAATAAGTCACCTTGAAGGTATTCCTCTAACCCCAGTCAGTTTCAGATTCCTGCAGCTCTGTATTTTGTAGATACCATGGTTCTCACTTCAAAATTCATCATCCCTAAGATGAGGTCTTTGGGGAGATTTGGGTTTAGATAAATTCAGGCATCAAGCAGTACACCTGAACAAAATATGAAAGGCAGAGCAAATTCATCCTCCTTCCTCTGGAGCCAAGTCGTTGCTCATTTATCATCAGGCATTGATGTTCTGGCTTCTCCTCTGAACTTAGGACAGAAATTCTGCCACCTGCTCCCTAACTTGCAGGCCTTGGAGCAGAGACTGGCTTACACCATCGTTTTCCCCGGTTCTACAGTTAACAGATGGTAGCTCATAGGAATTCCTGAACTTTCTGACTTCCTTCAGAACAATCCTTAAAATATACTTCTTTACATACACATCATTGGCTCTGTTTTGCAGTGACAGACTATCTTTATATTTCCCATCAAAGTCATGGTAGTTCAGAACATGTACTTTCTGCTTCTGTTATCTGCAGAAGGTTGCAAGAAAAAGAGAAAATGATGAACTTGTAAAGAGCCAATGTAGGGCAGACGTGAGGTAGATTTCATGTGTCCTCTCCACTGGACCAGTGAATGCCCAAAGGATTTGGTTAAATATCATTTCTGAAAGCATCAGCGTGTGGTCATATCTGGGAAATATTAGCTTTTGAATTGCCTGACAGAAATAAAAAGACTGCCCTGGCAATTGGAGCTTGCAACACCAACTGCTTATCACAGCTCCCCCAGCTCCCAGTTTGCCGTTGCGGATTGTCAGATTTGTGAGGCTCTGTAAGAGCCATTTCATCATAAAGGAGCTGATATCTCTCTGTCTCTCTTCTCTTCTCTTCTCTCCTCTCTCTCTCTCTCTCTCTCTCTCTCTCTCTCTCTCTCTCTCTGTCTGTCTGCCACCTCGCCTCTGTCCTCTGTCTCTGTAGAATCTTAGCATGGCAGGTATGATTCTTACTCTAGAGGAATGATTTCAAGCAAATGGAACACAAAAGTGACAGCTATGAAATTGAAAAATTGAGATCTCCTTTAAACATATTTTTTCACATGTTGAAATAGCTTTCCCAGAGGCATCTTTTCCTCTGAGTCTTTTTACTTATAAATAACTCTCTTACTTTAAAAGCCATCCAGACCTTTGTTTTGATAAAGACTTCTTATGCATTTTATTATAACAGTCAATGAAACTGAAAAGAATCATCATTTCATCAGATGTTTTCTCACTAATCAACATGAATTCAATGATACCTTTAGTATAATATTTAAAATTCAGATTCTCAAACATGAATAAATATAATGAATAAATATAAAAATAAAATATGCTTATGCATAGAATGTATATTCCTGCAATTATTGGAATGGAACTTTTGATGTATTTCTATAATTTACTTTAACTTGATTTTATTATCCTTATTATGTTTTGCTTTTTAAATTTTATATTTTGAATATTCTGGTGAAATATTGTTATTGATATCATTTTTCAATACATTAAAATAATTCAAAAAGTATTTATAGTATGGTTTTTACTTTGGGGGGCTTTGTTCTCTGAACTCACAGTCACTAAAGCCCATGATTTGTCTGTGACAGGAAGCCTCTGCCAGAAGTCATCTTGCTATAAGCAAGATGTAATCTTGAAGAATGTAGGTATTACATAGGTGAAGTCCCAGGAGGAGGGGTAGTAAGACGTAGAGCAGGAAAACTGTAGGGTCCATGGGGCAACTGGAATGAAACAAGGTAACAGGCAATGACAGAACTCCCAGACAGAAGTGTGGCCAGCTGGGGTCTGCACCCAGCCACTGCCAAATGCCTTCTCACGCTGCTCACCCTGATTTCTGTTATCCATTGTTTTTCACCATGCTTCCAATGAGTAATGTTTCCACTGCTCCTGTGCATGAGAGGATGGAACCACCCACATGCAGCTTGTCTGAGACTTGCTGACCCTCAAGCCTCTGTTTAATCACGATTTGTACATTGTACAGACACAGACATCCAGGAGGACTGCTGTAGACAGCACAAATAAGGAGGGGGAGAAAGAAAGAGATGTTTGGCTCATGGACCAAAATGGATTTCATAACGAGTATTGAAACCAGGTCCCAATCAAGGGGGTCAGGTGATGAGATGCTGGCTCATGCTCTATTGCAATTCAAATAAACACAAGAGCCTGCACAGCCTCCTGGTAGGTGATACCCATGCAGCACCAAGGTGTAACTTCTGCCACCCATGCATATGCAAGTGCGCACAAGTAACTATGCACACATTCTATCAAAAATGGGAACTGATTGTCAACGAGTCTGTCTTGAACCCTCAGAAACTCCAGAAGAGCAGAGGGAAGGAATTTATAATAGATTCAGCAGTGACTCCATTCAAAGAGTAATGCTGTGTTTCCGCATGTATTGTCTCAAGCATTGCGCTCTTGCCAGTACCAATTTATAGCAGAATAAACTAAAGCTTGAATCCCGGCCCTGTCACTAATGAACTGTGTGGCCTTGGGTGAGGGAATGGGGGAAACAGGAAGCAGCTTGCTTCGAGGTGAGAAAGAACACATGCATCGTTGACATACACACTTACTATAGACCCAGGCTCCCGGTAGAGTCATGTTCTATTTATTTAGGTCCATGTCCAATGTCAGAGAATTATAACCTTATAGCTCCCCTGCTACATGAATCAAGAAAATTCTGTTGTTTTTTAACGCAACCATCTCCCTGCCAAGGGAAAGCCAAGAAATGCAATCGTTTAGCCAAACTTAAGTCAATGCTCTGCTCATGAAATGGGCAGAGACGCTGGACTGGGACACTCAGTTAGAAGTTCCCTCCACAGCAACTGAAGGGACTTTGGCATCCCCAATGCTTGTGGTTGCTTTGTCATTATCATCATTTTTCAGGAGTGTTGAATGCTAAAGACTGCTGTTTTGGATGACAACCGTCTGAAAGATGTAGGAAAGTAGACAGCGAGAGATTTGTTTTTTGACATTAGGAATAATAACATAGCATTTGGAGGACCTTTAGGAATATGGCAACTTTATTTAAACCACTTAATACTTATGTTTCTTCTCCTCCTTCTTCCTGCCCAGATCCTTCTGTTAACTCCTCCCCTTCTACTCCTTGGAGGTCTTAGTGAACCTGTCAAACCAAGTCAGCTATGCCCAGTGGTTGTCCAGCGTGCCAGAACATACAGTGGTGGCAGTAACCGCTATAGTACACTTGACTAAATATCCACTGAGATTTAACCCTTGGGAGCACAGACACTATTTTGCATGTGACTCTCTGCTTTGAGCAGTAACTAACCAGAGTGGGTGCTCAATATATACTGAATGGAGTTCTAGGTTAGCTTTGTCTCCCATGCTAGGTTTCTTGCATCATCTAGCACAGCACTCAACCTGAAGCAGGCATGTGGGGAATGGGCCAATAAAAGAATGGATGTGTGAACTTGAAATGTAAGAACAAGAAAGCAAGTGGCAGACACACATACTTTTTATTGGAATAACTCAGGTCACAGATAATGACTATCAAAAAAAAAAAAAGTGAATGATTTCCCAACGAATTGCCGGAGCTCACAAGTGAAAGGGTTGAGATTTAGAGATGAATGAATGCCTGGAAATACCACGCCTTTGACTCCTCACATAATTTGGGGCCTGAGGTTCGGGGAGATGGCTCAGCAGATAGGGCACTTGCCCCACAAGCATGAAAACCAGAGCTCAGATCTCCAGAGCCTACATAAAAGCTGAGCAGAAATGGCTATCACCTATCATGCCAGCACTTTGAAGGCAGAGACAGGGATTCCCCAGGGCAAACTTGCTAAGTGGCCCAGCCGAAGAGTGAACTGTGGGTTCAATTGAGAGACCCTTCCTCAGTCAAGGAAGACACACAGCAACAACTTCAGACCTCCCTAAACACTAGTGTATATGTGCATGTGCACCTGCACACACATATACATGTATACCCACATACATACACTCATATATGAACATATGTATCCAACACACAAAAACATATGTCCCCAAAATTTTGGCTTTAGCATTCTCTCTCTCTCTCTCTCTCTCTCTCTCTCTTTCTTTCTCTTCCCCTTTCTCTTTTCCTCTTTCTCTCTCTTAGCATATCACGGATTTAAGTCTCTTAAATACTAACTCAAGATCCCATATTTCTTCATTTTCTTCCTTGGGAAGTTTTCCAACCAGAAAAGGAACTGAAAACTCTTTGAGAGAATAATTTTTTAATATAATATAAGGATATGTGTTACAAAATGCTATGCTCTCCTGAAGCGACAGGGCTGTAAAAGGGTTAAAACCCATGAATTTCACCTTGTGCCCCTAAATAATTGCCCCAGCAGGCCCTCTCCAAAGAAATAGCTGGTGCAGCAATTACCAGGGTTCAAGGATATACCCTTACTCTCTCTAGAGCCCAACGGCAGCAGAGCTATTTTCTGTGAGAGCACAGATGATCCCTTTATTCTTAGTCTGTGACCCAGACAGGCAGACCACTCACAATGTCAAATTCATGGGGCCCTCACAGTGGTCTGCGAGAGCAGCCCGGGTCAGCATACGTTTGCTCTGGTGAATAGTCATATTAGGGGGTGATTCAGTCCATAGGCCTCTTCAAGCTCCTGGTTGCAGTGCAAGACTCTGTCACCCTCAGGACACATGGTCCTCCAGCATCCTTAATGATCCCGGATAGCCAAAATGTAATGGGTTGCTGGAAAGCTTAGACTGGGGCCATCTGGAATGAGTTTGGAGCCAGGACCCACCTGTGATGCATTAGGCCACAACCCCAGACTGGCTCGGCAGAGAGAAGCTGTTGGGGCCTGCTAATCGAGGAACCTGGGGGAGTGTAATTGGAGAAGGGTGATTTTGGAGTACAGAGTTGGCCAGGATCTTTGTGCCTCCTGAGAGTGTGCAGGCAAGCTGTCTGCCGAAAGGTTTAACTTTTCCACCCCATGGAAGGAGAGATTGGCTACATGTAGGGATGGTTTGCCTTTCCCTGGACACCTCCTGCGATTGAACAGAATTGCCTTTCACATGCATCACAAGCAGAGAGAGGGTGGTGCCTGGCATGCTGAACCCAAGGTTTGAGGTCAAGTGGGCTAGGTGCTGGTCTAGCTCCCCTCTGCCTTAGAATAGCCACGGTCTTGGTCTGCTCGGGTTATGACAACAAATACCACAGTTACTAGCTTCAATAGCAAACATTTATTCCAATAGCTCTAGCGGCTAGAGAGTCAAGATGAAAGCTTCATTTTGTGGCTAAGAATCTTTGCCTTACTTGCAGATGATGGCTTTCTCACTGGGTTCTCTCATGCTGCCAATCGAGTGAGCTCTAGTTCTTTCTCTTTGTATAAAAACATTGATCTTGGTTTGGAGAGATGGTTCAGAGGATAAGATTTTGCATGGAAAGCAGAAGGTTCTGAGTTTGAATCTAGATCCAATGTAAAAACGCTGGGTAGAAATGGCAGCAGCCTGCGCTTTCAGCCCTAGTGGGCAGAGCCTGGGAAATCCCATGAATGAAGCAATAAACAAATAAATAATTTTTTAAAAAAAATTTGATCTCAAGCCAAACAGGGTGACTTGATACCTAGAATTCCCAGCACTCAGAATGTTGAGGCAGTTGGATTACATGGTGTGTGAGGCAAGACTAAGTTAAATAATTAGTATCAGTCTTACCTGGGTTACATTGGGAGACCTTGTATCAAAGAAGGAAGGAAGGAAGGAAGGAAGGAAGGAAGGAAGGAAGGAAGGAAGGAAGGAAGGAAGCAAGGGAGGGAGGGAGGGAGGGAGGGAGGGAGGGAGGGAGGGAGAAAAAAAAAAAAGAAAGAAGTGTTCTTTAGCACAGTGGGCTGACTATATCTCTCAATAGTTTATATATTTCATTGCTAAATGGAAGATAGAAACTCAAAGGCTCCAGATAAGGTAACAGTAAGATATGAAAATGTTTGTTACCTGATTTGACCCAGGCATAGTGTACATATTGAGATGCTACATGCTAACTCATAAATATGTTCAATTATTTAATCAAATAGCCATATGTTAATCAACATATTGACACAAATGTTTGAATTGGAAATGCTAACTACCCTAATTGGGTAGCTACACACTACATGTTAATGGTTATGTTGTTCCTCCTAATGTGAGTAATTAGAATGCTAATTAGTGAAATAATGGCAAATATACTTTTAAAAAGAGAAAAATGATTACTACACTGATTTGATCACTGCATCCATTAGCACATGTCACCATAATAATACATCAGTTTTAAAACTTTTAAGGAGAGAAATATTGAAGAAGTGTCACATAAAGCTTTTCTGAATTGGAGGTAATTGATGGTATCCATAGAAAAACATTTGGGTATTTAACACCCCAAAGATAAAAATTATGATTTATTAGTAGAATATCTTTTGAGCTTACAAGTGATGACATGCATAAAGGAACAATTTTCCAATTAAAATATTGTGAGTTTAAAAAAATTAAGTTAAATTTATTTTAAAAATATAACTTGAATACTATGGCAGACAATGGTTAAAAAAAGATCATGTTGGAAAACTAATCATAAATATAAATAATAAGTGGGACTCTCCTAATGTGATTGAAGTTTGTGCATTACTGTAGGAAAGTTTTCAATGTACATGTGAATAATATGGAGGTTTTCTATTTCTTGAGATGGTATTATTTTCTTAGAATTTTATTTATTTATCGTTGTGTGTGTGTGTGTGTGTGTGTGTGTGTGTGTGTGTGTATCAGAGGGCACTGTGTGTCCCTGGGAAGGACCAAGGGTGACTTCAGGAATCATCCTGAATTGCGTCTACCTCCTTCTTGCTTCACTCTGGGATTTCCCAGGATCTGCTCAGCAGGGCCAGAAGTACAAGCTGTAGCCTTTTCTACCTGAAGTTTTTAGGTGGGATCTGGGATTGCAACTCAGGACCTTCTACTTTGCAAGACAGAGTCTTAAACCTTGAGCCATCTCTTCAGCCCAGAATTTTAAATTAAAAGTTTAATTTCAAAATTATTATTATTATTATTATTATTATTATTATTATTATTACTGTGTGTGTGTGTGTGTGTGTGTGTGTGTGTGTGTGTGTGTGTGTACAAGAGGGTACTTAAGTGTGCATGTGTGGAAGCTCAAGGGTAGCACCAGAAATCATCCTGGATTGCCCTACCTCCTTATTGTTTTGCTCTGGGTTTTCCCAAAGTTCACCTTCTGCAGCTGGAAGTGCAGGCCACCACCATTTCTAACAGACATTTTTTTGTTTATGTGGGATCCCCAGATCAAACTCAGGTTCTTTTGCTTGAGAAACAAAGGCTTTCACCCGGAGTCATGTACCCAGTCTAATTTTGAATTTTTGGGGAGAGTTATATGTGGGTTGATATCCCATACTAACCTTCCAATGTTTAAGTGTAAGTTTTTTAATGTTCCAGTTGAGTAACAGCTTGAGTGCTCCTCTATAAAGACCAGAAGAAAGCATCCTGCCTGTTGTGTGAATGGTACAACCTCCCAAAAATTAGTTCCCAGGCCTTCTGAAAGCTGAAGGGGATGTCTGTACCACAAGGGGACGCTTCTCTAGGAAAGGCCCTGAGCACGGCAGAGCATCAAGTGCACCAGTGCAGAAACCAGGGTGCATGGTCTACCCTAACCTAGAGTTGGAGACTCAGGACCCCCAAGCTTAATTTCCATTGCCAGAGCTGACCAATCAGGAGGACATGACCTAGGTGTGACATTTTACCATTTAGGCCAGGTGGTAGGAAACACTTTTGTATCTCCATTGAATGAGTGACCATCAAGTCCACCATCTGTTTGGGAAAAGAAGAACAGCAGTCCTGGGATCCAACTGTGGATGAGGGTGAACCATTCAGCACATTGCAACAAAAGACAAGACCCTGTCCAAGGCAGTACATGCCACAGGGCTCAGCCATTACCCCTGGTCGGGTTAGGCTGGGGGAACCCGAGTTGGGTGGGAGAAGGAAGAGAGTCTGAGATCCTAAGGAACACACCAGAAACAGGGCAACGTGAGACCTGGTCATAAGGCCAGCATCCAAGTCACAAAAGCAGCACTGAGCAGGTAAGAGGCTGTGGACAAGAACCCCTAGGATGCTAACAGGGAGAAGCAGAATCCAGTGTACAGCTCCGAACCTCATTCTATGCTTCAGAAGGCACAAGAGAAAGACTGAGTGGAACATACTAGGCTCAAAAGACACCTTGCTGGAGACCGGTGTAGTTCAGCACAGAGAACAGAGAACAATGATGTTTGTCAGCAGCGATGTTTTATTCCCTTGAGGAAAACCACCGTTTCTCTCTTTTGCCCTGTCCCCCACCTACATGAAAGTGATCCAATTTATCTTCTGCCCTTGCCTCAATGCATTTTTATCCAATGGCCAAACATCCCTATAAATGACTCCTGTTGGGATAGACCGGGATAGGTAAAGAAGGCCGAAGTTCAAGAAACAGGCATGACTTGGAAACACGTTGCCCAGAGCAATGCCAGTCTATTTGGGCGACTGCAACAGATACAGTAAAGAAATTTCTTCCTCTCAGTTCTGCCAGCTAAGAAGTCTAAGATCAAGGCACCAAATGGCTGACAGCAGATCACCTTTCGATGGGTAGATGGCTGTTTTCTTCATGTGTCTTCATCTCAGTATCTTTCTTTGCAGTCTTGGGATCTCGACATATGAATTTGAGGGGCTATGAGCATTTCTGTCCATAGTACGCAGAAAATACAAAGAATTACAATGAGTGACATTATCTCATTGGTACCATAGGAGAATCACTTTGTTGGCAATGTGTATAACTGGAATGGAGGTGTTAAAATATATTTTATGGGAAGGGCTGATTTAAAAGCTTGCTAAAATAATGGCATTATTCGTGTCTATCACAGCAGTGAAATAAATCACAGAAACTGCTTGGAAAGTCACAGATGCAGAAGGTGGTGACAATATCATACAGGATGTCATGGCAAGAGTAGGGACAAGGGTGGTGAGACCTTTAATTGGCCTTAGGGGCGTGTCTAAGTTCCATGTCAATATTGCTACTTGAAGCAAATGACCAAAACAACTTAGGAGAACAAGGGAGTCATTCATGCTCACAGCTTAAGGTTCTAGCCATTATGGCGGATGTTATACCAGCATCAGGAACCATCACATCATATCCACAGGAAGAGTCGAGAGGGGAACACTTTTTGTATCAATTAGATACAGGTATCAACATGACCGTTGAAGGCAGAGATTTTTGGACTTATCTCTGAAGAATGGGTTAAGCAAAGCCCTAAGCAAAACTGTGGGAGTTTGTCTAATTGAATGAGAGAGGATGTGGTCAGTCCATGTTGAGTGAGATCAGTCCCTGGGCAGATAGATAAGATGGAGAGAGCCGTCTCAGTCGTTTGGTAGAATTCAACATACGTTGGCAAATTCAAAGTCTGGCAAGTGAGGAGGCTTACCCCTTTCTCAGTAATTCATGTGGCAATGGTATGGCCATTTCCTCTGGCTTCTGATGTTTGTAGGAACTCTCCCACCAAGCTGGACTACAAACTATAACCAGAATCATAAGCAAGAATAAACCTATATTCCCCTAAGTTGTTTAGTTGTGTACTTAACAAAAACATGAAGACAAACTGCAATGCTTTATAATGTGCCAGTCCTCTAAAATCAATCAGTTCTCCCACCACCGTTCCTCCTGTCCAGGAATGATACCACCCACATCAATTAGATCACCTCTTGCAGGCTTGTTAAAGGTCTACCTTAATTAAGCAAATCTTCATAGGTATGCTTAAAGGCTCAGCTCTCAGTGGTGACGTTGCTACTTAAAACTAAATGCCACTGGATGAATAGTGGAAATAACAAAAATTGAATTAATTAGGAAAGATATTAACAAGCTAGGAAGTAGAGATAGGATGAATTTTGTTTGCACCAAATTGAGTTCAGGCCTGGTGGACGGACTTTGGGATTAAAAATATCCCCCAGATCCTTAGATGTAGAAAACAATGCATCAAGTCATCAGAGCAGTTTAGCTAGCACCACAATGAAGAAGAAACACACTCTCGAGTTGCTCTATTGATAACTAAAACTTTAAGGTTTTTGTTCACAAATATTGAAGGCACTGCAGAGGGAATTTGGTAGATGGATAGAAATTGTCTTCAGTTGTTCAGAAAAAAAGGAGGAAGAAGAGGAGGAGGAGGAAGAAGATGAAGCAGAGCACAGGAAAAGGGGAAGAAGAAAAAGTGGATGAGGAAGTAGTACTAGTAGAAGAGGAGGAAAAGAAGGAAGAGGAATCTTGCAAATGCCTATAAACTCTGTTCCATCTTTTGTTCTTACAAACTTTGATTTTATTAGGTAGCTGCCCTTAACTTTGCAGAATGCCGTGCTAGTGCGTGTCTGTTCTTTGTCCTAATAAAGACCATTATATTTTAATGTGTTAGGTTGGAATACTGCCAAGCAGTTGCTTGCAACAATATGCAACTGGGATTGAAAATACCCAGTACCCACTTGGCCAGACACAGCCCTGCGAAGGACCACCCAACTACAGGGCCAGAAAGCTCTGGTCAGACATATTCTGCCTCACCCAATGCCCTGGTTGTCTAGAAGAGGGACCCACCGAGCCTTCTGGAAAGTAAGGACAAAACAGAATGTGCCGTGTGGCAATGGGAATGCAGATATGAGATCTGGGAACTCCAGGATCGACTTTGCTCTTGGCCAGACTTGCAAGTCTTAAGTCTCTTAAGAAGGCAGCTAGCCTGGGCCCTTTCTCCAGCCCCCGCCACTGGGGGAGCAGCCCTGGCAGAGCCTGCCCTTCTCTGAGCCAACATGTAAAGAATGAATTGGAGTCGTATCAGGGTAATTTTAGGTGCTTGACATATTAGCTAAGGCTCTTTTGGTTGCAACTAAACAGAGAAACCAGCGAGCACTGGCTTAGGTTTAAAGGTTTTGGGGGAGATATATTGGGATCTCATACAGAATCCAAGAAAAATTAATAAAGCAACAGAATTGGATAAGAATATGGATTTCTTTAGGGGCCAACAAAAGTTTATAGATTGTTTTCCTTGAAGTTTTTCAATGGATGTGAATCAGCTCCCGATTCCTAGGCTCCAGACCCTGAGTAAACTTGCCACAGGAGGGAATTTAGTCCACCGTCACCAGCTCTGACCAAAGCATGTGCAGGTAAATATGATTTCAATGTGGCTTCCAAGGCCCTAATCTTGGAAGGAATTGACTCTGCAGCAGAGAAAAAAAGACCAGGAAGCTATCCCATAACTGCCTGTCATGCCACTCTAGGGCTACCAATGGGGTATTCAATGTCAAGGTATATGACCAGCATTTCACCAGATAATGCTCTGGCAGCGTTTTACATAACAAAACCTAGTTTTCAATCCTCTTACTCGCTGATTCAAAACAAGCCATGGCTCCATTCTGAGTCATGGGTCAGTTATAAGTTTTTCCCCCCATAAGTCTGTCATCCTTGGATCCAGGCCAAAGAAGCGACTCTATCTAAGACAGGCCATTCTTGAGGCAAAGAAAGTAATGAAGATGGAACCGCAGGATGACTGTGCATGGAAAACACTGTCACTCTCCCTCCCATAGGGAGGGAACCATAGGCTAAACCAAATCACATTGCCAGGTATGACAGCTGGCCATTCTACTCCTCCCATAGGGAGGTACCACTCTCAACAGCAACAGGTGGGTATGTAGAATCCTTTGCAAGGAAGTGGACCTGCATCATGCCGTATGGGAAAGGGAGAAGTAATGGAGTCAGTGATACCATTCTATCAGTATACTCAACCTGTGGCCTGCAGGCTGTGTGTGACTAAGGAAAAGTGTGAGTGTGTGTTTATGATTCAATTGCACAATTTCAAACATGATGTGTACTCAGTGGAACAGATCTCAAATGTATCATCACTCTGTCCTCCCAAGGCCTAACAACAGTGTGTCAGCCCAACGTCCTTAGCTCCGGTCTGCATCTCACTATTGCACTGCATGTCAAGAGCAATCTAGTCACTATCATGGTGCAGGTTGGAGATAAACCAGCCAACACTTTGTATATGTGGGTTATTAAGTGCCAAAGCCCTTAAAAGCTGGTACATGACATGGTTACTCATTCTACTGCTATGAGGCAATACTCAAATTCAAGCAATTTAAGGAGAGAAAAGGAGATTTATTTGGATTATGGTTCCAGAGGGGAGATACAGTCCATTATGGCAGAAAAGGGCATGGCAGGCAGTGAAGCTGGAGGCAGCTCAGGGGACTGCAGCCATAGTGGAGGCTGAGAGAGCAAGAAGAGGCAGAGAGACAAGGAGCAGATCACAAGAGCAGACTGCTAACAAAAGCAGGGTGGGGTTAACTAACATCGTCCCTCCCCCCATCCCCATGCCTTCCTCCAGCAAGGCTTCACCTCCTAAAGCTCACATCCAAACCATGACAATGGCTTTCCACGCTGTATTAGCCTGCACAGGCCCCTGTGACAATATACCATGCACTGGGCTATTTACATGGCAAGCATATAAGGAAAGGAAGGTTCAGATCCTAGAGAAGAACCCCTTCTTAACAAGGATCATGTGTCCTCACATGGCAGAGCATGAGAAAGCAAGGTCTCTGGCATCCTTCCATAGGACCACGACGAACCCTCTGCCACAGTCTCATCTGACTCTCCCAAAAGCCCCAGTTTGAAATAGTACTTTATTGCAGGGGAGCTTCCACATACAACATGAGAACAGAACACATCTGGTCCCAGACACTGTTTCTTTCCCTGCCATGATTGTGAGAATCAAGAGACTATGTTTCAGGTTACACAGACACCAAATGTTCCTGCTTCCATCAGCATAGATCATAGTTCTGCATGCAGCAAAGAATCCACTAATTCTGTCAGGGCTTGCAGAGTAGGCAGATTCTGTGGCTTCCAACTTTTTTTTTTAGGAGTCTGAAATTTGGGGGCTGAAGAGATGGCTCAGGGGTTAAGCTTCTACCTCAAAAGTAGAAGGGCCTGAGTTCAAATCCCAGATCCCACATAAAAATACCAAGTGGAAATGGTAGTGGCCTATACTTCTGACTCTGGATGATAGAGCCTTGGAAACTGAGCAAAGCCAAAAGGAAGAAGAGCAATCTGAGATGATTACAAGGCCACCCTTCAGTTTCTACAGGCACGCACAGTGCTTCAGGTACACATAGACACATTCACACACACACACACACACACACACACACACACACACACACAAATAAATAAATGAAATAAATAAAGAGCTTAGGATGAGGGTCTGTATAATCTAGCTTAATGTAATCTAAAACAGATCCTGACAAACCAATGTGAAAAAGAGGTAAATGATGAAATATGAGATAACAAACATAATAACTAAAATAGGAAAAAAGATATAGCATGAATGAAGAGTCAACAAAATAAAAATAAACCTAACCAATTGCAGAGGGTGTAACAGATTCAAGGTGTAGCAACAACTCAATAAAGATAAATGCAAAAGTTATCATGATTTTGGGGGGGAGACAAAAAGTAAAATTCCTTGTATATGAAAATAAAATTATCTCCCTAAAACCCCAAGAGAAATTCCAAACTAAGACAGTTCATCATCATGCCTCCAGGTTATTATATCAACAAGCAAAATTCAGTTGTTACTGTAAACCCGCAATGATTTAGAAACTGTATACACCATTTACAATGCAACAAATATGCAGGACACTTGGATGTAAATCATTCAAAACATATGTATGCCTCTGTTGACATATTTATAACAGGAACTTATAAAGCTTTATTGAAGAACAGAAAGGATCTGAATCAACAGAAAGATAAATCACATTCATGTTGCTAACATATTGCTGAATTAACATAAAAATCCACACAGTTCATATTTAAATTCTGAGTATATGTTTTATGCAAATCAACATATTGATCCTAAAATTTCACAGGAAAGAAATAAGGGTCAAGGATAATTCAGCGGAGGAAGGATCAATATGACTTACTTTCTCAGTAGGAATATTTATGAAAAAGCTGCAATAATTAAAATCATGTGATTGATATAGAGAAGAGAGACAAACCATGAAAAAGGGATTGAAAATGACACTGCAAAAGGTGGGACTTGAAAATGTGATAAAAGGTCTTTGAAGTTGGTGGGAGAAAGAAAGACTAACCACTACATACTGTCAAGGAAGTCAAACACATGGGAAAAAAAGAGATAAAACTAGATCTTTTTTTCAAAATTCATGAAAAAATAAAATTTAAAAGATTGTAATCCATGACTGAAAAGAAAAACTCTAAATCTTAATAGCTTTAGCATCCCAATGGATGCAGCAGAGATGATAATACAACTTCTGGGTAAAGAAAGAATTTCTTCTTCACACAGAAAGAAGAGATTAATAAAACTGAGTAAATAAGAAGTAGCAACATCTGTTCAGTGAAAGCAGAAGTGCTTCAACTGGAGCGCACCAAGGAGCCACAAAGAGAACATTTGTCCTGCAGATGTAGTAGCAGTGCACGGGGATGCTACAGTTGCAGCCGCTGCTCTAGGTTGCTGGGATGAATACGCAGACCCAAGCAACTTGATCAAGAAAAGGTTTATTCCTTGTCTTACGGTTCCAGAGGGGATAGACTTCAGCGTGGAGCTAGGTAGAAAAGGCATGGCTACTGGAGAAGGAAGCATGCTAGAGAGAAAGAAAGACAGAGAGAGAGAGAGAGAGAAAGAGAGAGAGAGAGAGAAAGAGAGAGAGAGAAAGGAGGAGGAGGAAGAAGAGGAGAGGATGAAGGAAAAGGACCAGGTGGAGCACAAGGAGGAGAAGGAACAGTGGTGAAGTGGATCAGGGTTAGCAAACCTTGAGTCCCGCTCCCCAGTGACAGTTCCTCAGCAAGTCTCCACCGCTAAAAGGCTCCATAACTTTCTGAAACAGCACTACCAGCTGTGGAGAGACAGTTTACACTCAAATCACAGGTCACCACCAATCTCAAAAGTGCTCTGACTTTAGAAAAGGGTCAGGGGGCTAAAGGAGCCAGGTCTTAGTAACAAACGAAATCATTACTGACTTCTTGGCGAAGAGAGAGACACAAGCAAGTTCTACTATATGACTGTTAATCTAGAAAACGGAAGTGCCTGAACTTCTGATCTATTATTTTCTGACCTGTATAACTTGCATATTTCATACCTGAAAGCAAAGGATATATACACATATGTGCACACACATGCACATATACACACACATCTCTATCTACATATGTTATATATAATGATCATGTCCACTTGTGTGCTGTTCCTCATCCAAGACTGCCCCTTCTGTGTGAATGTCAATAGGGAGAGAAATTGAAATAAAGTCTTTAGTTGCTTACAGCAGCAGGCAGAGTTCCTCATATCATTATAGTACCTAGGACACAGCTGGATCTTAATAAATGTTTATCAAATTGATAATGATAGATTTCATTACTTCCCAAGATTCCATTCTTTCCCAGACTCAAGGCTCTCTCAAAGCCCTCAGGATTTTTTTGTTCCATCTTCCATCCAGCTTGACTGTAAGGCACAGTTAGTGTCATCCTTGCTGTGAAGAGTGTCTGCAATTGACACTGTCTCCCGTGACAGCAGATTTCCTGATACACACTGAATGAAAGGTCTCGATCCATCCTAATCTCACAATATAAAGTTCTCAGGACCTGTTACTCATAAACCCAGATTAGTCCCATCAGAGATGAAAGGATTAGGGTCCTATCACCCCTTTTTTGCCTCTTTGGTGGGTATTCCAGGGTCTGTTCCCCACTCTGTCCCGCTCCTGTCTGGAATCTACCTTCACAAACTTGTATTACCTTCTGTCCCAGTTACACTTTCTGCTGCTATGAGACAAAACTCACAACTAAAGGGAGAAAAAGGAGATCTAGTTGGCTTATGGTTTCTGAAGGTAGATATAGTCATTAGGATGGGAAAGGCATGGTGGGCACTAGAAGTTGGAGGCGGCTGGGGTCTTGTCCATTAATGCACAAGCAGAGAAAGCAAGCAGCAGATTGAAAGAGCAGATGCTAATAGACAGACTGGCCATACAAACTCAAAACCTCACCTCTGCATTGATGGTTGAGGGGTAGAATTCTTGCCCACCAAACTCAAGACCACCCCCTGTGACTTGCCTTCCTCCAGTAAGGCCCCACCTCCTAAAGGTGTCGTGACCGTCCCAGTATTAACATCAGCTAAGACTGCAAACAGATGAGCCTGTGGGGCAACAACTCACATTTAAACCAGGACACATTCCCATTATACGACTAGATACCAAACTCCTCATTCCTTGTTCTCAAGACTCTACCTGGATGTCTGCTCAACATCTTCCTAACTACAGGGAAACTGTTGCTCAGTGACTCCCCTAATCAGGCTCTACCCAGAAAGGCACTGAGAAAGCACTCAGAACTGAATGTGCCCCCCAAAGGATTTGTTTCTGATCCACAGGGGAAAACGCCTGGTGCCAGAGATAACTCTAGTTTCCAACCCAGTCTTCAGAAGCTGGCTGCAACTGGGCAGGAACAGCCTTAAAGGAAGATACACAGTCATCACAGACTGTCCACACGGCAGCTCTGGAAGTGTTGCATTTGGAAAAAAATCACCCTGTGGCTCTCATGATTGGCCTGTAGTTTTGTTTTCTTCCAGTAGCGGGGTTCAGACATTCCCATCTCCATCTCCCAGGCACTTAACATTCCTACCTTGGGCAGCACCACTGTAATCTATCATTTACACTCCCCCTGACATTTTATGGGGGCTTTAAAGCAGCAGGTGTGTGATAGAGAAGCCATTGTCAATCATTCTGGGAAAAGTGCTCCACCCTTCAAATGCCTAATAGGGATCTGATGGGTTCCAGCTGGCTGCTCACCAGGCAGGGATGGAGCATTGAAGGCAAACCCCATTGCCTCCAGGGCTCTGAGGAAGGGAACTGTTGGGAAGTTGGTCCACCAATTGGAAGGCACCACAGTTTCTGGCTGAAAGTGGTAGGAGCCATTATCACTTAAAAGGGATGGGAAGGCTCCATTCAGAGGAAAGCAGCCCTGTGCTATTATTGCATCCCTGTTCAGGTAACTTGAGGAAGCTCTCGCTGAGGGTCTTCCTGAGGTTCTGGTGTCCTCCCTAGGGTATATGAAAAGAAGGAGAAGAAACCGAAGCCCTTCAACTTGGAGTGGAATTAGGGTGTGGGATCACCTTAAGTTCATTCATTAAATTGAGTTCAATTCGTTGATGAACGAACTGACTGCTCACTCCCATTAAGTAATACACAGAGGAATGTAACCGTAGGCCACTCACCTACAAACTCCAACTCACTTTTGAATTTCAATAATTTTGTGTAATATTCACCCTGTATGTGGTGTGTGTACATGTATGTGGCATGCATGTGGAGGCCTAAGTTGATGTCGAGGTGTTGGCCAGCTGGCTCTGGGGACTTCCTTTCTTTACTTCCCATGTGCTGATTAGGCAGTTTTAGAGCAGCCATGCTGGGACAGTCTCTGAAGGTCTTCAAAGGTCATCCCCCATTGCTGGGATTACCCTGAAGGAACACACCCTATTGATCTGGAGGAAATGACCTATTTCTTCACAGAGATAAAGTCCCAACTTCTGTTTCCCCAGTCCTCTGTTCATGAAAGATGTGGAGATTTCTTCTCCATTGTAAACAAGCCTTACTAAGAAATCGGGCACAAGATGAACTGGATTGGGTCCCAATAAGAACAGATCAATGAGATATGGAGAACCGAAAGCTCCATTCAGGTCTCCAGAAATGAGCTAACCAATGAGGAAGATCCACTTTTCCCTGGCCTGACTAAGTGTATAAATATTCTGGGCCCTGGCAGCCATCTTTGGCGCCCTCACCCCTCATGGTACTCCATGTCTGGAATCTGTGAGTTCCTACCTGACTTTTCTCTTAACCTCATGGATTCCATTCCTGAAGTCCATGAGTTCTCCAAGGCTCTGTTGACTCTCACAGATTCATGTTTGTGAGTTCCATTCATTCTATCCTCTAATAAACTCTGCCTTAATCCTCTACAAGTGTTCTGGTTTCAGTCTTCAACTCCTGAACAAGAACCTGGACACACACAGACTCCAGAAGGATTCCATATCACCGAGATTGCAGATGGTCTCACAAAGTCAATCTATTTATAAATACCACCATTGTGCCAAAACAAGTGTCCAGGTTGCTAAGTCAAGCTGCAGCCTATTGGAGTAGGGATGGAGGTGAATTTGACTTTCATGAGCAGTGCAGGAGGCTCACATGCTTCTTCATGGATACCTACTGAATAAACTTGTATCAGCCAATCATTGCTGACTTTCAAACACTCTTCATCCATTTACCTTCTTGAGTATCCTGTATCCATCTGATAGTTTGGCTCCTGACCTCAGTCTATCCATTCAGCATGTCCTGTGCACACTAGTTGGTAACTTGCCTAAGACCCCAACGTCTGACCCTAATTTCATCTTTGAACAGTCTGTGGTCACTCATGGGACCTGTGCTGATGAGTTTTTTATTCTCACTCAGAACTTTCTGAAATTTGGGACTGTCTTTTAGGCAGGAGTGAGCCAAACACAAAACAGGTTGCCTGGTCTGGTCGTTGTCTGCATAATCATTCCTCAGACAGCTGTCATGGCATACGCCCATGAAAGATACGGCTTCAAGGCATGAAAGGACATGGAGAAACTGGGCTGTGGAACATAGGTGCTAACCTAGGCTCCAGGCTGAAAGGAGGCAGCTGCCCTGGACAGAAAACTTCACTGGCTTTCCCCCAGGGTCTTTTCCAAATCACTTGATTTGACTATTGCTTCTCTCCACACTGAGAAAAATTCTAGAGCTGTTCTCTTGACTCTACAAGTTCTTTTTCACTTTAATCATGAAAGACCTCAATAGCATGTGACCATCAGAACTTCTCAGAAAGTGAAAAATCTTTCCTTTTGCAGACTGCAGAAGTGTGCATCTTTGCTTTGCCTGGGATTCTGCATTTCATTTCCCCAGGTGGACAGCAACACAGAGGGAGGAAAGATCTTGCAGGATTAGTCAGCTATGCTCTGCCTGTGGCGCCTTGTGAGGCTGATAAATGTTCAAAGCTGACCTTGTTCTCTGATGCGCTGTTTGATGGAACTTCAGACATCAACTTCCATGAGTATTTGACCACTTTCTTCACAGAAAGTAGTACTTACCTATTGCCATACAAACAAAAACTACCACCAAAACTTAGCAGGCACTCTTACTATCTAACTAGCTTTCTGTGTGCAGGGATCCAGGAGCAATTTTGCTGGGTGGTTCTGGCTCAGGCTCCCACTGCAACAGTGCAGCATTGGCCTGGAGTCAGTCATCTGGAGGCTTGATTGGAACTGGAGGATGTCTCCAGTATTACATCTGTTGGTTTGAAATCTCAGTTTCTAGCTCTGGGTGTGTGTGTGTGTGTGTGTGTGTGTGTGTGTGTGTGTGTGCACGTGTGCATACATGTATAGAAGCATGCGAGCAATGTATACATGTGGAGGCCAAAAGTCAACCTCAGGTATCACGCATCTCTTTTTTTGAGAAAGTGTCTCTCACTAGGTGTGGAGCCATAAGTTAGTCTAGAGTGGATGACATAGATAGTAGGGATAGAACTCAGGTCTTCATGCTATATGCCAAGCATCTTACAAGTGGAGCCACCCGGGGCCCATCCCTAGGCTCTAGCTGGTCTTTGTTTATTTTGTTTTTGTTGTCCTCTTGGGTAGGATATCTGTTCATATAACCTTCAATGCAGTCTTTGCAAAAGAACTTTTAGCAGGTGTCTGAGAAGCACGTACTTCGGCCTGTTACGAAAGAAGTGCAGCTTGTTCCCAAAGTAGCTCCGACCTTCACCCCACCACTACAGAATCAGCAAGACCTCTCATCCTTAAGACTTCTCCGGTGAGTCTCAGTCGCAGTTCAGGGAACATATATATATGTCATTTGAATAGACCGCAGATTACCCGCTATGGTTTGGAGGTGTGCTTTCCAAAACTTGGCTGTAATAGCTACTACGATGTATTAAGGGGTAAGGGAAGTGACTAGGCCTTGAGGGATCCTTCTCTGGAATGGAATCAAAGCCTGTGTGAAAGAAGCTTCGCTCGACAGCTTTGGGCTCGTCCACTCTGTAGGACCCCCCTTCTTTCCAGAGGATGCAGCACCAGGGCGCCATCTTGGGAACAGCAGTCCCAGCCAGCACCTTGAACTTCCCAGACTCCAAAGCTGGGAGACAGGAGGTTCTTCTTCATTAAGGACCTGATTTCAAGTGTTTTGTCTTGACAGCAGAGCGAGGGAGCATCTGCTCAGGTAGCAGGAAGGGGAGACGCCACAGAGACATAGCATGTTTCTTCTCAGCCCACTTCTCAGCATAGAAACACTTAATGATGAACCTGCCAAGACTCACAAGTCTTTTTGGGCCACACAGGACTTTTCCCAACTCTTGTGTACCCAGCTGCTGAAAGTGTTCTGCCAAACTGAGAGACCCCGGTCCCATTGGAACATTTTATTCTACCGGGATAAGTATGCAATAGATAGTGTAGGCCCAGCTCTGTGTTTTGCAAGGCGGTCCCCTTCAGCTTCCCACGGGAGCCACAAAACTCTGAGTGCAAATAGGCTTTCTGGGAAACCACCCTAAGAAATACCTAAAGGGAAGGGGATGAAACAAAAAAGAGACAAAAACAGATCCTATCCTGTCAAATCTGTTACCGCTGTGGGCAGCTAGAGTTTAATCCAGTTAAAGCACTTCTAAAAGTAGCAGAAGATTGACCTATAACCCAAAAGGCAAAAGACTAACTCCCGGTGTTTCATTGATTGACAGCTGCTTCCTGGGTATTAACTAACTCCTGAAACCTCTGGTCTGCTCTGTTTGGAGCAATGTTCTCCCAGGCTGTGGGGCCAGACATCTCATCAGTGTGCTCAGGACTGAGGGTTCCTGACTCCTAGCACTTGGACAGTCCCCCCCCCCCCCCCCCCGCCAGCCCTACACAGAGTTTAAGAATGAGAAGCAGCTGGTGTCCTCCTATGGAGGCATGAATGGGAGGGAGAGAGGGAACCAGCCACATCTACAGCATCAAGTGGCCTTGGAAAATCTTTATAAGCACTTCTCCCCTCCATGCTTTCCTTCATGGATTAATCTCTACTTCCTCCAGCTACAAAGGCCCGGTAAACCATCCTTTGCTTTAGCTACTTTGGCAGAGAGCTGGACATAGTAGCTGCAAGAAGTTCCCAACTATTAATTTTGGGTTTAAAGATCTAAGTCATTTAAAAAAAAATACACAATGGGGTTGGGGTGGGGAAGACAAGAAAATAGGTAAGAGCAATGTGTGATTATGTCATCAGTCAGTAAGGTCTTAGCATTATTGGATGGCAGAGCCCAGAGAGACAGATTCACAGATTTGAGCTCCAGACATAGAAAACAGTGTTCTCATCAAGCACACATTCTGTCTGAAGAAAGCTAAAATAAGAAACACTAAAAGGAAGACGCCAATGAGTTCGTGAAGATAAGAAGTCAAAATGGAGTAAGAGAAAGTGGATTTTTAGAACAAGTAGTCTGGATGCCTTCTGTGCAAAAGTACTCGGGCTGATCATAGGAAGATCTGATAAGATGACAGACAGAGACAATATTCTCCAGCCTCAATTTGTGTAAGACCCAAGAACTGTTCCATAATCCTTGAGCAGAAGAAAGGTCCCGAAATAACTAATACTATGTTGTACTTCTTTACTGTGTGTGTAGGCAGATGTGGGCCATGGCATACACATGGAGGACTGAAGACAACTTTCAGGAGTCCTTTCCTTCCACTTGAGCTTTGAGGCAGGGTCTCTTGAGTTATTTCCGCCATTGCACGTCATACTCCAGGCTACCTGGACCCCAGGCTATCTCACCATAGGACTGCTGGCGTTACAGATGGATGCCACCATATCCAGCCTTTTTACATGGGTTTTAGGGATCAAATTCAGACCATCAGGCTTCTTATTCTTAAATCTAATACAGTTTGTTTGTTTCAAACCTCAACCAAAATAAAATTACTTGAAGAAGGAGTGGAATATGTTCTGGTGAGGACTGCGTCCAATCTGTTGAAATCAATACACAAGGGCCTAAATGTATCCATCCCTACATCGCTGTATATGTCTCACATGCAACTTTCTTCTCTACTGAGTATGAAGCAGTTCACACATTTAGGTGTGTGAAACAATATATCAGTATTCTTTTCTCCTTCTCTTCCTCCTTGTATTAGTTGCTCTTCAGTTGCTGTGATAAATATGAGACCTCAATAATTTAGGGAAAAAAGGGGATTATTCATGTTCAGGATTCTAGGTTATAGTCCATTATGATGGTGGGAGACTTCACATCATTGTCAGTTGCTGAGGGAATTGGCCATACCATATCCACAGGTATTGCTGAAAGAGGAACATACTTCCTTATTTGCCAGCATTTATATGCCAGCTAGTTTGCTTGCTCTATCTTATCTACCTGCCAAGGAATGTTCTTACCCACTATGACTTGGGTCTTCTCACATCAACTTTTCAGTCTCCTACAGGCTTTCTCAGAGGTCTGGCTTAACAATAAAGCTCACCCAGGTGTGCCTGGAAACTCAATTCTCAATTAGCAAGTGACTAAAACTGTGGCTGGCATCTTCAATTCCTATGTAAAGAAAATGAGGATCGGAGTAGTGACCGAACTTATTTAAATAACATAGTTGGGGTGCCCCATTTATAGCCAAAATAAGACTCATTCTTCTGTAAAATTCACTCATTTTTGCCTAGCCACACAAACTCTTTCCTTTCCATTTCAAGTCACCAAGCCTCTCTAGACCATAGGTTTCATTTCCAATTTGTCCATCTTCTATTTATCTATTTTTTACTTTTTAATTTTTAAATATTTATTATAAAAAGAGGAAATGAGGAAGAGAGAGAGAAAACATGTACTCTATGACACACATGTGAGGTTAAGAGGACAATTTTCAGAAGTCAGTTTTCTCCTTTCACCCCCAGGCTTCCAGGATAGAACTTAGTCAGTTTTATCCACAGTCTCCTTTACCCACATAGCCCATCTTGCTAACCCAGTTTTATCTATTATATGTTGAGCACCTACTTTGTGTGACGCTTTGCATTTGACACAAGTAATGCACGTAATCATGCATGCATATGATTTAATTTCTTCCTACAAAAAACTTAATATTCAGTAGAGCAGCTATTTCTAAACACAAATCACTATTGAAATGATGAATAAAAGGTGAAGTTCAGATGCAGGGAGATGGAAGTCGATGTGCTATGTGTGAGTGCATACCCTCAAGTAGCTTCTCAGACTTGTTCTGGCATGGGGCTGCTTTGAAAGTTCACCTCAGCTTACAGGATGCATCGGAGGCTTATATTCAGTGTAGGACTCAGAGCAGACTATTGGAAAGTTGCTTTTAAATGTGTATCCTCTAAACAGGAGTAACTGAATAGATCCACTGTGGATGGGAAGGTGCCGTCCAACTCTTTAGCCTAACAACAATGAGCGAAGGAAGCCCTTTTACTCTGGCTCCAGCCACATTTTTTTTCATTTTTTCTTTCACAGTTCTCTTCCCAGAATCCTAATTTTTAGGTTAACTCAATTTTTAAGATAATTTTTCAAATTTGTTTGAGAGGGAGAGAGAAAGAAATAGAGACAAAGAGAGACAGAGGAAGAGACACACAGAAAGAAGGCACGCATATTAGTGCATTCGTGTCATCACATACAGGTGGAGGTCAGGACAATCTTTGAAAGTTTCTTTGACTCCACCATATGGGCTTTGGAAGATCCAACTCACGTCACCAGGTATGAGAGCCTTTGCCATGGTGTGGTCTTGCCAGCCCAGCAAGCTAACTTAATTTTATGCTTCTCCATGAGTTTGTTTTGTGTTACTACTCTTTCATGCTTTTCATTCTCTGCTAAAACCAGTGTGGTGTGCCCCAGTCTCTGGAGCAAGCAGTAGATTTGCTGGAATCCTTGTAGCTACAGATGAGGGGAGCTAGAGGGTGAAGGGAAATCCTAGACTCAGCAGAGGGATGTTTGAATTATACCTCCTGCAAGGAGACTTGCAAACTACAGGACTTTCCTCTCTGGATGGCAGTCTCCTCATCTGTAAAATATCAAGCAAGGCTGGCCTACCTGGTAGGGTAGCTGCCAGACCCAAGCTAATGACTCTAAAATGTTTGCAAATTGGGAAGCAATCCCTTATGCATGGTTTTGCTTATGCAAACGTAAGGGATTGTCATTAGTATTCAGGATCTTCCTGGCTGATGTGTTTTTGTAAGAGTTTGGCTAAGAAACATGTCCCAGCTGAGTAGCTTCTTCCAGGGCAGCTTCATCCAATAGTCACAGAAGGGGGGAAGAATAGGCCTTTTGTGATTGTTTTTACATAGCTGGAAACATTTCAAAGCATCAGACTTTTTTTTTTCTTTTTAAAAAGTGAACTATACTTAAATTCTGACTTTTTCTACCCATGTGCCCAAGAACAGAAAATGTGCTTGAAAAAAGCTTTCAAATAGTTCCAAATAAAAAGATATAACTTTTTTTTAATATTTGGGATGTGTAAAGAATTCATGTTTCACTGACAATACTGATCAATCGCCTTTGGGAGGACTGAGGAAGCAATTTTGGTTAAACAGGAAGTTTTTCTAGATTGATAATGAAGTGTAAAGCTTTCTCCTTGAATGTTGGAAAAATATCACTTAGGTCCAGTTAATTAATCAACCCAGAATTCTTGAGCAAACAAGCATAAACTAGAAAGAAAAAATTAAACCTGCAGGAGAATATTCCCCAGTGAAGGACACTTGAGAAGGAGCAGGTGGGGCAGTGTGATGAATTCGCTTTGCCAAAAAGTGATTTCCAAGGTTCTTGGAGAAAGACCATGTTGGAGATTGGATATGCAAGGCTAAAACTCAAGAGAAGGGGTGAGATTCAAGTATGGCAGGCATGTGGATAGAAGAATGAGTGCTTGGGTAGGTCAGTGAATGGATGGAGGTATGGCTGGATGAATAGATAGATGGATAGGACCCCTGAGAGTAGAAATGATGAATAAAGAGGGGAAGGTCCGCATTTAGGAATCAAGTCAAGGACGAGTCTATAGCAAAGAAAGCTCCAGAAGAGCAGCTAGCAAGGTAGTAATAAAATCAAGTGAATATGAAAATCAAGACCAGAGGAAATTATAACAGAGGGCCAGTGGTCAGCAGGCAAGTTGTGCAGATAAGTCAAGTACAGCCAGGACCCAAATGTACTCTTTGGATTCAGTTCCATGAAGTCATTCTCCTAAGAACCACTGTGCTGGAACAGTAACATAGAACCCAGTTGCAATGGGTTGAAAAGGAATAAAAACTGCCACGGACACAGAGCATAGAGCCTTTTCTCAAAATGATTCAGCAATTAAAGGAAAGAAAGCTTTCAACATCTGGAAGAGAGTGTGAGCTTCTAAGAGTAATGTTATAAACCGCGAGAGGCTGTGGCACACTTGATCAGTAAGAGCGATCCATTGGACAGAGAGAGATATAGATCTCAGAGGGAAGAGGCACATAAGGATTTCTATCCTACCTGAGGCACTTGGAGTTGGAAATGTCACCTGTACCCAACCACTGCAAGGGTGGATCTTATCTGCATGGGCAAGAGGAGAAGATGCAAGATGATAAAGGAGAGAGGACAGGAGATGCAGAAAAACAGATCCACCACCTCCCTCCCACCTACCCTCCCAGTGCTCTTTTTAATTCCTTCACTAAAGTCTCTCAAACTTGCCTAAACTGAGTGGAATAAAGTCCTCATCGTAACATTGGTGGGGCTATAATTTTTTTCTAGACTCATTTTTATAAATAAAATGTGGATTTGCTTACACAAGCCTTACATGTGTGTCTCCACCCAAGGTACATTTCTCATCTGAGTTATTTCCTTTAGAAAATGTGCTGCCAATGGACCCGAGTTTTAACTCCCAAGTGCCGGCGACTATTTATGTAGTACGATGGGTTGCTTTACCCCATCACATTTCTTCTGTTTTTTTGTAAGTGAATAATTTCCTTTTAATCATGGTGCTGTGCTGCCTAATTAGAACCTGTCCATCGCAGTCAAAAAGGAGGGTTTGGCATTTTAGGTGGTCAGATCTGACTGACTCACTTGATGAAAGACGTATTTTGCCGTGCTGAGAGACTGGGAATTGAGTGTGGGTATGGACAGAAGCTCAAGAGGCAGAGTATTCTCTAAAATGCTCTCTCCACAAGGAAAAAAAGGAAACTATTAAAGATAAAGATGATTTATGCTTTTCAAAGATAATTGTTGCATGCTACATAAAACTGAATACACAGAAGAAGAAATTCAATTCACAAATAAGGCCAAGACATAAGATTCAAGCACTCTAGAATAAGGCCAAGACATAAGATTCAAGCACTCTAGTAATTTAAGATGTCTCTGTGGAATTGAAATAATGTCTTCCAGTCCCCAATTAGCAATATTTTCTTTTAAAATACTAGTAACTAAAGGTAGCGAAAATATGCTTAACTCAATACCTTTGATTATTTTTTCATATCAAAGCAAATTAAAACAATTCTTGTGGAAATGACCTGAAACTGAAAGAAGAGACATGAAATTGTTTATATATCTTAAACAAGTAATTTCTCATGAAAGAATTTTGTTTTTAAATATACCTCTACCTACTTGGACATATATATCTTTTATGTCTAATTGAGTAGCCAGCCAATAAATCCTTGACCAAACATAAGCTAGAAAGAATAAAGATAAAAATTTGTATTTATAGTAGATAAGAGTTTTAGCTCTGACCCTCAGGATAAAAGTAGGGTCTTATTTCTATAACTAAGCTCAGTATTGACTCTGAAATCCTTGTGTCCAGGATCCTGGGCATTTTATTCTCAAACAGTAAAGTTTTCCCAAGGTAGAGGGTTACACCAAAATCCTGGAATGGACCATAGGCTGAAACTTCTGACTCCGCAAGGAGGACAGCATTCACTTGTCCCTGGCCTCATTGTCACGATTCCAGAGAGCTCAACCTCTCTCTAGTAAACCTATGTCTTCTGCAAGGCACAACAGCAGCTAATGGGACTAAGCATCTTTTCTCGAGATCCCACACCATGCACAGCCCCTCTTAGTAGGATCCCGTGGCCTTCCCAATTGTCTAGCCAGGATTCTTGATTCTGACTCCTTGATTCTTACTCCTTGGGTCTCTATTTACTATTTTCTCTTCCACCTAAGAGGTTTAGGAAATGATGCTAATAAAGAAGAGAAGGAATTACGATATTGTTTCTGATTTTCCAAGACATTTCACATCTCTCCAAACACCCTTATTGTTCTCTCCTATTAGTGCTTCTCCATCCACATTGCCACCTCAATGTTTTGAAAACTAGAGTCAAGTAGGAAAGACTTTGGTAGATGCTATTTCTTTTAGCTGGGCCCCTAAGTCCTCCTAGGCTGGAGAAGAGCAGCCTCTCCATGTCCAGATGGAGAGGATACAGAGAAAAAGTTAATGTCGCAACATATTGTTCTGAATTACAAGCATGACAGAAAAAATAAAGATAGAGGAATTAGAAACAATAAAACATCCAGAGCATTAACATGACCATGAACCACTTTATCCAAACATGGCCATACTTTAATCTTTATAACAAGCTTTGACTTCATGACATGTCACCAGGAATAATTGTGTGAGATTTCTGCAAAGAGGTTTCCATTGCTTCCAATTGCCATCATTGCGATGAATGCGTGAACCACACAATGTAGGGCTTTATTCATGCTCACAATTTCAGGTGATGGTCTGATATGACAAGAGTGATGCCAACATCAGGAACTGAAGGAACTGGCCACACCACACCCACAGGAAAAGCTGTATGTAAGATCTGATTGACCCCTTCTGAAAATTCACAGTCCACTCCTGAACTGTGAGCACAGAAGAAAAGAAAAACAAAGAGAGCCTTCCTTTCACCTTTTTAAATTCAGTGTGTTTGGGGGTTCAAAGCCACAAACCTCACAAGAGTGTTGTTTACACTCTTGCCTATGAATCCTATGGCCGAACAGCTTAATGAGGAGCAAGGGTTTTTATTCTGCCCTATAATTATCCAGCTACATCTCTTAGTTCAGCTTAGCAGGAGAGATCAAGCCAATATCAGGGGGCAGAGGGAACTGACCATTGCTGAGAGAGGGACAATCATCACTTGCTAGACCAGCATATCTGACCAAGTATACTAAAGAACACCAACTTCCTGAATCATCACAGTCCATCTTACCTACCTGCCCAGAGAAAAGTTCTACCCACCACGGATTGGGTCTATCCGTCAGTCAGACAATTTCCCACAGGCTGACTCAGGACATAACTACCAATTCCTCACATCTGTGCCCAGAGCTCAAGCTTGCATCTAGACATGACACTCAGCAAGAGCAGCTAGAACCTGGATAAGCATATGCATTCAACATTAAGTACTAAGCTTAGCAGAGTACAAAGATTACTAGGATCTTACCTAATTTTCCTTGAGAGTCCAATAAGCATCAGGTTTCATTATCTTGGGTTTAGTAGGAAATTCAGGAGGGCTTGGATGAATGAGAACTGAATGAAAGGACTTTGTGCAGAGACTACACTTAGAGAGAAAGTGATCAGCAAAAGATAGTGAGGCTCCCTAGCTATACAAGAGACATACCTCTTTCTGAAATGAGATGGAGAGAGAGAGAGCAGTGTTAGCTAAACCTAGCAAGAACTGGTAGCTTAGAGGTCCCATGTGACTGTGAGCGGGAAGATAAAGGACAGTCAATCTCTGTCTGGGTAAGGAATCTGGGATGGGCTGAAGAACCTTCGAGAATAGACAATGAAAAGAACCAGCAGAATGTGGGTGATTATTATTGAGGAGACAGTTTAGGTCTGTAGTCTGGGAATGCCTAGAAACACAAGAATGATACCAAGAAACTCAGCAGCTAAGAAGCTCAGGGTCCTGGAATCTTGGAATATCACTGTCATGGTTTTAACCCAGAAAAGAAAGGTAATCTAAGGAAATGGAGATCCCCTTCCCATTTATGTAGCCCATGTCTCTTGCTCTTGTGGGAAGCTTGCTGCGTTCATTTATTTGTGCTGTCTTCTTCTCAACTTTCCCCAGATGAGACACTTACACACTGTGGTGGCATGTTTGTTTGCTTAAGCTTTTTCTGTGAACAAGCCTGCCCACCACATCTGGAGAAAAGATTTTGCTGGAGAGAGTGTCCCCACCCAGCTAAACAGAAAGACCACCTCCCTGAGACCTTCTGGGCAACACTCAAGGAACTGTTGTTCTTGGGACTTGGGGTCTCTCTGTGTCCTTCTCAAAATATGCTTAGAAACCTGAAGAATGCCTAGGAAATGACCCAGGATGTATGGAACATGGACCCCAGGATACTGATAACCCCAAACAGATGAATGCAATCAAATTTGCTTCTCTCTAGGAGGGACCTGGATAGGGGAAAAGATAAAAGAGTATACATGGGGAAGAAAGGCATCCAGTACTAGCTACAGCAGAAAGCCTCTACTACCTAGAGCACTAGAGAGCTAGAGAAAGGAGCTGTTGTTTTTAAGGCTCTAGGAGACCAGAATTTCAATGGGCCTGCTCACTAACAATGGAGACCACAATAAGGAGATTGTCCTGTCCAGTGGAAGGCAGAAGAGGAAATGCCAGCCCTGCTGGGAATGCCGTGCATAGCAGGAAGCGATGCTCTTGTCTTTGCCCTTCATCTCCTACCTCCTGCCAGGGTCAATGTTGTCTGAAGCCAGTTGGCAAGGTATGCTAAAACCCTTGCAGTGTAGACAGAGCAAGAATAATGGATGGATACACATAAGACCAACAGGCAAATGACCAAAAATCATTCCACACAAACATCCATCCAGCCCCTCATCAATGTTACCAACAGTCTCCCATCACAGAATACTATAGAGAATTTCATTTCTTGTCTTTTTTTTATTATTATTTATTCAATTGTATGTGTGTGTGTGTTTGTGTGTGTGTGTGTGTGTGTGTGTGTGTGTGTGTGTGTAGAACCATGGGCGAATTCGGGAACCACCATGGACCACCTCCACCTCCTCCTTGTTTACTCTGCCCCGGGATTCACAGGCTCCACCCTACTAGGACCAGAAACGCGGGCTGCCCCCGCTTCCTCCTGGGGTCTCTACGTGGGGTCTAGGATCCAAACTCAGGACCTTCTGCCTTTAAGGCAGAGGCTTAACCCCGAGCCACCTCTCCAGCCCCTCATTTCTTATCTTAAAGCTCTCATTGGCACTTGACTAAACAATGTTTTCCTCCCTGAAGTATTTCTTTATTTGGTTTTCAGAACACTTCCCCCAGCTTCTGATTTTTCTCCGACATTATTTACTATTTCGACAACTCTTTCCCTGTTTCCTCCTAGATGTTTCCTGGCTAGATTTTTCCTTTCATTGCTTCCTATTTTCATCTACTCTTAGACCTTAAGTGATCTCATCTGGTCCCATGGACTTCAATGCCACCAATATAGGTATTGTCACTCTGAAATCTCCAGCCCCAGCCTCATCCATCCCTAGATAATGACGTTACTGGTCCATATAGTTGCCTC
This sequence comes from Typhlomys cinereus, assembly GCA_023101885.1. Taxonomy (NCBI): domain Eukaryota; kingdom Metazoa; phylum Chordata; class Mammalia; order Rodentia; family Platacanthomyidae; genus Typhlomys; species Typhlomys cinereus. The sequence continues at coordinate 36,573 of JALPQD010000820.1, read as the reverse complement.
TTGGGGAGCTCCATGTTGAATCCTTGAGTAACTCAAAGAAAATATACTCTAAATTCTTTTTCTTTCATGGATTGTCTTCTTTCTGATTTTCTGAGCTCAGATCTCTCCATTCATCATAGGTGTGTGTATTCATGTTTTAGTAAATACTAAGACTACATTCTATATACATATTCTGATAAATTTAAGATTACATTTTCCACAGTTATCATGAAGTATTTCATACTCATTGTGTTCAGGAAATGCTGTCTGGGCGCCTGGGAAGAACCATGCCTGCCTTAGTCACTGAATAAACAAAATGAATCAGACATGGTACCTGACGTCAAGGGAGGGACAACCGGGAAAGATGATTATCTTATGATCCCTTCTGTGCAGAACCATATCCTCCACAGAACTTTGAGTTGCTTCAGAACCATTATGGTGCTTTGCTTTGGTTGGTTGAATTGAGTTGAAATAATGACCAGTGTGAGTAAGATGCAAGATTGTGGGGTCTCTGCAAAGTCAGGGAAAATAGAATAAACAGTCTGTGGACCTTTCTTTTAGATAGCTGTAATGGGTGAGATCAGCTCTGATTCTCCTTGGCCTTGAATCCATAGACTCATAAAGTATGGACAGTAAAAGGATTATCTCTCCTGCAGAATGGAGAGAATGTATACCATTCACAGGGCAGCAGTGAGGATTAGGTAACATGATACACAGGAGAAACGGGGCTTACTTTTCCACCCCAAAGGCTACCATTCTCTTTCAATATTTTCTTATCTTCCTATTTATCATTTCTTAAGTTGACTGAAAGTAGAGTCCTGGTGGGCAAAGCAACTTGCTGAATGTCTCCCTGTAATGTGGGCAAGCACAGAGCTGGGTCATGAACACTGGCCACCAGCCTTCCAGCCCAGCAATGACTTAGCACCTTTTCTCAAGCCTAAGTCTGAGTCTTGGGGAAATCAACATTTTAATAAATTATTTTGTTCAACAATTCACTTCATATTTAGAATCAGGGACTGGACATATCTCTAAATTAATAAAACCCTACCAGACTCAACTTTGGGACAACATTTGATAGGAACTTTCTAGAGAAATCTTTATAACAAATTCTAATTTACCTCTCCCAACTTCAACCTGATGTTTTGCCTGTGGAAGACACTTGGAACGTGATCCCGTCAGGATGTTTCTTCTCACTGGCTCCTCAAGGATTTGGTTCCTACTCTTCCAATGTATCTCCATCTATGTCAAGACATGGTCTTTGCCATTATCCCAGAGTCCACCTTTCTATATCCTTTATCCTTTGTTAGGTTCCTCCCCATTATTGCTTCTCAAGCAGCCCATCTGCTCAGTGCTACTATGACCACCCTGCTGAAGTTTCTGTTCTCACCCATCCACCCATCAAATCACAGCAATTGCTTCTTTAGTCCGGGCCTTCTCCTCTCCTCACTTTCAGTTCGCCACCAACCCTGTTGATCATTCAATTAATTAACTATTTTAATAGCTTTGAAATATTTGAAATAGCTATATATGATAGGCTGCATAAAAATAAATTATGAGTGCTTTAAGGTACTTTTGAAGTGCTTGTAGAAGGAGTGATTGCTCTAAAATGCAAATCTGACCTCATCATTTGGCTCCCCCAGTACTTACCAAATAAATTCCTGGCTCCTTATCATGATGTACCATGACAAGGTTCACAATTACCATACTGAACTTCTGACGGCATCCTGAATTTAGATGGGCTATTTTAACAATCAAAGTAGAAAATGAAAATGGCCAATATCGAGGTAGTGGGATCACAGTTTGGATGAGGGCTAGCTTTGGAAGGTATTCAACACATAAATTCCCAAGGCAACATGATCTCTCATCTCCCCCCATCTAAAGATGGTGGCCAGATTTCGTTTGACTGACAGGAAAGAGGCTGGTGCCACTTGCAGGACTGAGACACTCCAGAAGGAGCCAACTGTTAGGACTGGAACCGATACTTTTGATTGAGATGTAGAAAGTATTCAGTGGCAGGGCTGTGGGGACGGTGCTGTAGGAAGAAACTGCTTTCATGGTAGCCATGAGCCATGACTGGTTCTTACTGAGTCTCGTGGTGGGAAAGCATCTCCAAAGTAGCTGATGATTGTGATTGGGAAGATGATTCTTATGACTGTAAAGAAACTCTCCGCTTTGCTCAAAGGCCTTGTTCATTTAGCCTCTGACCATCAAGGACAGCACCTGTTCTCACTCATGCTTTGCTTCTCCCAGGAGCAGGAGATTGGTCACTGTTCAAGAAAAGCTCATTAGGGGACATGCGAATAAACATTGAATTGGAAAACTGTCTTATGTCACGAAGAACTACATTTATAGTAGCCTCTGTTGGAGGTAAGTTGAAGTAAAAAAAAATCAGTATTGTCCATTTTAATAGTAATCATATTTCATAATAAAAGATACTGATAAAATGTACAGAAACAAAACTTTTTGGCTGGAGACACTGATTTAAAAGTCACATCACTAGTGAGTATAAATAGAGACTATAAGCCTACATATGCCTAACACATTGAATTTGGCATCATCTTGTTCTTAACAAAATATATGAAGGTAGAATGTTGGGTTTACTGAAATAGTAGCTATATAAGATATAAGAAGATATAACATCCCCAATGTTCTGGGATTAGCCGTGGGGACTAGAATTAATTTCCCTTCCTTTAGCTGTAGTTTTGAGCAACTTGATTCATCTATGTCTTGCAGAAAGCATGAAAAGAACATTCTCTGTCCTATTTGGCCTAATGTTGTTGCCCTGATGCTCCAACAAGAACACTAAATAAAGATGATTTATAAATTTGAAAGTTCTGTATGCATATGTGGAGATATTAGTCATGATCATAACTTTTGCCTGTTATGCTTGTGGTTATTATAATAGCAAAGTCATTTCCTTTCCCTCTGGGCCCCAGTTGCCAGTTTCATAAAATATTTAGGTTTTACCAAATAGTTCCTAGGACTTATGAGCTCTATTAACAAAGAATCATGAGAATCTTAAGTACACAAAGTAAAGGGCTGGACATAAGAGACACTGGGGAGTGTTTCATTGGCTGACGCAAGTGTAAACTGAAAACTGAGACAGAGTTGTCAAATTAAGTGCTTCAAAGCCTAGAGTAAAACCCAAAGAATAAAAAAGCTAAATACTACACTTTAAAATTCCAATTAGCAATTTGGATCACTTGAATAGGATCAGGCTTTGCGCAAGGTCAGGCTTCCTGAGGTGAGAGGGGTGCCGTTGTGGAAGATGGTATTACCTAAAGACGACTCTCCCACCGTCTCCAGTGAAACTGTACATTGGTGTGTCCTGGAGATGCATGCTGAAGACTTTCAGAGAGTCTTCTTCTGCAAAGAGTCAGCATGACATACTTATCTCTCGTGCTTTTATATCACTGGCGCTTTTCCCTGGTACTTCCAAACTAGTTTGCACATGTGAAATCTAAGTACAACCCTGGTGTCTGAACATGACAGAAGACCCTGGCTGAGTATCTTAGAGGCTGGGGTGGGGCCCAGATCCTACACTTCACACTGTAAGTAAGATCTTGGAGAAAGTATGAAGTTAGTTTTGGGGTTCTTCTGGGAAGACTTGTCACAGTGAGACATGGGTGCCAACTTGATGGTTGATGGTTCAAGGTATGGGTGCATTTGTAGAGAATTAGTAGTTAAACTAAGCCACAAGTGAGTTTTCAGAAGAATGTCTGACTGACAGGGGCAACTCAGCCCATGGCGGGCAGGATTAGTCCCTGGGCAGGTGAATAAGATGGAGGGAACTGTTGAGAAAGTTGGCATCCTTTGATATACTTAACCAGACATGCTAGTCTGGCAAGTAAGGATTATTCCTCTGTCAGTAGTCCTCTAACTATATATGCCAGTTTCATTGGCCCTTGATATTGGTGGACTCTCCTGCCAAGCTGAACAAGAAGCACTAACCAAAAATCGTAAGCCAGATTAAAGTTCCTTGCTCTCCTATAAACCATTTGGTAGTGATTTGTCAGCAACATGCAGAGAGACTGCTACACCATTTCTTCCGAGACCACTTCTCTAGGGGTTGTATGAGGAATATCAAGTGAACTACCAACTGTGCTCAGGGTTGGGGATCCCAGCATATCATCACTTCTTCCCAGCTTCATCTTTCGAGAAGTCACCTAAGTGTTCTGTACTTCAGGTTCCTTGTCCTGCAAGGACTCTGATTATCCCTGATCTGTTGGAGCTTTATGATAACTAGAAGACACAATCCATTGATTATACTTACTTTAGGACTTCACAACCTCCATACTATTGGCATGTTGGACAACAAAATTCTTTGTTGTAGAGATCAATCACCCCAAGTATTGTAGAATGTTGAGCAGTATTCCTGACCTCTGCATACTATGTAGCACCCCACAACATCGAATGTTTCCTAGGTGCAAGATTACTTCCCAATGAGAACCTCTGCCTACCCAATGCCTAATAATAATAAAAAAATCAATTACTTTTTATTGTTATGATTATCAACATCTTCCTCCACAAAAGTATGATTCTTTCCACTCCAGCACATCACAGAAAGAAAGCATTCAAAGAATTCGAGTAGCAGAGATTTGCTGGCTCCAATTTCCCCGTTTGTTAAATGAGGGCCATGTTACTGTTTGGATCGGTTAAAGATTCAGTGAGCAAACACAGAGCAGTCGAGAGTGCTGAGTGGGAGTTCAGTGACTGTCACCGGCATCACACAGCTGGTTGGTCCCTCAGGGGAAGAGCCTCTGACAGCACTGGGAGAAAGGACCTTGCTGGCTAGTGGGTCATGTGCAGTGTTTGTCGAAACAAAGCAAAGTCATGTCTGGCAAACGCAGCTCAGGGCAGCTGCTCCCACGGCCCCTGGGAATAAAGCCTTTGTCTGAGGATGCACTCTTTGGCACCAGGATGAACACAGCTAAGCCCAGCTGAGTATTTGCCTAGAACCAGAGCAGGTCCAGCATTTTTCAGCTATCTGAAATTTTTGGTGATCACCTTACTGTGTAGAATGGGCAAGCACCTTAATCTTCTGTTTCCTAGATTATCAAATAACTTGCAGGGAGGGAAGTTTGCAAATGCACTGGTGTTGGAATGCCACAGAGTACGTATTCAAGCTTCTCCAATATTGACTGTGATGAGTTTAAGTGTACTGGTTCATAGGGTTCTAACAAAAACACTTTGAGTCAAAATTATCATTGAATGCTGTAGATGAAGAAATGCAGGCCAAATAAAGGTTAAGTGATCTGAGGATGAGCCAACTGATAGACCTTGGATTTGAATTCACATCTACCTAACTCTGGGTCATTCATTGGCTGGCTGTTGTGAAAAGAGCTGGGGAACAAAAGTTAATCAGAGGGTTTATTCTCTAATATAAAGGAATTGGAGTTTCATGAGAAGCATTTGTTGGCTCTCCAGCAGGTAATGCATTCTTTGCAGAGACTAAAGTAATATATTAGTCTCTCTAGCTGCATCTGAAGTGATTTTATATCTCTGGGAAGCCAATGGCTTTGATCAGTAAGTTCCAGTGGTAGAAGCAGAATTCTAATTGAAAAGCCCAATGAGAAAATTTCCTTGCATTTAGAAAGTCAACCGTGTAAGGAGAACAGATGATCCCATTCATGCTTCTTTGCAAGGTTCCAACTAAACTATGCGGAAGTGGGGGCCTTGGGGAAGGCACCACATGTCAGTAAGGGAATGAGTTAAGTAGATCCTTAAGGGTTAGTAGGAATCCATGCAAAATGACTTGTCCTGGATGTGGACCTAGCAAAGATAGAGTGACATGTAAAGGTAAGTGTTCAGGGACCAGCAAGAGGTAGCATATGTCATTAAGATGCAGCCCTGACTAAATACTTTCTAGATTATCTGTAACCATTTCCTAGGATGTATCAGGACGTTAATGAGAATCTCTGCCCCTGAAATGCTTGGCGTCACTGCACTAAGAATCCCTCACCTCTCTTCTAGAAAGATATTCTCCTTGACATACTGCAATGCCTCTTGCGTAACTGCCCTCACTTGGAGCCACCTCCTATTTGTGTCCCATCTGACCCAGATTCCTGGGACTCAGACCACAGGGGATCCAGAAGGGTGCATTAGTCATTTGTATTACTATTCAGCCAGCGTAGTTTCCTGGCCATGAATCCTCCTGGTTTTGGAGATGCTTCACATGCGCTCATTTCCCTGAAGAATTCAGCTTCATTTAAGCTCAAACAAATGAGAAACACTACAAAAAATGTACTGTCCCTTGACCTTCAAGCTCTTCCAGTTGGCTGATGGCCTTGGGTGAATTCTTCCCCCATGAATAAAACTTAGGAGAGTGAAGTTGCATTATTTTAAGGACTTTAGACGCAATGCCCTTTCCTGTTGTCTATACAATCCTTCCTGATTCCTTAATGTCTTGTCAGAAGCCCAGTGCCACCGGCCCTGGAAGATCTGTCTTCTCCCCAGACTCTTACCAAACCCAGTTTTCTGATCAACTTGAATACTACCTGTAATATCCACATAATGATCAGTATATTTTAATTTATATCTTATTCTCTTCCCAAAGTTATATATTATAAAAGATCCCCACATCCATCTACACATACTCACACAGTACATATATTCTTTTGACATTGTCTACTCGAGGCAATGATATCTACTTCCTTCTGCCTTGGGTTATGTCATGGCTTGAAATGTGTCCCCCACAGTCTCATGTGTTTGGGAAGGTCATGGCATCTTTGAGAGGCTGAGCATTGCTAGAAGAAGGCGGTCATGGGGGAGGGGAGATTAGTCCCACTCCACCTCCAGGAGAGCTCTACTGTTTTAGCGAGCAGTCATGCAACTCTCAGTCTTGCAGATGGGTGTGGCATAGCCTGTCTCCAGCATCTGCCAGTACCCTGCCATGTCTGCCATGAAAGACTCTATCTCCCCTCCAGAACTGTAAGCTGAGTAAATCTCCCTTTCTCCCTTAAATTGCTTGACTTTGGTGTTCTTTCTCAGCAACACACAGGAGTAAATACCTATCTCCTTTCACTTCACCCACTCATTGTGATCCTCTCCGTCCCTGTAACCTCCTGTCTAGCTTGCTGATACTAAGCTAACTCTCAACCATGACCCACGTTAACATGGGATCTCAGGTGGTGCACATCATGAGCTAGATGTCATCTGACCCTCCAGGCTATGAATTTAGGTAAGTGCATCAGCAATCCATCTTCACATGGATGTGCATAGGAGACAGGACTTGAGCAAGCCCTGAAGACCAAATAAACTATGTGAAGAACTAGCCAAAGATTTGTGACACCCCCCCCCCGCCCTCCTGCTTTACTTCACCTTGTGTCTCCAGCCTGCACATGTGGCTCCATGAAGACACTGGTGGGATCAGCCAACACCATTTCCCCTCCTGAATGAAGCTGCTTCGGCTTCATGATCTTCACTTGCTTTTCTCGATTCTTCCATGACCTTCAGAAAACTCATGTTGATCAGAACATTGTCATCTGTGCATTGGACTCTTGCCCACTTAAACTCCACTCACTTCCTAGGCTCTGTGACTGGACTGTTCTTGCGTTGCTCCCAAGAGACCCTGACAGATGGAAGAAAATGACCAGATATCCACATACATTCTACAGGAAGATCCCAAAGGGGATCTTGGTGAGGGTCCTTCAGTATGAATGACTTGGAGAACTGGACCATCTTTCACCTTCAGCTGTAGGGTTTCTGTTTGTTTTGATATTCCTTAAAAGTCGCTTACATTTCCAAAATAAATTTGGCAGTTCATGCAAATGCAGTCATTCTCACCTAGCTCTTTACATATAGAATGGGCACACCGGTATCCTTCTGCCAGGTAAGTACTCAAAAAATATGAAAAACACGGACCCTGAGTGCTATATCTCTGAAGTATGGTTCTGTAACCAAGAAGTCGGGGTCCACTAAAGGAAGCATCCCACTCTGCTGTGATAATATATGTAGAGGAGTGCTGGGTGTCACCAGGTGTTAGGATATTCTCAGCTTCTATGAAAGACCAAATCCCTTGCTTTGAAGCTGACTGGATGGCATCATGGCTTCCCACAATAATAATCATGTAGATACCAACTATAAAGCCAGTAGTTCCACTCTACTTTTCTCAAACACTTCTCCAAGCGCTTCATAAACATAAATATATGTAATTCCAAAGACCATATCATGAAACAGATACTGAAATACCTCATTCAATTAAGTCCTTAGAAAACTGAACTAGGTCTTGAAATGAGTAGATGAGCTTCTCTGACCAACACCTTAACCAAAGTGCTATACCCTTTTCATCTATCTTCTGTATAATTAATGGCAATAAGTAGCTGCAAGAGTAGAAACAATAGGAGCAGCAGTTTTTGTAGGAACCATGCACACACCCTCTGGAATTCAAATTAAGTAGACCATATAACATCACTTCCAAGGCCTAATAGGTACACCTATGTCTTCTATGAGACCTTCTAGGCAACTTTTCTCTGAGCCCCACATTCCCTCCTGCCCAAAAGTGCAGGAAGATATCTCCCAAAATCCCTAGGGTGAACATTCTGGCAAAAACATATTGAAATTGGACAATTATACATATAATCTGAGAGGGTTCTGTGACTATAAGGGCCATAGGCAATGAGAGACTAGAAATGTAAAGCTCTGGATTCATCTGCCAGAGGTTCAAGGAACCCCCATTTTGGGTCTGGTTCTGCTCACCCATAGGCAGGTCCAAAACTCAAGAAGTCCTTTACCAGAGCAGAGTTAGTGTACTGTTAGGGTTTGAATGTGACATGTCCCCCAGAGGCGCATGTATGAACTTAGCCCTGAGTTGATCAAGCTGCCTTTGGAAGGTTTCAGAACATTTAGCAGGTAAAACCTTGTCAGAGAAAGTGAGTCACTGGGGACAGACTTTGAGGTTTGCTAGCCAGCCTTGCTACCTATCCACTCTGCTTCCTGACCTCAATGGTGATGAGGCCAGCTATGCTCCTGGTACCAAACCTTCCTACCCCAACATCTATGGTAGACTTCATCTTTCATGCTGTAAGCCAAAATAGACCATTCTTCCCTTGAGTTGCTTCTTGTCAAGTATTTGACCACATCAACAAGAAAAGTAATTTGAAATAAGTGTAAAAAATAATACAATATTTTATTTCCAGAAAAGGCCCTGTTATCCAAAGAATGCACAGGAACCAATGTGAGCAGTAGTGTGTGGTGTTGCTGATGGTCTGTGATGGTGTGTAACACCTGTGCCATTGGTGTATTCTTAGGGTGCTCTGTAGATGAAGGTAACACCATTGCCATTATACAAAGGTGGACAACTAATGCTCAGAAAGATTAAGTATATGGTATGAGACTAAGTATATACTCTCCTTGAGTATCCCCTCATATAGAAATAGAGGTACAGTAGTATTTGGAATCACATTCATTTGGCTACAAGTGTAACTTTTGTTAATGTACAAAGAAGCTATGTGTCTAACCAAGATGTCTTCTAAAAAATTTTTAAAACAGATAGCTTGGAACACTAGAAGTTTTAACTCAAAAGCCTTTAATCATTTGTATAATACATGGATTCCTAAAACCTGAAAAACTCAGAATCCCTGCCATTGCTCTCTATTACCCAGGGAGGGTGTCCCTAATCATAGCAGGATATCATGACAGAAAGCTAGATGTGTGCTTTTCAGTCATTCCAGAACCAAAAGGACAACACATTGGAATGGAACCAGTAAGTGGCCACAGGAAATAGGCCAAGTAAGAGGGAAATAGCTCAAGAGATCCCACAGCAGAGCAAGAGAGCCCAGCAATAGACCCACAGCTGGTGTTGGCCACAACTCTCAGTTAACTAGAGGAAGATCATTTCTGTAGATAAAGAGGTCTTGTTAAGATGGAGACTCTTTGATCAGAGGAAAGAGTGAGCAAAGATTTCCAGCCTTGGATTTAACTGTATTCCAAAAATAGTCACTGAAACCTAAGACCCAAGGTTAATTATAAGACCATGTTTGGAGTCCCAATGTTAAAACCGAGAACCAAAGCAGGAAGGACATGCAAAGCAGGTGTTGGAAAACAGACCCTATGAGATACTGTGTGTATCATGTGTCATGATTCTGTATCTAGGATGGTATGTGTAGAATTTAGCAAATGCTGACAGCAGAAGCACCAAGATGCAAAGATTGAACATCCAGGACAGATTCAATTATCAAGGCCAAAGGAAAAAATCATCTATGGGATCTTGGATGGCAGGAAGCTCTGTGCTATAGTTTGAATGCTGAATGTTTTCCAAAATGTTTATGTGTTGGAAGGTTGGTCCTTAGAGTGATGACACCAGGAGGTGAGACCCGGTCCTTATGTCAGCGGAGGTACTGCCTTGGAAGGTAATCAGTCTCCTTGAATGATGTCATGACAGCATATTATTTGAGGGTCTAAGCCTGACCTTCATTTCTCCTTGGCTCTCTGACTTCCTATATTGAGATTCAACTGTGTCCTACCTAACACATATCCATTTAGCCATTGCCAGCTGCCCTGATGTAACCCAGACAAGATCCACGTGGAACTGAAGCAGTGCAGCTTTATGTCCCTGAATCTCTAAAATCAAGAACTAAATAAGTATCTCCTCCACAAAGATCCATCAACAGTGGTGAAGAGCTGACAAGTGCTTAGAAAATATTCTTTGACAATAGATTACAGAAAACTTTAGACGTGAAATAAACCACACAGATCTTAGCATCAGGAATCAGCAAGCCTGAGTGATACTAACTGGTACATGATAAGGGAGAAGATGGAGAACCAAGACCCAAGGCTTAGCAGAAAACAGTTTGTGTTACTGCATTCTGAGGCATCCACACAAAGGATAACACACACTGCAAAGAAACGAATTAGCATCCATAAGCTACAAGAGTTCTTGGTGACACCTGTGTAATTTCTGCATTGCATAGCTTAGGAAGCAAATGTAGAGAACAGTGCTCACAGTGGTCTTGGGTAACTAGAATCTAGGGCCCTTTCCAGACCATTATATTTTGAGATTGCAAATTAATAGAAAAACAAGAAAGAGGATTTTCCAAATTTAGACATTGTTGGTTATACAAAAAAGTGGAAAATAACAAAAATCAGAAAGTTGTTTGTGTACTAGGAGTGAGCTGAATAATAAAATTCAAAGCCAATTTTCTGACCTAAATTCAGAGTCCAAGGACTTGATCATGGGCCACCCTTGGCTCTGCTACCCAACTTCCGTAGGTTGGCTTCATGTGTGTTTGATTCTTTGGTCTGCAAGTCTTTAACCAATAAATTGCACGAAACACTGCAGACATGCAAATAACTGCAAAAGAATTTCTGCTTTACTGACTTCACCTGAAAATGGAATCAGATCTTGAAAAAAGTGAGATCACAAATCCAAGAACAGGCAAGATCAATAGGAAGACAGATCCATTTCAGTACCAAACAATGGCTGACACATACCTTTCCCCTTGAAAAGGGCCTAACCAGAGAAGTAAGACTCCATCATTAATACCTGGCTTTCCCAAGGAAGCAAAGTCTCACTGCTTATTTCTGTCAAGTGCAGTAATCGAGATGGAAAGCCTAAGAACTACAGATGGAGAGAGATCACAGGAGGGAGACTCTTTTATAGTTGCATGGGGGAGAAAGCTGCTCAGAGGAGACAGCATTTGAATTTTCTTTTGAAGGATCAGAAGGTACCTCTCCAGGCAGACAAAGGGTAGGAGAAAGGTTATTCCCAGAAGAGGAAATAATTTGTACAACAGAGGAAATAATTCATGCACAGACATAAAAGCATCAGGTGACTGGCTAATAGCTTGGTGTGTCGAGAAGTTGAGAGGACAAGACAGTGAGCTTGGAGACAGAAAAGCATGTCGGGCTCCTAGGAAGCTGACAGGTGTGAAAGAACATGGTGTGTCAGGATGGTGTCAAATAGTTCCATGTGGGTTAAGAAATGTAGAGGAAAAGGAAGATGGGTCAGGCCTGGGAGCGCTGGAATGCCTCACTGGCTAAAGGATCTGGTGCCTAGTCTTGCAGGTGGTGATGGAGGTGAAGGTGGATGTGTTTAGCAGGGGTGTGGCACTCTTAGGATCATAACAATGGAATTAAAGTGATTAATATATATGCTAGGTAAGAAACTGAAAATGGGGATGGTGGTGGGAAGGGGGGTAATGGGTAATACAACTAATTCTACTAAGCACCTTTCCCCACTTGGGCCAATGTTATTCTTTTCTAAACAACTTTCCACTCACACGCACAGTGGTCCTTGGATCCTTCATGGTAGTGCTGACTAGATTTGCCTCCCTCATGCTAAGAACAGTCGAAATGTAAGGATGGGATTAGAGCATCCGTGTACTTCCAGCATCCGGCAGTCAGCCCATGGGGACACTTGCTGACCGAAGGCAGACTGGCATGGCTAAAGAAATCAGTGCACCAATAGAATACAGTCCTGTACCTTTCTACCTGCTTCTAGCAGCAACTGACTAAATGAAGCAAAGTCATCTCTTTAATCTTTCTTTTGGCGATACACTGTTAATAACTTCTAAGTGCCACTTGGTTACCACTCATCCCAGGGGATGTTGAAGCAAATGTTCACAACATTGTGGGTGGCTGGGAGCATGTCTTTCTTGTAACTGGGTCTTCCTTCGTTTTGGCCACATAGGACCGTACAGGACAGATTTCTGGTGCTGTATATTGCTGATTAAAATAAACGTAACTGGATCCTTGAGATTTGAGTGTCCCCACATTAAGGCATAGGGCCTTTGCAGACACAGCTAGGCCATTTCTTATCTTTATTGTTTCTCCTGGCAATACTGAAGAGTAGATCTTACAGTCTCATTTTGCAGATAGGGTATCTAAGCTGAAGTGATTAAATCAGTCATGCTCAACCCTGGTCAGTATGGAGAATCATTTGGAGATCTGGTAAGCAGTCCTGCTGCCCAGACCCTAGTCCAAACTATTGACATTAGAGTTTTTAAGTTTCACCCTTCAGTGCTGTGGCAGTTAGAGATAAAGGTGCCAACTGGACAATTGGGAACTGACCTCTTAGGGCACGCCTATGAAGAATTGTTTAATTTAGACATGTTCTGAATAAGCCTGTGGAAGAGAATCTAATTGATATGAACAGACTCAGCTCACAGTAGGTGGAATCATTCCCTAGGCAGGTGAGAAACATGGCTCAGGATTTTGGCAGACTCGCCGGCTGGCAAATGAAAAAGTACGCTCTTTTTTCATCAATTCCTGGGGATGTGGTGTTCTCCCTGATGTTGGTATGAACCGTAACCGAGAATCACAAGCAAGAATAAACAGTTTGTCTTCTTAAGCTATTTGGAGCCTATATTCATTCAGCAAGGGAAGATGAGGCTAATGCATTTGGTACCAAAAGAGTGGGGTGTTGCTGAGAAACTCAAAGGTCACGTGGCCATATGTGTGGAAAATAGAAACTCCAGGGTCCTTTCCAAAGCTGTGCTTGTGACAAGTAAAATTCTGCTAGAGAATGGTCCCGGAACGTGGGATTCTGCTGTAAGTGTTTCGAAGCTGGGCAGGATTGAGGGAGGGCAACGGGAAACCATCTCGGCAATAGTTCAGTTCCTGTAAGGCTCGTGTTTGATCTCAAAGAGAAGGATTTATTTGTGGCTTCGAGAGTGTATTAACTGTTTAGGTTCCTACTCAGAACACAGCTGTCTCCTTCCTGCCAAGCAGGGGTGTCTGCACACACGATCCCCGCCTCTGCCTACTCTTTGATTGGAGCACAGCAAAGGGCGGCTCTGGCAGCTTTATGGGCTGCTTCTCCGGCTGCTGACACAGCCGCCTGACGGATGGCCTGCCATGCTGTGTTTCTGGGGCCGTGTCCCGATTCACCAAAGGAGCTCGCTCACACCATGTGTTTTAGCTTTTTATTTATTTATTTATTTTATGAGCAGATTTGTGTGAGCCCATGAATCAAGAGAGGCCACGCTGGAAAGAAACGTGAAGATGTCCCACTCACCACTTCCGCTATCACCACTCCCCGAGCACTTCTCTAGGAGAAAATGGAAGCTTATTTGATAATTAAGTATTAATACTCTGAAAATAAAACAGAATAAAATATTTCAATACCAAGGAGCCATTAAAAAATAAAGTTTATTTTTCCAGAGACTTCGCAAACCTTATCTGGCTCTGACCAAAGGACCGCTTTTGCTGCACAGAGCACAGCACATGCTGCATGCAGATCTGTGTCAGTCTCCTAGAGTAGCTGTTTGCAAGTGGAGTGGTATTCCTAGTAGCCCTCTTTTGTGGGTGAGAGACAATTTTTGCCTTTTATTTTTTGAGAGAGGGTCTCATACAGCCCAAAAGGGCCTTGTGCTCACTTGTAGCAAGTCATCAGAGGTGACCTTGAACTCTGATCCTCTTGCATCCACCTGCCAAGTGCTAGGATTACATGCAGGTGCCATTATACCCAGCTCCTAGCAGCCTTCTCGAAACGAATGCCAGCCTTATGAGGAAGTTGTGGCCCTGTAATGTAGAGACCTGGATACTTACCTCCACCCTTCACCTACAGAAGGATGGCTCATCACACAGACATTACCATCTGGATGAGGAGCAAGCATCGCTTTCAAAGTTGCACCATCCCTACAGGCGTCAGATCATTTTTGTTACTTGCCAAATCACCAAACATATGGACTTAAGGCAATCACCACGTGTGATGACTGATAACACCAGCAGGGCCGCTCTGCTGGAGTTGGCTGAACATCATCTTAATGACTGTCTAGGGACTGGTCCGTGATGGCCTTGACCAAGCTGGCAAGATGACTGAGGCCTCCCTCCAAGAGTTCTCCCTTCTGACAGAAGGTTAACCCTGACTGCTCACATGAAACTCACCAAGTTCTAAGTAAGAAAAGAGGAGACGAAGTCTGCTCTAGATCCAAACTTAGGGTTCACACAATTGCTTCTGCTCTCTGCCTTGGCCAAATCAAACCACAAGGCCCAACCGGATACCAAAGTGGAGAAACTGGCTCCATCTCTCAACTGAAGAAAGTAAAAAAATCTGTAGCTGGGCTGGAGATGACTCAGGGGTTAAGACTCTCTCTCACAAGCAAAAGGTCCTGAGTTCAGACCCCAGATCCCCACATAAAATTGCCAGGTGGAAGCAGAGCCTGGGAAATGCCAAAGCAAAGCAAAAAGGAGATTGAAGCGATCCAGGATGATTCCCACAGTTACCCTTGGTCCTCCACAAGGTTGCACAGTGCCTCTGATACACACACACACACACACACACAACTAAAATAAATAAATATAATTAAAAAAAGAAAATCTGTAGCTGATTTTAATAATATGTTGTCATCTGTAACCTAAAATTACAAGATAGTAGATTAACTCTTTCAGAGACTATAGCTTACGGTTCCATGAGAACGTGTTCTTACCCTCTGCAGGATGTATTAACCTGATTAACCAGTCCCTATACAAATGAAGACATCAAAGCACAGAACAGAAGATGGGATTTTTGTCCATGTCAGGTTAAGGCATTAGATATTCCTTGTCTCAGACAGAGGTCTGCAAAGAATTGGAAGAAGAGTCTGTAAGTGTTTCATTCTGAGAAGGGAACATTATGTAAACACTTTTTTCCTTGCATCAAGGTTAGATGTGGGAAGAACAGAGGCTGAAGTTCCTTTCTAATCAACCACGCTCAAATCCAGACTAGGAAATGGAAACTTGGAGCGATTAGCACACATGCCCAAAAACACATAGTGAAAAAAATTAGTCACATGACCAAATTGTGATTAATCTGTGGTCTGGGTTTCCATCCCAATAGCTCATAGCACTTTGCCATGAGAGCCCAGCAAAGCTTCTGAATGTTTTTGAGCAGCTGTGTGAGGCCAAACACTCCCTTCTGGCACTTTCCTATGTATCAGTATGTAAGATCACCACTCTGAATCACAAGCATTGTCACTAGTGGGAAATCCTAACCTCAGAACAGTAAGCAGAATTGTGGGAGATTACTGTGGATGAGATAACACGGGATCCCTCTGAATCCAAGCTCTCACTGGGTCTGCTCTCTCTATTATAATCACTTGCCATGCAAGTGATTATAATCACTTCCTTTGTCATGCACTATGCGTGCCAACCAGCTGGGTATTTTTATATCACAAAGACTCTTCTTTATTCTTGAGTTCCTGCTTTCTCTGCACCTGGAATGTATAGTGTGTGTGTGTGTGTGTGTGTGTGTGTGTGTGTGTGTGTGTGTGTGACAGAGAGAGAAAGAGAGAGAGAGAGCCTTTGTAGAAGTCAGAAGACAACATTCGTGTGTCAGTTCTCACATTCTATCTTGCTGAGGCTGGTTTCTCTTGCTATATCTGCTTAGCTGGTCCCCAAGCTCCTAGTTGAATTTCCTGTCTCTACTTCCCATCTTGCCTTAGGACTGGTGGGGTTACAGATGCAAGCCATTACATTCTGCCTTTCTTAGGTGGAAGCTGGGGGTAGGTCTCAGATCTTCTTGCACACAAGCACTTTTGCCCTCTCCATCTTTTACCAAGAGTGGTCTCTCTGGCCCTTACAGCATCATTTTGACAATGGAAACACTTCCATTCCCACCACGGTTCTTCCTTTTGGTCCTTACCATCTCCACAATCCCAAATTATGAACTTTCCAGTAGGAAATCTCTCCATCTTCCCCCTCATTGGAAAGATCCTGCGTAAGTCACCTGATACCCCACACAGACGCACACACAACATTCCATTTCTGTTCGTTTATGTCTGGCGCGCCTAAAAAGTGTGTGGAGTCGTAAGATTCTGAAATCCAGAACCTAGCCTTGTCATTGACATTGACGGAGGACAAAAGCCAAAAAAGATCCAAAGTGTCTCCAGTGTTTGCTGCTAGCCTACCTGGGAAGACTGTCTGGAGCTGCTGTGCGCTGACATCTACCAGCATCTACTATGATGCCTTTAGCTCTTCTCATCCTCTTGGCTCTGATGTCTAAAAGGCATTGCAATTGCTTCGGTGAAATCAATAGTTTGTCAAGTTCAGTTAGGGCCGTTCTGGGAAAAGAAAAGGAGGGAAGATAGTGCGTAAAGACTGGTGTGGTAATAATTTAACTGTTATCCAAATAAGATGTTCCACGACATGTGGAGGGCTGCTTGAAGTGACATATTTCTGGCAGCTAATTGTCCCTGGGAAAGATAAAAGACAGATGAGATGAGCCCTTTGCAGGAGCTCTCATGCTTTAGGAACCAAGCCACTTTGGTTTCCAGTTCTCAGAGGAGGGGGGATGGGCATGGGCAGATCTTCTGAGGGCAAAGAATAAGCTGTCCACACGTGTGTGCATGTGCACGTGCATCCGGGTGTGTGTGTGTGTGTGTGCGTGCGTGCACATGTGCAGGCGTGTGTCAAGTATCTGGCCATTTCTGGCATGTGCCTTTTGCTCTGTGGGCTCTGTAACATTTCCCATCTGTTTTCTTGTCTCATGACAAGGCTGTGGAGTCGATAAACCCACTGATGAGGGAGAAGTGCTTGAAGCTTAAACTAACAGTGTAATTTAATTTTTCATTGTCTTTTTAAAAGAGACTTTTTAGCGTGACACATGTTTTCTTTTCCATGACCTTTGATTCTCTTTCCAAGACATAAAGACTGACTCTTTGAAGACGACGCTCCCCCACCAGGCAATCTAATCCAAAGGAAATGATCCAAGACACTAGAATAGAAGGAGCAAGATAAAGGCCTTGAGGAAATGAAACATTTCTGGCCCCAGATTCAAGTCTGGACTTGCTAGTGACCACTGCCTGGATGCGAGCAAAGCGGCTTCAACTGTCGAGTTTTCCAGCCAGAAACATCGTCATTCCTCCCTTATTCTCCCATCATAGTTAAATACCATGTTATGAATTGGGTTGGTTATATATAGTTTATGAGTGTACAGAGATTCTCTTTAGCTGTCCTATATAGATCAGTCTCTCCTGTTGTTAATTTCTATCCATTTGTCACCTTCCTAATACTTTTATTGTAATTCCTTGATATTGTCTCTATTGTCCTTCTCGTTTGGTAGACTTTCCAGCTGTCTTCCCAACTAAAACGCCAGTCCCATGAGGTCACATAAGTTTTGTTCACCAGCCTGGTACCTGGCTGAGGAAAGCTCTCACAGGGAGATGGGAAGCATGATGCCCTCCAAGAGACTGGGAACTCTTGGTCTTCTGGCTGACTCACGACCTGCAAGAAGTTGATGCTCAATAAAGAAAGATATTGGCGTGAAAACAAGAGGGAGACTGGCAGGGAAGAAAAAGATTTGCAACGGGAAAAGGAGGGAGGATTAGACTGGGGATTAAGGTGTGAAAATATCATAAATTTACTATATTCATGTATGAAAAACTAGAAGAATTTTACAAAGAAAAAAAAATGATGTTGGGCTGGGGAAATGGATCAGAGCACTTGCCACATAAGCAAGATCCCCAGACCTCGGGAAAAATGCTGGGTGGTTGTAGCAGTTCACCTGAAATTCTAGCCTCAGAAGGTGGAGACTGGATATCCCCAGAGCATTGTTAAAAAGCTCTAAATTTGATTAGAGACCCTGTCTCAAAAAAAAAAAAAAGAATAATTGAAAGAGCGATCAAGGATGATTCCCAATATCAACCTTGGACCTCCATGCGTGCACACGCACGTGCATATACACCCACGCGCGTATAAACACACACATAGTAACCACTCACACACTTACATGTGATAAAATGTTGATGAGTTGATGAGGAAGAAACTGTGCTGTTGCCATCTGAGCCCTCAGGTTCCTGTCTGCCTGAAGATGACCTCCTTCTGCCCACTTCCGGTCCACCTGCAAGAAGCCTCTGCTGAGGAGACATCATCAATCATTCTTCCCCCTTCTATTTAAAGTCAATTAAATAAGTGAACGCAGGTTCTGTCTTACCAACCAAACATGATGCACTGCAGAGTTGAGTTTTGGTCTCACATCTAAGCCCAGGATGTAATGTCAAAGCATACCAGTGTAGGCTACCTCTCCCAATTACTCCTTGTTGCAGTTAACCTGCATGCTACTGATAAAATCATGAACAAACAGCTTAAAGGGAACAAGGGGCTTTAATTTTCTTTTATGACAGTCCAGTTACATCTCCTTGTCCAGCTTGATAGGAGAGCCCACACCATATCCACATAATGGCTGAGAAAGGGACAATCCTTACTTGCCAGACCAGCATGTCCGGCCAAGTATACACAAGGATGCTGACTCTCTCAACCAGTTCCCTCCATCTTATTCACCTGCCCAGGGACTAGTCCTACCCACCATGGGCTGAGTTATCCCTATCAGTCAGACATTCTTCTGAAAACTCACTTGTGGCTTAGTTTAACTATTAATTCTCTACAAATGTGCCCATACTTTGAACTATCAACTGTAAGTTGCCCAGGGGACTAGTCCCACACACTATGGGCTGGTTCTTCCCCATCAACTAGACAATTTCCTACAGGTTTGCTCTAGACTTAACTCAACTACTAATTTCTATACAAATGTGCCCAGAGCTCAAACCCTCAACTGTCAAGTTGACACCTGTGCCTAACTATGATATCCTGTGTTGCAGGGAGGTTTACGGTGCCTCTCAGACATTCATAAACTTGGCAGTTCACATGCTGTTTGACTATGGATTTACATGGATTCCAGGAGGCAGGAAGGCTAACTCTGAGGGCTTTAGAATCACCTTCAGACCCTAAGTGTTTTGTTTTACATTTACAGCTCTGGGACACCTGTCTCCTAAACACTCAATCACTGAATGTCAGGTAAAGAGAAATTCAGTGTTATTAGGACTACCTCCACATTTTGAAAGCCATGTTCTAGCAATTTGGTGAGAAACTCTCCTGTTAAGTTAATGGAAGGACTCTGCAGGTGAAACTGTCTCCACGAACTTAAATTTCCTTGCTTGTTCTCATCTCAAGTCATTCATTCAAGGCTTGTGAGAATTTCACTGTCTGAGTCCACAGATGAATGGATGAAGCCTGAAGCTGGGATTGAACCTCCCTAAACACAGCAGTCTCTCTGAGGTTGGGATAGTAAGGCTTAACACTGAGGCTTCCTGCAGGTGGACCGGAAGTGTTATTTATTTATTTGTGTGTGGCTGTGAGGATCAAGGGCAACTTTGGGGATCATCCCGAATTAACTTCTATCACCTTTTTCGCTTCGCTCGGTCCTTCTGCTTCTGGAGGCAGAGTCTTAACCTCTGAGCCATCTCTCCAGCCCAACATCGGTTTCTTTAACCGTAAAACTGGGAACGTGATTCTCATTTCCAGGACTGCCAATAAGGCTTGTGTAGTTTTATATTCACAGATGTGTAGTTAGTGAATATGCTATGAAAGAAAATAAGGAAAATGTACAACTCTGAAAACCAACTCTGATAAAAGTGGAATGGTGAGTGCCGCTTTTTAGGGCAAAAAGTGCAGGTGACAAGTCCTTGTCTTGGTTTCTTTCTCTTCTCTGTAATGACAAAAGCAGCTTGAGAAAGGGTTGGTTTTGGCTTCCAGTTCCACAGGGATGGAATCCACCGTTCAGGGACGTCTTGGTGACAGGAGAAGGCCTGGGGACAGTGGCAGGAGGCAGCAGTTCACTGCGCATCCATACTCAGGAAGCAAAGAGAAAACAGGAAGGGGACCTGGCTGTAAAGCCACAAGGCCCAGCACCTGTGAGCAGCCTGAGGTTCCTTCCACATCCTAAAGGTTCTGTCTACAACAGCACCACCAACTGGGGAGCAAGCGTTGAAGCAGGAGCATGTGGAGGACGTTTCACATTCAAAATATGACGTGCCTGGAACTTCCCTCAGATTCTAAAGATCCGTACCCATGCATGTGTGCACAGTGGGCGTGGGTGCGCGCGCACGCGCGCACACACACACACATACACACACACACACACACAGCCACACCATCTACCAGTCCGACGGCTACAAAATAGAATACAACCTATTCCATGCCTGAATGTCCTAAAACATCTGAAGGAATTCTTCTCCAGCAATGCGTCTTCATCGCTGTGCCAAGCGATGCCAAGCGCTGTGCTGTGGAGGAGATGAGATACGCAAGACCAATAAACATCCCAGAACTTTCAGTTCATCAAGACCCTTATAATTGGGACTCATTAGTGGGAAAAGCAAGGCATGTTTCACAGAGCAATGATTCATGACCCCCAAATCAGAGAACATCAATGCTAGAAGATACCGGTGGTAATTTTTTAGTCCAAACCCCCTCATCCTACAGATGGAAAACAGGCCCGGGAGGAGGAAGTAACTGGCTGCTTGCTGGTCCATGTCACTAGGTTCTGGTTACAGCTGGGAGTCAGGACTCCAGCCCAGCCCACCCCAGCAAGCTGTAATGCTGAGGAAATGCATTCTAGAAATCCATTCAAAGAGCTTCAGAGGGAAGCATTTCCCCTATTGTGTATAGGCACTGGGCTGGAAGAGACAGATTTGTTCCTTGCCATGCAAGGTCTGGGGCTTGTCTCTTCCTTTGAAAATAACACAGCAGTCTCTCTGAGGTTGGGATAGTAAAGCTTAACAAGTTCTCCCTCCCAAGGGATCTGTTCCTAAGAAGCCTATGTCAGGCTGTTGACTTAACTTGGTCCCTGCAACCGTCCACAGAGATGGGATGATCTCCTCTACATCAGGGAAGAAGTATTGCAGTTTGCACATTGCTGATAAATTCACGACCGATTCATAAACCAGTAGGGTTTATGCTTTCTTGCACTTACAGATTACAGTTCTTAGTCCAACTCGGTGGGAGAGTTCATACCAGCATCAGGAGTTGAGGGAACTGGCCACACCCTATCCCCAGGGATTGCTGAGAGAGGAGGGAATCTCACTTGCCATCTTGCATGCCTGTCCACATATGCTGAAAAATGCCCGCTTACTGAACCAGCTCCTTCCATCTTTTCCACCTGCCCAGGAAATGGTCCAAACCACCATGAGCTGAGTCTTCCCACATCAGTCAGTCTCCTGCAGGATTTCTCCAGGGCTTGCCTTAACTACTAATTCTTCATAAATGTGCCCAGAGCTCAGCCTTCCATTGTCAAGTTGACGCCCATATATCTGACTAGCACAGGGAACTAAGACACCTAGACTCTGTGTTACTAGTAGTAAAAAAAAGTGCCGTGGCCGGAAGCAGAGCTATTGAGATGGCGTTTTACTAAGGAAAGAATGAGATGAAGGATGTGGGGATATGCAACAAGCGATCTCAATAGCTCTGCCATCTCATCCCTCTGTGCTTTTTTTAGAATATAGGCTGTGCCAAACACAGGAGCTCAGGAAGGAAGAAAAGGCAGGGTAGTGGGAGGACCAGGGAAAAGAAGAATCCTGTTTCAGCTTTCTGCACCTTCCTTTTCTGTTCCAGGACCCGCTCAGCACACTAATAACCCTCCAGTGTGCTCAGCCTTCAGCTTTGCTTAAATGCTTTTGCATTCTTTAGATCCTCTCAGTGGTCCCGTAAAGTGGAAAGAGAAGGACCCCTGCAGACAGACATCTTCCTCGGTGGATGTCTCTAGAGATGTGCCCAGTTCTAGCAGCTGTGAGAGCTGTGTACAGCGACTGTGTCTACAGCTTGGATCTCTAGAGTTTTATCGCACCTGTCTCCCTATGAGAGGACTGTGTGTAAAAGGAGAGGGGGATCACGACTTGTTCCGTGTGACCTCTGGAACTCTGACTCCAGGGAGACCAGTGTCTATCAGGAGTCTCCAGGGAGCATATCCCAGAGGACAGCCATAAAAAGCTGTGCAATTTGAGGGTGGCTGTGAACCTCCAATGGTTACAGACAGAGCAGTCCAAGTCCTCCCCCTCACTCCCACCCCTACATACACCTCAGTGCACTGTGAACAAATATACACTGAACTTCACGTGACATATGCAAATGACAGGACAGGTCGTGTCTCTGGACAGTACCTACGCTATGAGTTTCCCATGGTCTCTCTGTGACCAGGCAAGTAGGACTCTGATACAGCTGGAGTCTCTCCTTCCCTCACTCATGGAAACTGTGCTCCTTGATGAGCTGTGGAGTACAGCCCGGGTGTTTTCAGAGCTGTGAGCTATTATGTCCTAAACACCAAGAAAGTTCACACCCTGGCTCTGTGTCTTCCTATCAAAGCAACTGCGGAGCTAAAAATACCAATCTCCGTCGAGGGGGCACACATCATGTCAGAGTGACCACCAACAGGAGGGCCCCCCAACCCCGGAGATCCTGTTTCCTTTCAACTGCTCACTCAGCACCCACCGAGGACCCTCCTGGCCATGTGCCTGCGGGACCCTCGTGGGCTCCTCTGTGCTGCCACCCACAGCACTGTGGGCCAGAGAGCTGCACGCCCAGCCGTGGCTGGCCTCGCCCCTGCACCATCTCCGGGTTTGTTATTCCAGGTGATAAGGCTTACTAGCCCGAGGAGTTCAAAGCCATCCTGGCTGCCTCGTGGGCTGGGAAGCTGCCGTTGCTTATCTCCCCAAGCAACAAGCAAGCCTGGTGCCCTCTGCCATCCTCCTTTCCCTTCCCTCTCTCCTCTCCTTTCCATGGACTCCTCTCCTTTCCTCCTCTTTCTTCTCCTCTTCCATCCCTTCCTCCTGCTCCCCACTCTCCTTCTCCTACTTCTCCTCCTTTACTTCCTCCCTCTTCCTCTTCTTCCTCCTCTCTCCTCTTTCCCCAGCTCCCTTTCCTATTTCTTTATCTTCTTCACTCTTTCTTCTTGTCTTTCTCATCCTTCTTTCTCCTTTTTTTCTCTTTCTCTCTCCTTCTTCCTTCCCCTTCCCCCTCCCCACTTCTGCCTTTGCTCTATTTTCTTTTTCTGACCCTCTTTCTCAACCCACCCCCCAATTCTCCTTGTCCTGCTTTTTTCTCTCTGGAGCCCAGGCCTGCAGCAGATAGACAGCTCCCACACCCAGGTTACAGCAAACCTCTTCACTGAAGATGCATAAGAACGATCCCTTCCTGCCTTGCCCGGGGCCACAAGTCTTGGTAGGTCTTCGAGGTCAGTCACTGGCTGACCCACTTTCAGATGAGAGAGGCCAGAATCAGAAGAGAAGCCAGAACGCCTGGGCCCAGCTTGCCTGGAATATTAGTGTACTAAAACCCAGGAGACTCAACACTTCCGTGTGCACTTAGGTAACCGGACAGCACTGTGGGCTTTGTTCACTTTGGGAGGTTATTTCTTTGTGAGCTTCAGTTTCTATTAAGGGGTTTGGAAGCCCCGTCCTACCTTCCATGCAGAATTTAAAGTCACCCCAAATCAAAGAGAAAAGAATTCTATGGTGTGGATGCATGAGAAGAGCAATGTAGAGCATGTGTGCTCACCTGTGGCACTGGTCAGCTCAAAGGAGATGGTGCTAGTCTGTGGGCATGGTCAGGCGGGGCACAGTCCATGCACGACGGGGGGTCAGCAGCAGGCTGCCTGGAGAAACTGTCAGAGAGCAGTTTGAACATCTCCTCCTGGGTAAGGTAGGAAGGGAAGCCGAGTCAGGGTGAGAAAGAAGCAGGCCTTTTGAGACAGTGTCTCAAGTCGTAGTAAAGACATTACAGCACCAGAAAATTCCATTAGTGAATATGGGCTGCCCAAGGAAGGGAGGGGCTAGAGGGAGCAGCTGTCTTCTGATGATAGGCTCCTGAAAGGGGACTGAGAGTTAAGGGCTGTCTGTTGGCAGCCCTCCCAGCAGCTGGAGGAATAATTCCTTTAATGCAAAGTCTGGGCCATGTTTCCAATGTCCCCTTTACATTGTCATTATTATTATATAAAGATAGCGATTTATTTTATTTCCTCATGCAGCTAGGGGGAAAAATCTGGTTTGGGCCCAAAAGTCTGTAACTGTAAACTCTAGAACCACTAAGCAGCTGTTTCCCAATGGAACATACTGGAGAAACGGACACAGTGGGTCTACAGCACAGAGATAATATGACCACTAAAGATGGCTTCCAGAGCAGCACCTAGTTTGTGCTCTCTATCCTCCCCTGCTGGCCGACTCTATGTACTGCCTGTGGGTTTTGTTCTTGTCCTGATTAACAACATATAGACCACAGTTTCTGTCTCCTAAGAAACACTCAGAGATGCCTCTTTTGTTGGCACTCTGCCCTGCCCCCCTCCCCAATTTCATGGCCCCAGCACTGTTCCACAATGTAGCAGAGCACTGTGCCCAGTTCTAGGATATCAAGACTCCGGTGTGTACCCTGAAGCCCAACCCGAATGCTCGCTTCCTCTAACCTTCTTCTGAATCTTGGTGCACCTTAATTAGGCCATTCCCATAGACAAACAAGCAACCAGACTCGACGCAGAGCTAGAAAAAAAGCAGATTTGACAATGGGATTTGATGCGGCTCCAAAGACAGTGGCCTTGTTTGAAACCTCTTCTTTCCCAACTTAAAGGTGTTAAGCCAAATTTCAAAAAGATTCTGTTGAGGATTGAATGTGTGTTGTCCCCCATGTGCTTCCATCCTTAGCCGGTAATGTTTGGGAAAGTCCCGGCTCCTTTAGGAGGAAGAGGTTTGTTGAGGAAGGGAAGTCACAGGGGTGGACCTGAGGTTGGGCAGTCCTGCCTTGCTCCTACTAGCAGTCTCCTCTTGCAGTTACTGCTTGCTCTCTTTGCCTCTGTGATGGCCACAGTCACCATAGTAGCCTCTAGTTTCCATATGCCTTGCCTTTTTTGCCATAATGGACTAAGACCCTCCTGGATGTAAGCCAAATAAATCTCCCCCCTCAAAGTTGTATATAAATGTTGCCTCGTGGCAACAGAAAAAGCAACTACAACAAATATCAAAGCTGTACGTTCACCTGACAGCTCATAATACTACATAAAAATACTACGTACTTCAAAAAACTGTTATGGGCTGGTGAGATGGCTCAGAGGGTAAAGGCGCTTACTGCCAAGCTGACCACCTGGGACCCACGTGGTTGAAGGAAAGAACCAACACTCTTGCAAGTTGTCCTCTGACCTCTACATGCATGCCACGAAACACATAGGGACCCATTCATATATACACCAACAACCCAATGTAAGTAAATAAACAAAAAATTTAAAAGATTGTTGTGACGATGAAATGAGACCATGAGCATACCCGATTGAGTCTCCAGCTTACAATGGGTACTCTGTAGTCTATAATGGTGGGGGGGGGGGTGGGCAGAGGGTGCCCCATATTTTGCAATCTCTTCTCTGAGCATCTCCCCCTATTAAACTCTAAGTTTTCCAAGGGCAGGACCTGTCTCATTCCTTGCTTACTTGTTTGTGATTGTATTCCTAACTCATGCCCCAGACCCTCAATAAATACCTTTAAATACATAATAAGTATTATGGCAATATTGAAATAAATGGAGTTTATTTGAATCCCTTTTGGTTTTCCAGTGTGGAGAACACATCCTATTTTGTGAGATGGGTAAGTCAGAAATCCCATCTCAAGGTTACTAGAGCTACATCCCTGGCACATAACTGAGATAGGAAGAGCTGACCAGCCACTATGAGTCAGGCCCCCATCTTTCCTCCCTT
The DNA here is from genome assembly GCA_023101885.1 of Typhlomys cinereus. Lineage (NCBI taxonomy): Eukaryota > Metazoa > Chordata > Mammalia > Rodentia > Platacanthomyidae > Typhlomys > Typhlomys cinereus. The sequence goes on along the minus strand of JALPQD010000820.1, from coordinate 10,178 downwards.
GGAGGGCAGCAGCCCTCCACAGAGCCGCGCCATGCTGGATGGTTCAGACTAAACATACATACATCATTGTCCCTCTTGCACTCCATCCACATGAACTCCCAAGCAGGCTCCAGGGGACAGTAAATGGGACTGAGACCACCTTGAAGTAATTTGGAGTGTTCGTACCTATCATCCTGCTGACATTCTTCCTAGAGCAGCCTTGGGACTAGTCCACGGGGCAATGGCTGTGTGGCAAACCCATCCTTCATGCTCAGGGCCCGGGGCAGCTCAGTAGGTCCTGTTCCCAAAGAGACAGCAAATTGTATGGCTGACATAAATTCCACTGAGGAGGGAGTCACCTCTTGGCTCTTTTAAATTGTTCCTTACAAGAACATTTATGATATCATGACAGACACTTGGAAGAACTTGCGTTCAGGCTATAATTATTTCAATGGAAAAGAAGCCTCGTATGTCCTGGAAATATGACAAAGAATATCAAGGGTTGCATTCTTTACTTGATGTTGAACAAATATTTATGAAATGTCTGCCACATGTTGTCATTATCCTGGGTACAAAGAAATGTGACTTCAACCCAGCCTGCTTAAGCTAAGAGGTAATGGTAGAGTCAGTGTGATAAGTACTTGGGTCTACATATGCAGAACAAGCTCCCACTGGGGACTTGGGAAAGGATGAGGGAAAATGACAAAAAGTCTAAGACTTCAAGAATAGCATGATTCACTCCTGTGAAAGTGGGTAGAGGCGGAGCAAGCGGCCAGCAAGAAAGCACAGAGGTAAGAAAATGTGGGAGCCACTAAAACAGGGGAGAGTCGCCTGGGCAGCGAGCACACCCAGCGTGCAGGGACGGGTCCTCCATAGGCTGCGAAAACAGGCAGAGGCTACTCACCGGGGTGTCCGGATGATTTCCAAAGAGCTTCAAAGACCCAACAAAATCATTTCAGGATCCTACTCACGAATCCTAACCAAATGTCCTCATGGAAGGGTCATATCCTCCACGCTCATTAAATAAGAGCCTCCCCCATTCCAAATCCTGGGCTACCCTGTGTTTGCTTTAAGTCATCGGCCAAACCTGAGAAAACCTAAGAGAACTGCCATTGAGAGCTGGCCAAGTCTGACAAAGTATCAGAAATATAAAGAGCAAAAGCAAGTGCACACGCAAACACCAAGATTTCTGTGACAGATAATTTTATCTGTGAGATTGACTAGAGAGAAGCCCAGATGTTTGGTCAGAATCTAGTCTAAATTTTGCTCTGAAGATATTCTGGGATGTGATAGGCATTTGTAAATATTTTCTTAGCAGACTTCAAGGAAAGCCGACTAGCCTCATCTCATGAGTGGGCCTCACACAGTGCATTGAAAGCCTCATGTGCAAAACTTGCTGTTCCCTGGAAAAGGATACTGCCATAACTAGAAACTCTCCTAAAGATCCAAAGCCTGCATCTATTTAATTCTTCCCTAAAGAGAGACCTGCTTATAGACTGCAGGCTTGCCAGCCTCTGTAATAGCATGAGCCAATTCTTGAAAATAAATCTTTCAAATGCAGTTGCCTATTTCATAGCTAGATGATATACAGATTTATAGACAAATAATAGGTGGTATGTAGATAGAGATAGAGATGATTGATGGTAAATAAATGATAAGCAGATTAGATGATAAAAATAGATAAATGATAAATGACAGAAAAATAGATGACAGATAGATATATGATAGATGTAGATAGGTGATTATAGATACATAGTAAATACATATGATACAATAGATTCATGTGGTAGGACAGGTATAGATAAAATGATGATGATAATTATGATGATGATACATAGATACATAGATTGTGATGATGATAAATGATAGGATAGATGAGTGATAGATATATAAGAGACATAGATGGTGATAGATACATGATAGATGTAGATAGAGCTAGATAATAAGATAGATGACAGATATATAGATAAAAGATAGATGATAATAAAAGACAATAGAGACAGATGATAGTTAAATGATAGCTGGATGATAGATTGACATATAAAAAATGATGGAAAGATGATATATGATAGATGAATAGGTATATGATAGATATAGACAGATGATGATAGATGACATGGAGAGATAGGTGTTAAGATTAATGATGTATAGACGATAGGTAGTTGGTAGATAGATGGATATAAATGATAGGAAAGAATATGTCTATCAATGTACTCATGCAGGTATGTGTTCTCTCTCATTCTTGCTCTCTCAAGTCCTGAACCTCTAGCGAACCCTCACCAATACAGACAGAACTCAGAAAACCTTTCCCAGCTCCTCTGTCTTTTCATTAATCCCGTCATAGTGAGATTAATCACTCCGCCCAGTCGGAAGATGACCGGAGCATAAAAACACTTGGATGTAGCTGGTGTGCAGTAGTGCAGTAGGTGTCTGGTCACTGAGTCTTTTTCTGTTTCCCTGACTGATTGACAGCACAGGCACCAAGCCAGGGATGGGGTCTTTTTCTGCTGACACAGGCTGCCCTCATGTAATCTGACCTAGAATGGGGTAGTGCTGAACAAATAAAAAGAGAATTTACTCTTGGAGTATGATTGCCACCATGATGGATGGCTGCTCGGAAGGCCATTTCTCAAGAGTTCACAGGAGAGAAAATGTTCAGTCTCGATTTTATGTGTGTGCAGAAATAAATTCCATGACAAGGGTGGCGACATTTAGACGGGGAGAGGGCTTAGCCAAGGAATTAAACATGTCAGGAGCCTCAAGAGGAAAATAACATCCAAGTAGAAGGTGAAAGGGGACAGATCTGGAAAGCTTGACAAGTGGCACAATAACAGAGAGGTGCACGAGGAATGGGGCGTCAGCCTTCCCCGCTGCAAAAGCTGTGATCTGTTCCCGCTAGTGCTCAAGGTGGGAAGGGGAAAGCAGGAGCTGCAAGCTAACGCTGTTATCACAACTGGCTTAAATTACCATTTCTTGCTTAACTGACCGCATCACAAACACAGGGAGCGCAAAGCCCGGGCAGGCCCCTTTGCTGGAATCTTTGCTGAGGTAATCTCTCATGTTTCTGTCAGCAGAAAGTCTCAACATGCAAGATATCTGAGACACAAAGAGGGACAGCGTCTGAGCCGATGCCACACAGAGCATGAGTGGGAAATACAAGTCTCAATTGAGATCTGTGAGCGCCAAACCATGGCATTTGTAAGGCAGAGCATCTAGGCAGAGACGACAAAGGTGTTCAACACCAGTGTATCAAATCGACGGATCCATAAAGAGTGATAGGTCGAGGTGCAGAGGACTGAATGCTTCTCAGCATAGAAAAGGGCCGTGATTAATTAATTAGTAATGTCCGCTCAGAGAGACAAGATGACGACTATGGAACAGAAATGATCGTTCATCATCTGGTCTGATCTCCCCACGCCTCTGCTTTATATCACAAATCAACAAAATATTATCCTGGGGCCAAATTAAGCCCACTGTCTAGTTTTATAAATAAAGTTTTATTGGTACACAATCTTCGTATTCATGTGCGTATTGTCCATGGTTAGTTTTGCTATACAACCACAGAAGTGAATTGTTGTGTAGTCCACAAAGTCTAAAATATGTTCAACTTCAAAAAAAAACTTGATAGCATTGATTCTTACCAAATAGTAAGGCATTTTATTCATTCCTCATTCCTAGCATATTATTGTATGTATAGTGTGTGTGAAGCACTATAATAAGTATAGCTAGCATTTATGTATGTTATGAATATGCATATATTCTCCAAATAATGTCGATATAAAGCTACTCCTTTCATGACCATAGCATGGCTGCCATCTGATCTACATTCTTTCTTTTTCATATCAGCAAACAAGAAACAATAGATTTCCTATTTATAGTTAATTAAGTCATTTGGGTTATAAGCCTAAACCAAGACTAGTGGTATTTGTAGAGTGAATACCATATGAAAGCAGGCCTACCAGGCCATCCTTAATCTGGATGGCAGGCAATTCTTCAGAGCCATGTGGCCACCAATGCCCATCACAATGGCTGCAGCTATCGTGCAGAGGGATGGAAGTCTTGCACTAGAGGAGAGTAGGACAAAAAGAAGGACAAGGAAGAGAGGAGAAAATACTGGAGACAGAAGACATTAGAACAGGAAAGCCAAGAAACCACCTCATCAACCATCTTATGAATCAAAGTCCTGCCCAAAGGTTATATGCTGTTTAGTCCTTTCATCCCAGTAGGATGGACTTGGGTGTCCATGTGTTAAGACATTGGTTATGTTGCTGGACTTCAAGGTTGGTAGGGAGCATAACTATGTCAAACACATGGGAGTGCAGGTGTCATGAGGAACAGGGCCCTGCAGCGGTGGAGTGAAAAGAAAGGAGACTTTGGAATCAGGGAAAGCAGGGTTCGCCTCCTGACTGTCATCATGAAGTCTCTAGTCAGTCCCAGGAAAGACATTTTAAAATCCCTGAGGGATAGCTGAGAGAGCGCCTGCCTTGTGCAGATGGGAGGGGTAACGTATGAGAATGGGAAAAGCCATGGAGAACAAGTGGGGGCACTGGAAAGTAGTAGCACCTGATCAGCAGTGCGGGGCACTGAGCTACAGACCAGGCTGAAAAGTTGCTCTGCATCTGGACATGAGACTCTGCCAGGGACATGTGAATTCACAGCAGAATGAGCTCTTATGGCTTAGAGTCTAGTGTTAATAATGCAAGATGTCTCTTCAAAACGACTGACCCCTAAAGTCAGCCCAATCTAAGTTTGTTTGAGGGAGGGAGAGCTACAGCTCTTTAGAAAGTTCAGGGAAGTGATTTGCAGACTTGTTCTGCAACTTCCAGGATTGTCTATGGTTCGAGCAAGTGAGTATTCTCTCAGTGGCTCAGTGATGGACTCATCTAGAGCCCCCTTCCTGGAGCCCTCTGGCTCTCCAGAGTGACTGTTAGCACAAAGCAGAGGATGTGAGCTCTGAGGAGACTGGTGAGTGTGTCATGTGTCATTATAACCGACTTACTCCTTCCTTCAGCATGAATCACCAGGAGCCGTCATACAGCTGTGAATGACCTGGGATGATGACATCAAGGCCCCGAGTCCCCTGACTTCATTCAAGACCATCGGTAAGCAATCTCTCAACTCACTTACTTTGTCATTGTTCTTAGAAAATATCTTGCCTAAAACACTTCCCATCAAGAAAATACCGCCCCCTCCCCAACTTGGGGAAAGAATTTAAACTACTTGGGAAAGAGAAAAAAGCAGCAGACTAAAAACATGAGAAAAGAAATATTTTCCTAATATAGCCTATGACCAAAAGTACTATTTGTCCAGATAGGACAGACATGCACTGCTTCCTACATGTCACCCACTGAGGTCACATGTATAACGCATTACGATAAAACTGGCTAACATTTGGATACGGATTCATAGCTTTATTTTTATTCCTTGGGTCATAATTTTGTTTTGAATTATAAATTACTCAATAAAAACAAGGGCAATGTATTAGTCACCAGCTCCTTACCAGTCACTATATGAAATATAAATGCTTTTGAATGAATTCTCTACACTCCCACAAAGAAGGGATAGACTAGCCTCAACTGAATAGGGAAACTGAAGCCTCAAACCAAGGCTAACCCATCAATTTCTCATAATAGAAACAGAAACAGGAGTAAAAGCTGCTAACCCTAAAATGTAATGAATAAATGAAGAGACTCCAGCTGTATAGAACGTTAACTCTTCTTAATTGTAAACCAAACACTTGAGGCTAGAGTTTCCTGGTTTCTGATCCACTGTAATTTTATACTTCCATATCCACATGTCACACAAAAGGAGAAGCAAGGTCCAGTTTCCAAGGAGGCAATGCTAACCTTCCTGAGGCTTCAATTGGGGGGGGGGGCATCTGCCGAGAAGCCCATGCCAATCTAAGCAGAAACACCAGATCTGCCATGTGTCTAATCTGTCATACTCCATCCATCTGCTCTGCGCCACTACAGTATGAATTAGGATTCTCTCTATTTTACAGGAAATACAGACCCATCGACTGGAATGTTTTGCCCAAGGTCACTCAGCTTGAGATGCAACGAGTTTGGATTCAAGTAATAATTTGTCTTCCTATTAGACCAGCGTTCCTTGAGGTCAGGAGCTTACGTTGATAAACTTGTTTTCCTAGCACTTGTCACGATGCCTGGAACAGACAGAGCTTTAATAATTGGAAGATTATGTTCCTCTTTGTCACTAATAATATCCCTTCAAGAATGTGGTTGGCATAATGCTAACTGCTATATTTTGCATTGTTTTTCAGTGTCCAAACTAAACCTCACAGCTAGGATTCAGATAAACGTTGAAGATAGAGAAAGCATACTTGGAGAGACTAAGGCTAGATTATGCATAGGTAGCACAGCCAGAACTTAAGTCCAGGTTTTTATAACTCCAATCTTGTGGATTGCCCAAGAATCTGATTTTGAGAACTTCTGGAGAAACAGTCCCAAATGCCCTCTACTCCCACAAGCACCCCTTTCTTTAGAATGTAAATGGAAGCTTCGAGGTCAGAACCACATTTTCCAACATCTTCCTGCTTATCCCAGGGTCTCCAGAGTCCAGAGCAATAATTATTGGAGCTCAGAGCTCCTTGCAAACTATTTTTGTGCCTGGAATGTGTTGGGAGCCCGTTGGCTGCTGCCACAGCTCAGATATCACCTGATGCTTTCTTCTGAAGCGGGTGAATAAATCACATACACTGCGCGGCCAGACTGTGCCTGTCTGGGTCTGTATCTGATAAGAAGCTCACAACACTGGCAGTGGGGTTTTTTTGTTGCTGGTTTTTTTTTTTTTTCCCCCAGCACTGGTTATGGGAAAGGTGATAAGAATCACCAGATTTTAAAAGGGGAATGTCCATCCAGACTCTGGCTTTACAGGTACAGACCAGGGCCCTGCGGCCTCAGGGTAGCATATTGAGTTACAAGGCATGGAAACCTATTAACTGAATGAAGGATGATGAATGTAAATATGGAAGAGTATTGCAGGGAACTCAGGACCGCCAGAACACACCGGAACTGGAATGTTCTCCCCCTTGTGGCAGGCACAGAGATTCGCCCCCCAGAATACCCATTCCTGGAAATCCAGCAGAGTGGCATGACAGCAGACAGTTTTTTTTGCCAACTCCTTTGGGAGCTGCTTTAACTATAGACTTCTCACCACAGCCCTTCTCACCACATGCAGCCTAACCTCCATGATTATGCAGGGTAACACACAAACATCCAGTATTCAACTTGACCAGGGACCAATGTGATGGGCAAGTTCATTCCATGTCACTCCCTCTCCTTAACCCTGGTTTTGCCCATGTGACAGTTTCAGCTATCAATCTTCACTTTTGTGAAACGAGCTTCTGAGCCCACCTATGAGGATGGCTGTAGTTAAGATAGACCTCTGGAAATTGTTTTAACTGCATGATTGATGTGGGACTATTAAACTCACCATAGTAAGACTATTATATAGACTGGTGGATAAAAGGTGGTTAGCAATTTTGGAAAAGCTGGCAGAAAACTGATAGGCATTGGTCCTTCCACTCTGCTCTTGCTGTGGATACCGTGTGGCCAGCTCCCTTGCTCCTAATGCTGTTATAATTTCTGCCACTGTAACCCGTAACTCATAAGCACTGACATAATAATCACCCTGTTCCCTTATCCTTTAGTTCAGGCATCTATTATGGCAACAGTGTAATGGAACTAAAACAGTCCACTAACCTCCTATTATAGTTAGATACAGGTGTCAACTTGAGAGCTGAGGGTTTGATCTCTTGAGTACACTTGTAGAGAATTTGTAGTTAAGCCCACAGCGAACCTGCAAGAGATTGATAGGGAAGGCCTAGCCCATGTGGGTGCACTACTACCCAAGTAGGTGAATAAAATGGAGGGAGCTGTTTGAGAAAGTGGGCATCCTTCTATATACCTGGTCAGACATGCTGATCTGGCAAGTAAGGATTATCCCTCTCTCAACTATTATATGGATATGGTGTCGCCAGTTCCTTCAGCCCTTGGTATCAATGCAGACTCTCCTGCCAAGTTGGACAAGCAACTGTAACTGGACTGTCTGTCCTAAGCCAAGAATAAAATCCCTTGTTTCCCTTTAAGCTGTTTGATAGTGATTTTATTGGCAACCATGCAGGCTAACAGCTACACTTCCATATAAGACTTAAATCCCAAACTCTAAGTGTCTCCTTTAGACAACCCAACGGTAGAACCTTGACTCTCTCTGACCAAATGGCACTTATTTCTGGACCCCTTAGTCTTTCTCCTCCATTCAATAGATTTTTTTTGTCTATAACCATCTTTTAATTCATACATAACCCACAATGGACGATCCCAAATGGTTTTGTCAGCACCTGTGGTAATTATAATGGCATCATAGTTAGGTACAAATGCCAACTTGATGGCTGATAGTTTGAGCTCTGGACATATTTGTAGATAATTAATAGTTGAGTTGAACCCAGAACAAACCTGTCTAGTTGATAGGGAAGGTCCAACCCATGATGGGTGGATCTAAGCCCTAGACAGGTGAATAAAATACATAGCTGGTTGAGAAAGCAGGCATCCTTCTGTATACTGCTCCAGACATGCTGGTCTGGCTAGTGAGAATTGTCCCTCTCTCAGCTGTTACATAGATATGGTACAGTCATTTCCCTCGGCCCTTTGGTGATGGTGCATGTGCTCCTGCCAATTGGACTAAGAACTATACCCAGGAATCATAAGAGAAAATTAACCTCTTGTTCCCTTAGGCAATTTATAGGTGATTTTATCAGCAGCCATGCAGGTGAACTGCTACGAGTAGAAATTGTAGTTCCCAAATTTGCCGCAGCAACAATTTTTAACCCTCCAGTGTTGTCCAGAAACTGGTCCCTCCTTTCTTTATCCAGTACAGCCTAGTTTTTCCTCCCTCCCTTTTTCTTGCTAGCACATAAGCTTTCTGAGATTTTTTTTGAACCGAGACCTAGAGCAGTACCCAGTTCACAGGAGGTGTGTCAAAGAATTTCACTATTAAATGAATAAATAAGTCCACTGTGTTGTTCTGGACAAACTCTCCCTTTTTGAGTGTGAGCACTCTGCCTTCCAAAGCTGAAATAATATCACCTTCCAACTTGATGCCTAAGAGGTATTCTCTACATTAAATTTGGCAGGCAGGAACTCCTGTAAGGGTTTGTGTTGATTGCCTAACTGATATAAGACACCCCATCCCTCTGTGAGCTGGACATTCCCTGGACAGGTGGGTAGGACTATATAAGTTAGGTGGGCACTTGCAAGCTACATATGCTTATCTGTTGCTTTCTGCTCTGAACCGTGAGTGTGCTGTGACCAGTTCTCTCAAGCTCCTGCTGCTGTGACTTCTCAGCCATGACAGGCTGTGACCTGGAAATGCGAGCTGCAGTGAACAACCCCCCCCCTTCACCTCAGTTGCTTAGATCAGGTATTTTACTACAGCAATGTCTCACAGACTATAGGACTCTAGCCTAATCTCTTTCCTTGGAGACTTGTGGATACAGAAAAAGTCAAGGTGGTGTGGGATAAAAAGTGGACATGTGAGAGATAGATACACAGAGACGCCTGTGAGCTAGGAAGGTTGAGAACATCTTTCAGGAAGCAGAACAAACACTGGGCCTTGAAGGGTGAGGTGGAGCCACTTGACATAGGACACTGTTGCAGTTCACCTGCATGTTGCTGATAAAAACCACCATCAAGCAGCTTACAGGAACAAGGGGGTTTATTTTCTTTTATGATTCCTAGATTCCTGGTCATAGTTGTTTGTCCATCTTAGCAGGAGAGCTCACACCAGTACCAGGGCTGAAGGAACTGGCCACACCATATCCACGTAACAGCTAAGAGAGGGACAATCCTTACTGGCCAGACCATCATGTCTGGCCAAGTATATACAAGGATGCCTCCTTTCTCAAACAGCTTCCTTGACTTTAATCAGCTGCCTGGGGACTTGTCCCACCCACTAGGGGCTGGACCTTAACCATCCACACTACACAGTTTCCCACAGGTTCATTCTGGGCTTAACTCAATTGCCAATTCTCTACAAATGTGCCCAGAGTTCAAACCTTCAACCATCAAGTTGACACCTGTGTCTAACTATGACAGACAACCAGATGGACTCTGAGTAAACAACAAGACAACAACAATGGCTACCTGTGCCTGGCATCCACCCAGCTGTCCATTAGAATCCTC